>JBBCBC010000002.1:33279637-33814966 GCA_037126765.1 Stenogyne calaminthoides
ATTGAGTTGAATAGATTCCACATATTTTTCGATATAAAATTTTATTTTAGGAGTAGGAGTAGATATTTGGGTTTATAAATGTGTGGCGGAGGTATAGTGCGTGCTGGCTGCGCTTTGGTGTAATGTGCCAGACACGCTTCCACGCATTCTCATATAGCGCATCTCCACGGTTTTTTCACGCATTTGCCTGGACATTTTCGCTCTCATCTGCAAGGCCAAATTGTGTATGTGTTATGACTTCGTGACATGGAACTACATAGCAAAATATTGTTATACGGAAAAATGGAGAAAATGTCGTTTTAGTCGCATATAGCTTGGGACGATTTTCGTTTTTTGAATTGTAAATTTTTCTCTTTTTGATTTTAGTCTTGAATATGTTAATTTAAGTCGTATTTTGTCGAGAAATTTTTAAAATATACTTAGAGAATCTAAATTGAGAATAAGCATCTTGCAATCTAGCGTAATGACGAAATTGATATTTTTTTTTTGTTACATGACAATCATTGTGTAGGTCATTGAGATTCAGTGAAATTTCAGTAAACTTGTTTTTTTTATTCGGACAAAGTTAGTAGTTAGTCTGTCGTCAGCTTATTTCTCTACGTATTAATGGCATATAAACTCTCATCTTTCGATTAGTTAGAAGAATCGAGCGCACTTCTCATTTTCGATTCAGGCCAAAGTGGTAGGGGTGAAACTAAGTCGGCAGTTAATTCGAATCAACTTATTGTAGGTATCTTTCCTTGTATTCTTGTGTAGGTGTAGTTAAATAGTATGATGATATGTTCCTTTGCACAACTAATACTGGATTGAACTATGTATTTTAAAACGTATTAGTTTGTCTTTCTAAAAGATATTTGTTTGCATGTTTGTATTTTTAAAAGGTATTAGTGCATATGTTGAACATTATTAGTTCGTGTGTTAAAATATATTAGTTCATATATTGAAAAGTGTTAGTTTGTATGTTAAAACATGTAGTATTAGTTTTATATAAGAATAATATTAGTTTGCATGCTAGAATGTATTCATTCGTCGTTAAAAAATATTAATTTGTAAGATGAATCGTATTAATTTATATATAAATTAATATTTTTATCCTCCATTTGGAAAAGCAAAATAGGTTATTCATAAGTAAATAATTTCATATATATCAACTTATACTATTTTATTTTTAAAACAGCTGTATATGAGGCGATACCGATGAGAAGCGAGTATAATTAAGACAGCATCGACTTTAACATTTTGGAGGGAGATTGTGTTAATTTGGGCTGCTGGTTGTATCTTCTATAAATGTATAAGGCGAAATGTATATGAGTTTTTTTCTTTTATTTTAAAATAAATATAAAATACCAATATGAGGCGGTGTTCTTCATCACCATAAATCGATACACACCCCTATCGAAGTGTTAAAAGCAGCGATGTATAAATTATATTACGTCTCAACAAAGTGAGACTCTTATAAATAATATTTTTAACAGCGTAATTAAAAATTTAAGCATAGTTATTAGTATAATTGTCTCCACAGAATCTTTCAAAGTAAATTAAAAGAAGCAATATTAGTAAGCGCATGATATGTGTTGCTACTTTTTCTTTTTTTTTTAATTGGTTTTTTGGCTCTTTTTAAATGAATAACTTAGAATAATTTGTATGATATTATATATAATTGAATTATTATTTTTTACTTAATATTGAATAAATCAATTATTGTTTGTATTCAATTAATAAAAAAAAAAATTAATATTATAGTTATCATTGTAATTTAAATTTTAGTTCTATATTATGTTGAATTTTTTAATTTTGATTTGCTCAACAATTTTATCAATTTTTTATTTTTATATTTAAATTTAAATATAAAAATTAATTTATTAAAATAAGTATACAAATACATTATAAATATAGATAATTATATAGAACATAAAAAAATAAAAAATAAAAAATCTTTATAGAATATTTATTTTTAGTGCAAAAATGCGAGGACATTTTGTGTTGGTACTAGAATGGGGTGTTGGGATCTTTATATGCGAGGATATCTCGGGATATGACGCCGTATGCGCAAATTTAAATTATCGATTATTCTTAACATGTAATTAACCTCGTGAATTCATATAATAATCAATCAACAACAACATGCAAGCAATAAATTCACGTAAAAGATCTGGCATGTGGAATTTAGGAGTTTTAAATAGCGTGCAGATTGGAGACAATACGAAGACAGGGCGAGGATCAGTAATCTACATTCTGCGACCAAAAATCATTCTCAGTATTAAAAGTCATTGCTTCAACAACCTTGGTGGAAGGTTCTCCGATGAACAATTATAAAAACAAAAGAAAAAATAAATAAATTGTTGCACCACCTTTTGTGGATTCCCAATTTTCAACTCATGGAATTTGTGTTGAGGATGAAAAATTCATCCCCTTATTATAATAGAGAGGGGGCGAAAATTGGCTCAAATTAGGGTTAGGAAAGATCTTCTTGATCTCGAGAAATCTTGAATATCATATTATTCTTCTTTTCATGTGTATTTTTCAAAAAATCTCGAGAGTAACACTTGTGTGAATCGGGGTTCATTGTAGAACTCTATCAACTTGTTATGTGTAAAACTATTTATTATGCACAAAAACTTTCCCATAGTTTAAAAATATAAAAGCATTTTTCCCTAGCGGTGATTGTTTTTGTTCATAATGATGATAGAATTTATATCACGATTGAGAAGATTTGTATGTAACGATACTTAAATAAAGGTTCATAGCATGAACCGGTCTATACAATTTTTGTCAATCTGCACCGCTATTAGGCACAATTTTAAGAAAATAATGAGGGACTTTCAAGATTGGATATTTCTTGTATTTATGAGATATATTATTGTATTAAAGAATACGTATTTTTTCCATAATATATTTTCAAGAAAATCAAAGAAAATCTTTCTTCCTTTTATTTTCAAGATTGGATATTTCAAAGTAACTTGAATTTATGGGATAATCTTGTATTCAAGAATACTTATCTCATTCCATAAAATATTTTCAAGAAAATTCTTCTTCCTTTTTTCTTTAATAATTTCAAAAATAATAAGAAAAAAATATGCAACAAAATATTTAATTTATTTTATACCTTTCAACCTTAATGTACTTTATTTAAATTTTGCCAGAGCCTTTGGGATAATTAAGATGGATCTCTGATGGGCCACAGATTCCATATTGAGCCTGATATAATTGACCCATTAATATTAATTCCTTATTTATATAATTAATATTGCACTTATCCATCTCAACCCATATTATGGTAATATGACTCGATTATTATTTCCACATAGTGTTTAAGATTATTTTGTCCACTAATTAATTAAGCGTTTGAAAAGCTTTATATTAGTTAATATTTTATCCTTGGAGTAAGACAACTCAATATTATTATCCATCTGGAAAAATTAATTCCAACTTGCAGATTTGGTATGATAAAGGTTCACGGAGTCCACTAAGGGGCTAATCATGCAAAGACTCTCCAAGCACGATTCTACGTATTAATTTGCTTGTTGTCATGTAATTAATATTATTGCCCAAAGATATAAGTGCTCGAGTGTGATGATTCTCTTCTCGTTATAAATTAATGATAATTACTAATTGCACACAATCGCTTGATAAGTGGTGGATTAAATCGACAACCCATTTTGAGGTCCTAACTCTTCATCATAAGTCGGTCTGATAGGTTTATCCTTTATGTATGTCCGCATTAGCATCAAATACACTAATTGTAGTCTTTTAAATCGAAATAGTCCCGATCTGAATCTTACACATCAAACTCGCGATAGATTGTTGAGATCTATCTAAGTTTTGAACCACGCCTTATTTCTGAGGTACATTAACATGATCCTCGTGATCACGGTATCACCACATTAACTACAATATAACATGTGTTTATTCTATGAGCAGTTTTGAATAAATATATATAACATTGAATCATATTTAAAGCAACATTGATAAATGTCATGGTCGTTTTTTTTTGGGGAATATGATGTGGCTAATTAGGAAACGACTCACGAAACAAAATATCTTGGTGTAAAATAAGCTGTAAATAAGATGAATTTGTTGACGGGATTCAGGTGAAATATTACTCTGCAAGGGCATACCAAAGCGGGATGTGATATTGCAGGCTTTACCGTACCATATTTGATCTCTGCATATGAAGATGAATGAATTCTGAGATGAAGATGATTTAGAGAGTTAGCATATGAGTTCTAGGGTTCTGTATGTGTGGATGATCACTCGAGATTTTTACGTACCTCACCTCTCCGGATTTTTGTGCACAATGTAACTCTTTACGGAATTTTTTTTTGTGTAACTTTGTCTCTTGTTATTTTTTTACATTTATAGCACTCAGACAAGCATGAGTTGGGTTGACAAGCATTTTGGAGACTCAAGACCATCTGAAATTCTTGTGATCTTTGCTCTACCTTTCGACTCGTCTTCTAGATTGATCTTTCGTTTTTGCTTGTCTATAAGACACCTTTTTGGTCCCGAATCAATCTTTTAACTTTCATTTGGATGTTTTGATCGCGCGCTTTAACCATCTTCCGGTTTATCTTTGGAATCTTGTCTCCTAAAGGCATCTTGAGCCCTCGGGATGTCTGGGTCTTGGGATATTTGGGTCTTAGGGATATCGAGTCCGAACCTCTTGACCCTCGAGATGTCATCTTCGCGAGCATCTTGATCCCTCAGTGAATATCTGGAGTCTTCGGGATATCTGAACCCTCGGGATGTACGAGTACCGAACATCTTGACCTCCCGGGATATGCATCGCTGCCGTCATCTTGATCCCTCCGGAGTGAATGTCACGATCACAGAACACTCTTGACCCTCGGGGATATCTTTCTGGCTTATCTTGATCCCTCGGTGAATGTATGGGAGTCTTGAGGATGTCAGACCCTCGGGATGTCTGATGCGAACATCTTGACCCTCGGGGATATGCGTCTTGCAGGCATCACGATCCCTCGGTGAATGTCGAGTCTGGAACATCTGACCCTCGGGATGCTACGTGCTGTGACATCTTGATCCCCGGTGAATGTCGGAGTCTTCGAGGATATCTGAACCCTCGGGATGTCGAGCACCCGACATCTTGATGCTCAGTTATCCCGGAGTCTTGAGGATCCTCTGGCGGTTCTTGAAATATCTTGTGTTGGGATTATCTTTGGAAAGTATTCTTTTACTTTGTATAATCGTTGAATTTCGAGACTTATTCTTGAAATAAATTGTTTATCAGCGATCTTTTAAATATTATTGAATGTTACATATATTTCTTTGCCTAGCCCCATTAATAAATTAAATGCGTGTTACATTGTAGTTAATTTAGTGATGCGGATCACAAAGATTAAATTAGCATCCGCTTAACTAGAGTCGTTATTCACGACCTAGATGGAAATGAACAACCCGTATTGAAAGTTGAAGTGTAAAGGCTTTCGAATTGGCTTGTCTTGACCAGAGATTACACTAGTGCATGAATGATACCTTGAATAGGACTTCTGAGGGATAAATTCTTGGAACTGAGCGAGGAAGAATTACACACCTCGATGGTTCGTTGTTTCTTAATCTTCGTTCATTAAATAATAGGATCCACGTGGGATTAGTAACTATTGCTTTTGACTTATCATAGGTAGCGAATCAATGAGATTCAATACTTTTTATCTTGGGCAATATTATTAGTCATGTGATTTGCTAGATTTATCTGAAGAATGCGTGTCTGGCTCTTGACTTTGTTTGATTTGCCCGTTGGGAGGTTCACCAAATTTATCATACCAAATCTTGCAAGTGGAATTAGTTTCGGTATGGATAATAATGTTGAACGTTCCTTGACCAGGATAAAAGATATTAATTAATGGAAAGCTATTTCAGTGACTTGAATTAATTAATGGGCTGGGCATAATCTTAAACACGGGAAAATAATGGCCAAGGGAGCCATATTATTTGTAATATGGGTTAAGATGGATAGTCTGCAATTATTAATTAGCTTATGAAGGTCCATTAGAAGGTCGATATTAATTCTCCTAAAGGCCCGCATTAATTCTCATATAGTCCGTTAATTAAAGAAAAGTTGATTAAAATAAAATAAATATTATTGCTTATTTTTCCATGAAAATTTGAAATATATAGATAAGTTGGGAGAAAGATTTTTTCTTTGAATTTTGTTATGGAATGAAGATATGTATTCTTGGAATACAAGATTATCTCATTAAATTCAAAAATCTCAGCCCAGTCATCTATATTAAGTTTTTTAGAAAATATTAGAAAATAGAGGGCAAGAAGATTTTTCTTGATTTTTCTTGAAAAGATATTATGGAAGATATATATTTCTTGAAATACAAGAATATCTTATAAATTCAGAAGATCGAATCTTGGATTCTTGAACCGCTTATTTTAAAAATCCATAAAATAAGTAAAATTGAGATTTTTGTGGAATATTATAATTATGGAAAAAGAATATAGGAGATATATTCAAGATTTTCTTGGAGATCGAAAAGATTTTCCCATTGTTTTTATCACAAAAATTTCGCCGGCTTCATCTCTATAAATAGGGGATGAATGTTTCATTTCAGGAAGCACTTTTAATTGGTTTTTGGAAAAATGTCGGCGTCGATAAAATATCAATATTTTGTAATTTAGAAGCCAGTTGTATTTTTTGCAAGCAAATTATGGTAAGTGATACAATTCTATGTCTTTGGAAAAATTGAGTAAATCACATAAAAGGTGGTGCAACAAAGTTTATTTTTCCTTTTGTTAATTGTTAGAGCAAGTGTCGCTGCGGATAGTTGAGCAAGACTAAAAATGCTTGGGAAGTCCTTTTTGGTTAGTCTAGTCAGCAGATTCTGCTAAATCAAGAGGTGATTCCGTTAAACCCGTAGATTCAGCGTCGTATGTTTCGTGGCTTTATTATATATGCATGATATGTTGTTGAAATTATTTTTGAATTAATATAGGATTAATTCATGCTGTATAATTAAAAATTAAATTTGTATTTAAATATTCACCCCGAATAGATCTGTGCAACTTATTCCCCAACATCTGATCCTTGGCAGGATAATCTGTGTTTAGGTTATGCAGGTCCTCGGACTTATTAAATATTATCGGACTTATGCGAAACCCTGATTTATCGAGCCCTCTTGACTTAGCTCATTTGATTCTTTCTTTCTGATCTGAATTAAGCGAGTATATACGCTTTATAAACAAGTGGCGAAATGACCAAACAAAACTTGTTTGAATTAAATGGTCGGCGACACACTTGTCCACCAGTTTATGATTATTTTAATAAATATTACATGTATTAAGCTCTTCGTGTTCGATAAATCTTTGGATTATTATATCCGAACACAACAATACTGATAGGAGTCATTTTTGTATTCAACATGGGGCCTGGTTGTTATAATCTTATTGGGCCATAGTTGATGTCGTTTTGTGATGCATGCGAGATTTTTTAAAATTGAATCCGATCTCTATATATACCTCGTTTCCTTGCCTTAAACCCTTTTCTCTTTCCTTCTTCTCTTTCTTCTGTCTTTCAATCTTTTACGTAATGCGAAAATTTCGCGAGGGCTTCATCATTCAGTGAAGAGATCTTACTCGAAGTACTTAGTGCATTCTTTTCTCTCATTGCGATTATGGCTTCTTGCTCAAACTCTTACCATTTCCCAAGAATCGGACCACCATAGTTCTTCTTTTTATCGGTTAGAATCCCGTGGCAGTATTGTCTTGGGAGATGAATGTCTGGGATTCGAGGATTTAGTTAACGAGTTCAGCTGACCGTTTTGCGTTCTTTCCTCGGTTCGATGAACCCTAAATAAGATAGATAAGGGACTTGGTCAAGTAGTGATTTCTCCGGATGATTCAGTGGCGATTCTTTGCCCCCAACTTCAATTAGGTCTAGGGTTGTTGATAAAGTTGATGTAGATAGGAATAGTGATATTGTGGGGGGTTTTTATGGCTATAATGTAACGAATCGAACATAAGGGATAAATGGTGAGCAAAATTACGAACTTGATATACTGTTGGTGTCCTGTAGTCAACGTATACTTGAGTATAATGCTGTTATAGTTTTTGATTGGCCCGAGCAACCTCATAGGATTAGGGTTGAAAATGGTACCAATGAGCAAGATAACGAGCATAATTGATGTAGATATGCTAAGCTTCAATTTCGCATAAAGTTACGAAATCCCCAAGATGTTTTTTAAAAGGGTCACGATGGCCAGGCGAACCCGATACGCGAGGGTTGTGTCGGCTGTGAACTTGGACCACATAGGAAGCCTTGATTCCCCCTCCATCCAGCCATCACCATCTTGCTGCGTGGAATGGAACATTACCATCACTTGTATTTGGCCGAATGGGTTGGCACATGTGATTATAAAGTTTCGACTTTGTTTGGCAAAATGGGCGAATATTATCCTCGACAAGCCCCGAACTTTTCGATTGGTGCACTTGACGCGTCCGAAGGGTGAACATGGGTGGTTGTTCATCTTGGTAATGCGAGTGCAAAATCATTGAGGATGTGCGAACAAAATCGATGATTGGAAGGAAAAATTTTGGTTCGTTGGGGTGATTGGAAGGCCGGCTAAAGGCCAACGAAATGCTTCGTTTAGACATCTGGCGGACTTGGGGGGTCTGCGAAGTAAGTGATTTTAATGTCTTTTGTTCCACCGATTTGGGCCATTTTTAACTTCTCTTTATTTGGGGATTCATTTGCGGCCAGACAAGGAGACCAGCGGCGGCTCTTTTCTTTTAATGTTGTAAATTGATCTCGAGTCTAAGCTCGGAATGATCTGTGAACCACGAATACTGCCCGTCGTCGGAAGAAAGGAGGCTTATTCGTGCCCTCGCCATCTTGTTCTTTGTTAATCCCCTGCTTTGGTAGGATTGCTTTTTTACATTGCATATGTTTTGTCTTTGTTTTGCTTTCATTGTTATCCTTTTGCATAATGAATTGTTTTGCTTATAGCTTTCCTTTCTTTGGTAGTTCTTGAGTAGTGCGTCCAGGAACATCTTGAGATATTTCGAAGAAAAAAAGACCCCAATTGCATTGGGATTGGTGGCCGGAAGCTCGTGAACAAATAGAGGAAAGCGGCGGTGGCGGTAGTAGAGAGCATCTGCGTCGTACTGAGAATGTTGAGCCGCCAAAGGGTACTCGTTCGGCCCGGCAGGACTAGCGAGACCAACTCCGTCGCCCGAAAGAGGCGAAAGGATGGGCTTAGGTGAGGCGAGACGGCGAACAGCTTCGAACGGGCGTTGAAATGACGAGCTCGAAGACGAACGCGTCACGCGTTGGGGTGACTGGGACCCCTCTGCCGGGCAATCGAATAGCCTCCTCAAAATAGTCGGTCGATCCTCCCCTAAATTGTTGAAATGGAGGTTGGCATCTTCTCCACCTCTCTTTGGACCCGATCAATGGACTCAGATTGAACCGAGCTTGGTCCCCGGATAAATCATTCTTGGGATGGGATCCGGCTCGTCTTTGACAGTGCATTTTGTTAAACTTTACTTCTTTTTTAGTTAGTGCTGTTAAGCTTTGTCATATTTATTTGCTCGGTGTATATGTAGGTTGGCCCGGTTAGGCGCCGTGATGCCCAATTTGAAAAACTATACGCCTTTCCATTTGAGTGTTACATGAGTTAGGGGCATTCCCCAGAGCATGTTGAGCATGCGGACTCCTTTTCGAGCATGGACTACAGGGGTGGAAGAGTCTCTCTGAGTCCCCCCTCCCTCGGAGAACATGCGTCTCGGCTTGGTACTCGGGGGCCAATCTATGTTATCCTTGAAAAAAGTTTATCTTTAGTCATGACCTTCATGCCACTACTTGCTCACGATCGGGGATTTCGAAGAAAAGACCGTTGAAAATTTGAACAGGACTTCGGGATGAAGCGGGGATTGGCTCGAGGATAGGCATCCCTCGGCATAGCGATGCTTTCGCCCGGGGCTCGGGAGGATGCCGCCCGGGCTGGGAGGATGCTTTCGCCCGAGCCAAAAGGCTGAATCAGCTACCGGGGAGGTGGTCGGCGATGAGAAGAGCTTAAGGGTGAGATGAATGTAGAGCCCGTAAACTCAAAAAGTGGCGTCGAGGCCATGGAAAGGCGAAGGAATGTGCTTTCGGCCAACAACTTCATCGTTCTTTGAAAAGACCAACCTTTCGTTTAGGTCTCGAAAATTCAAAATTGCACAATGAAGAGTATGTTGATTCCATGTCGACTTCTCCTTTTTGTGCCTTCACCGTCTTTATCCGATCTTTCGCCATGCACTCCTTGGCGAACAAATTGCCCTCTCATATCCGGTTTCGGCGGTGCACGATCGACAATCCACGGATCGCAACCTTAGATGTCGGTTGAGCGATGCGTGTGATTTACTCGTTCTTCGCAGAAGGGATCGAGAGTTGATGATCCTATCACGGATGAGGAGGATGGCTTCCGGACGTGAACCTGGCTGATGTTCGCTGGCCAAAATCTCGAATTGAGTCGGGTCCGTCGGTGCAGAAGCCGAAACAAAGGACCTCCTATGGCCGAAACAAAATGTACCTCTGGCGAGCATCTTGGACGACCCGTCTTGAAGGAGGCTTCTTGATTCTTTTGGAAAGCATGATTTGTTCGACATTTCTCTTCCGTCCCTTTAATTATGAATTTGCTCATTAGATGTAATTTACATTTTTGCGAACATATGTTGTGTACTTTTTTGTCTTCTTCATTTTTTTGCTCGAACAATATCTTACGAACGTATAATTTTTAGATTTAACCTCTTTTTGTTCGAACTCTTTTTGAAGCTTAATGGTTGAATTGCATATTGGTATTTTCCTCTAACTTTGATCGTTGAGGATGAATGTGATTTGGCGATGAATGATTGATACTTGTGTTGTGATGTTTGCTTTGTTCTTTTGTTTGTTTTGTTTAGCTTTCTAGTTTTTGCCCGTTTTTAACTTAATGAATTGAACGTTGGGTTTTTTTAATACCCGCTCGACTTTTTTCATTTTTTGATTGTCTTATTAGCGTTCTGTCAGTTGATCGTCTTATTTAAGTGCGACAGATGGGTTTACTTTATGAACCCCCCTTTTCTTAGTTCGCGATAAATCCTCTTTTGATATTTAATCGCCCGTCTTAGGGCCGTCTTATTCACTTCTGACCACTTGCATCACCCGCTGGCATTCTGGTGTCTGTAAAGTCCTGAGTCATCTTTTTCTTTGCGTGCCCATTACTCGCGCTTTCTTTGCGGGAATCAGTCTGAACTTCGTTAAATCGGTGAAACATAGACTTGAGCTCGTTAAATCTTTTGTTAAGGTCCAGAAAGCGACAAGTCACGACCTCAAATAGGCTTTAAGCCAAAAATCTTAAGCAATTTCAAATACATATATATTTTTTTTTTCTTTTGAAGCACTTTGTATTCTATTACTACCTTTACATTAGAAAGAAGACTATCTATTACACAACTATAGACATCGGTATTTAGAGTTTTGAATTTAAAACTTGTCTTGAGTGACAAGCTTGGCCTCCTTGTCCTGAAATTGAATGTTGACAAGCGTGGCAACCCGCGTCATTATCTCTACCCTTCTTTAATAACATCTCGGCTGCTAACGGCACATACGCAGCTTTGTCCCTCTACAGACAGGCAGCGGTGTAATGACAAGCTAACGGACATGAGCATGTGGTGCGCGTACACCGCTGCTTTATAGCGAGTCTTGAGCAAAATTTTATTTCGGCTCATTCATCCGCCGGCGGATGCGGCGAGCATCCATATCTTAGCCGGACCTTTATGACATCCTCGCCCGGAGGAGATTTTGGGATGCATAGGGGACTAGTGATTTACTGCATAAGCGTTGGAGTAGCGCGTGGAGTGCAACCATGACTCTGCCGAGCATCTTGAGTCATAGCGAGCTTCGGCACTGTAACCGGGTGTCATATGGGGTATAAATCTCGTGCCGGCGGATGCTTGATTCGTGAAATGATAAATTTGAATCGAGTCTTTGAATTCTTGTCTGGAGGCATCTTGAACCAAGCTTTCTTGCGAAGCGTAGTATTTTTCTTTTTTTATTCTTCGTCTATTTTTCTCTTGCTTTTTTATTATCAATATGCCTGTTTATAGAACTATCCCAAAATCTATCTTTGGCGTAGTTAGTAGTCTTGACTCTCTTACTTTTTATCTCCTTTTTGACATCTGATTGGCTTTTTGCATTCTTGTTCAAGATTATTTCGTCCTTTCTTGGTTGCCACCGCCATCGACTTCGTTATGACACGTATCTTGATCAAATCAAGCTCGTTAGACACGTATCTTACATTGACAACTCGTTAAACCGCATATCTTACAATCTTCGATAGTCTTTGGCGGCATTTCTTTCGAATATGTAGCCGAACATAATGTGTTCTTCTTCGAGGATTGTCCTACTCGTCTTAGCTGAATATTGATTATATTGACCATTTTGTGTTCGTTTATTCATTGGCAATTATGTTCGACCAAATATTCTCGGCCGGTGTGTGGGCGATTATGTTAAATCAGCTGTGCTCGCTTCGGTTTGGTGTATGGTGACTTTGTTAAACCCTCATGCTCATCATTATTGATAATATTTTTTTTCAAATTTGGCGCGTTCCATAGGTAGAGACAATGGGACTCCATTAGTCTTCCAAGTCCTATGCCTAGTTTAACAAAAGCGTTACGTAACTCTGAACGGACCTTCCCGTCTTTCGGTCGAACACACCACTTGATACCCCCGTTGCTCATCTTAAAAACCCGCTTCGTCCACATTGAACACTGCGTGTTCGGACTTTGGGTTAATAGAACTTCTCGATCTCTTTTTGTACATGGCATTCTTGAAATGACCTCGCGTCATGCTTTCTTCCAGCAGTGCACTTTTCGGCGGCCTTTGATCATTGATGTGCTCTCCAAAATTCATTGTTCGATGACTTGGAATCTTGATTTACTGCGGTATCTTGACTTTTTTCCAAATACCAAAAAAGCAGGGGTCTCCATGATTGATGTTACGAAAAGTTGTTCGATAGGCCCATAATATTTCGAGGCGACTCTTGACCCATCCTCCGCTGGAATTATCAAATGCGGCCTTGAGGTATGTGATAATTTTATTAACAACTTCAACTTGTCCATTGTTGGGGATATCTGAGTTGAGTAATGCTTTTTATGCCCGGCGAAACCACAATTCTGTCTGAATTCACTTCCATTTGTTTGCAGATTGTCGATTCTTAATGATTAGGAAGCCCAAAGCGACAAATGATATTTTCCAAACAAAGTTCCACATTCTTTGTTCGATGATTTTGACAATAGCCCCTGCCCATTTAGTATAATAATCAGCAGCAACCACAACAAATTTTACTCTAGCGTGCCGTTGGAAATGGTTTCGTCAAATCGATCCCCGTTTAGCAAATAACCGTGATTTCTCAAGCCCGACAACTTAATTCTTGGTGGGCTATGAATAAGTGGGGCATGTACACGACACTTGTGACCTTGTAGCGAGCATCTGTAAGCCGAATCCTTTTAGGTTGTGATAATAACCTTATCGATTATTTTGTGTGCGGGGCCAAAGCCAGCGCTGTATGATTTAAGCATACTCCATCATGGATTTGCTCGAAAGTACCGACCCTCTTCAAAAGTGATACATTTCAATAGTGGAAGTGAGAAGCTTCTTTTGTACAAATGCTAAATCTAAAATAATTATATGGCGGTTATGTCTCTGGCGATAACTTGTGCCTTATTTTGAGGAGAAGTCCACTTTTTAGTACCTCGAGTTGGAGTCATCGAAGTTTCACCGATACTTTGTTACTTGGCGATCATAACTCTGAGGCCCGATGGCAAACAAGTTGTGGCGACCACAATGTCGAGTTGTGTTTGTCACTCCTTCTATTTGTTGCGGGCGTGCTTGCATCGTGACAATTGATGTCGTGGTAATTGTTCTGCATAAAACTTGTTAATCTTTGAAGCGACTCTTTTGCTAGTTATTTAATCTTGTGCCATCTGTTCGCCTCGGGCCTCGTACTCTCGCATTACGATAAACGATTATCGAGAATCGATGTAGATCATGACCTTTTGAATTCCCATAGTCATGCCCATCGTAATCCAGTGATCAAAGCCGTGTACTTTCGAGCCGTTATTTGTGGGTACGGGAAATCAAAATGGATGGGTTTGTTGTGAATGTTTGCCTAGTCGGTGATGAGAACTACTGGGCCGACTCTTTGAACTTGTTGATGAGCCATCAACATCGTATGCCATGGTTGGTAGATAGCTTTTTTCGGTGTTGTGGATATATCGACTCAACCATAAAATCGGCCATAGCTTGGCCGCCGTATTGTTGATGCGATGGGCGAGCGTAATGCAAATGTCCTAACTCCACAGCCCGCCGGGTAATCTCCTGCGATATCTGGTCGATGGGACTTTCTCTTGATAGGAATGTGGTTAGTACCTCGGTAGGTGATCGAAAAAATATGATGCGTAATTTTGAACACTCATTACAAAACGTATCTTCAATTTTTCGATTGGAAGTCTGGGAGCCTAAACTTCTAAAACACTTGGCTTACATAATGCGCGGCGAAGTGTGCCGTCCCCATACGCAAATGCAGGCACAACGGTGCATGTTGGATGCGGCGAATACCAATGGAGTTGTTACTTTGGGGCGGGCAGAGCGATGTGGTGTCTGCCGAATGCTGGCAATTATTGAATGCATTTTGGCAATACTCGGTCCACTGAATTTCCCTTTCTTTAATGCATCAAAGAAAGGTTTGCATTGTCCCCGATTCATGATATAAACCGGCTTACGGAAGCTAAATGTCAGGATTAACACCGGACCTCTTTCACCTCTGAGGGGCCTGCATATCGAGCATGGCTTGAATCTTTGATGGGTTCAGCCGATCCCAGTTGGTGACCATATGTCAGGAATTTTCTGAGTGAACCCCAAAAATTTTGCATTCTTGGTTTAGTTTCATGTTGTACTCACTGGTATATATCGGGGCGTCTGTCTGAGTGGGTGATGTGGTCTTCTTATGTTTCTTTCTTTACCACAATATCATCAATATATACCTCAATTGTTACGGCCGATGTGTTCGTCCGAACATTTTGTTCACTGGCGTTGATATGTTGCTCTGGCGTTCTTTAATCCGAATGGCATGCGTTACTGATGAATACATATTATTTTCAACTGCGAATCTTAGTATTCTTTTGAGTGCGTCCGGATGCATGGGTATTTGGTGATAACCGTGAAATCATCCGTGAAAATCATGAGCTCTGTGGCTGCTTGGTATTATCGACCAAAATAATCGATATCTTGACATCGGGAAATTATCTTTCCGGGCATGCCTTGTTTAAATCGGTGAAATCAATACATAGTCTCCAAAATCCGTTGGACTTGCGAATGAGCCGCAGGTTACGCCAAGCCATCTTGGGCATTACCTCTCGAATCGGTTTATTGTCGAAACAAGCTTTTTGATTTCACTATTCATAGCCTCGTATTTCTCTGGGCCCGAACTTTCTTGACTTCTGAATAAGCTGGGTTTGTGTTGGATCGAGGTTGAGGGGTGGCATGCATGTTTTGGATCAATGCCAACCATGTCCTCGTTTGACCATCTTGAACACATCAAGTTTGCGAAGATAAGCAATGATTTATGTTGGATTGGTTCGAATAATTCGATCAGCGAACACTTCTAACTTCGAATGCATTGGTTGATGTTGATGGACTCCGGTTGTTCGACCCAGTGTTGCTCGCATTCTTTTTTGTTTCCGCAGGGATCTTGGACCGATCGGTGTTAAATCATCAACCTCCATAGGTTGAAACCTATCACGGATTCTCGAAGTCCGTTTGCTCATTCGGATCAATATTCATTAGATCACAAGATCTGGGACATGAGTTGCCATCGGATTACGTGTTACACTGTGTTGTCGGCGGGCTGTCTTTCGTCGAACTTGTGTTAAATCAAAGATATTTTGGCGGCATATTTTCTCGTTAACCCGACTCACCCGATCCCATGTTTGCTCCATCATGTTAACAATATTTTGTTTTTACGGGTGCACATGATAGCAAATAATCTCGAAAACTTTCTTGATATTCGCCTTTTACATTTCTGTTCCATCTTGTGTTGGGAATTTGACGATAATAGTAAGTAAGAACAAGCCGTTTTAAATTCCTGAATAAGCGGGCAACCCAGGAACCCGTTATAAGTGAGCCGAACATCGGCGATTACAAAATCTAGCATTCTGAGTTTGTGGGATCTCGGATTTAGAGTTGATTCTAACTTCGACTCTAACCCTAATCATACCATAGGGTTCGGGTTACAAATTCCCCAAAACCCGTAATGGTATGATTACGGTTCAATATATTTGCTCAAGTCCCCAACTTGCTTTTCCATTTAGTGAAGAGTGTTGCGAACAAAATGTTAGCGTAAACTCATTATCAACCCGGGGAGGCGGTGTACCTTCAACTTGGAGGCGAGCAGCGATGGTTAAGGAGTCATTGTGGGGAGTAATTATACGTCGAGATAATCCTCTGAAAACATGATTTGGTGAGAGGGTTGGCGTCTTTAGGCGATGTCTTTTCGCGCTTCACTGATAATCTTTGCATGGCACGCATCTCCATCTTCTTCACGTATGTTCGATAATGTTGGTGCTGGTAACATCCGCCCCCTTTGGACCATATTAAGGGGCGTGTCATGTGGATCTCTTGACTTTCCGACCTCTTCCCCGATGGGAAGGCCTCTTTTAGGTAATTCAAACCTCTTCTACCAGCGATTCTTGGGATCCTTTGTCGGATGTTTACGTTAAACTTTACGTTTACCCGTAGAATCTTACATTCTTCTTTACGTTAGAGTCTCTGCTTTGGCTTTTTTTAGGAATTGGGTAAAGCGATTATCTTAATATAGCTTTAAAAGTTAGCGAAATGCAATCGCGACAATCTTCGTATGTTGTGCGGATGTACTCGTGATAATTACAATATTTGGAAGCATTAAGCCGATCTTTGTCCATTATAATTCTTCTCGTACTTTATCCAACATATCGATCTACGATTTGGTTGAAAATTGTTTTACTATTTGAAAAGACCGAAAACCGTGGGGCGTTTGTACTTTCTTTCTTGAATGGTTTGAAAAAGCACGGGGTTTATACCCCCCTTCATTCGTACTTTCTTCCAAAAAATTTCTTAGTTGTAGGTTCACGACCCAATCGTGATTGAAGCGAGCAAATCTTGCATGGCTTATGATTTTGGCTGCTCGCTCTCCGAATCTGAACATGTGTTCGGCCGGTTTTGATGCATGGCTTTCCACGTATTGTTAGATTGAAGTCGAGCCCACGATATGCTTGAGGATCTTGGCATCCCTCTTCCAGCTGAGGCCCCCGTCCATACAAATATTTATCAAATCTTTTCGATGTATGCTTTCGACATTCGCCTCTTAGTTGGGAAAAAAATGTGCGATCTTTGTTTTGGTATTTGGGCGAGCTACGTGGATGAAAAGTGGGAAAAATTATTGTCCCCAATTGAAGCGAAGATGTGATGGGCCTTGTGAGCAAATTAGAGAACCATCTATGTGCTAGATCACCTAAAGTTATAGGAAATGATAAACCCTTTGCGTTACGTCTGTGGCACCATTCGCGATCATAAAGTTTGAATATTTCTTTGAGATGGACATGCGGGTCGAACGGCGACATCGAACATAGAAATTTGGTGGTCGGGGTTTGCTACTTTCTCTTGTTCTTTAGGTCCACCATGACCACCGATGATAACGGCAAGCGGGGTATTGTGCTGCATTAGGGTAGCCTTTAGTGGCGGCGGATCGGCTGTAAACCGCCGATGGCTTTTTTACATTTCGCCAAATTTTGTGGGCCAGCATACTGGATAAAATTTGTTTCCCATCATGAGGACCCAATGGGTCATGCTTTCGTGATAAGGCGGTCCCCCTTTCAAGTTTGTCTTTGGACCTGTCGATGGTAAATAGACAATTTGTTCCGCCGATTTTTGTTGAATCGGATGATCATGAGATCGGCATGGCCGGGCATATTTATTAGTTGTTCCTTCTGGATCCTGTGCGCCTATTATTGCGGAATTAGGTCTTTGGCGGAGGGAAGCCTCAAGCGTCAACGCTGATGAGTGCGGACCCTTGAGGGTTGTTAAATCATCGAACGTATCATCGATTTTTTTATTGGCGACTTGATTTTCTTTTTAACACTCGTTATCGGTGTATCTTGCGGCGTTGTTCTTCATCTTCTTGAGTTTTTAACTTGTATCTCTTTTTTACCCCTCTTTTTGTGCTTCGTAACAAAAAGTGATAAGCCCTTTGTTATGTGCGGATCATTGGCAATATCCTCAAGATTGATAGTCTCCATTATGCGATCTTTGTGAAATTTGTGTTGAACCTCTTTCCGATCATGAGGAATTCGACTTTTCCCGAACCTCTCTTTTTGTGTATTCTAGATTGAGGCATTATGTTTCTTTTTTTTTTCGGCTAACTAAAGGTTTGTGTATGGGTTGGTTTTTGGTACCCTCATTGCGTCGGTTATCGCGAGTCGTTTTATTTGGGGGAATATGATGTGGGCTAATTAGGAAGCTTGACTCACAAACAAAGCTGTCTGCGTGTAAAATAAAGTAAATAAGATGAATTTGTTGACCCGTTTAAATCGGGAAATATGACTACTCTGGGGCATACCAAACGAGGATGTGATATTGCGAGGCTTTACCGCATTACAATATTTGATACACCTTATGAAGATGAATCGTTCTGAGATGAAGATGATTTAGAGAGTTAGCATATGAGTGCTAGGGTTCTGTATGTGTGGATGATCACTCGAATTTTACGTACCTCACCTCTCCGGGGATTTTTTTGTGCGTGTGTAACTCTTTACGGATTTTTTTTTTTTGGTAACTTTGTCTCTTGTTATTTTTCCTTCTATTTATAGCACTCCGACAAGCATGAAATTTGGGTTGTGAAGCATGAAATTTGGAGACTCAAGCCATCGCAGAACTCTTCAATGATCTTTTACCTTTCCAACTCCATCTTCTAGATTGATCTTTCGTTTTTTAACTTGTCTATAAAAAGCGCCTTTTGGTCGTCGAAATCAATCTTTTGCTTTCGGCTAGATGTTTTTTTTTTCGGCGCTTTAACCATGTCGGTTTATCTTTGGAATCTTCCTCCTCTCGAACATCTTGAGCCCTCGGGATATCTGGGTCTTCAGGGATGTTTGGGTCTTGGGATATCTGAGTCTCGAACATCTTTGACCCTCGGGATGTCTAAATCTTTTGAGCATCTTGATCCCTTAGGTGAATGTCTGAAGTCTTGGGATATCCCGAACCCTCGGGGATGTGCGAGTACCTAACATGTCTTGACCCTCGGGATATACATTACTGCGACATCTTGATCCCTCGGTGAATATACGATCTGAACATCTTGACCTCGGGATGCTCGTGCGCTGTAACATCTTTGATCGCCGGTGAATATCGCGAGTTTCGGGATATCCCGAACCCTCGGGATGTGCGAATGCCGAACATCTTGACCCTCGGGATGTATACGTGCTTGGACATCTCTCTTGATCCCTGGTGAATGTCGTCCGAACCTCTTGACCCTCGGGATATGCATCTTTATGACATCTTGATCCCTCGGTTAGAATGGAAGGAGTCTTGAGGATATCTGAACCCTCGGGATATGCGAGCCTGGGCATCTTTGATCCTCCAGTTATCTGAGTCTTGGATATATCGAGTTGCGAGCTATCTTGACCCTTGGATAGTCGAGCATTTAAGTACGAGTCCTCGAGCTTGTTCGTCAACCTCAAACTTATGCGAGCCCTCGGTTGTCTGAGCGCTTCTTGACTTAGCTCGTTTGATTTTTCTTTCTTTCATCTGAGTGGCGGTATATGTCGCTTTTAATGCGACAGTGGCGGTGACCGAACAAACTTGTTTGGTCGATGGTTATGTGACACACTTGTCCACCTAGCATGATTATTTTAATAAATATTACGTCGTAATGCTCTTTACGTGTTCGATAAATCTTTGAATTATTATATCGAACACAACAATAAATAATTTATTTCAGTAAATAAGTGTTTAATACATAAATTATACAAAGTAAAAACATATTTTCTCGTATAACCCCAACATAGAGTAGTGCTGAGTTGGCTCCAGAATAGAGCCAACTGCTGGAGATGGTCTAAAGTATTGAATGTGAAACATAAATTAGTAAAATTCAGTTACTTTTAGTGATAAATGAAGGACATGACTTATTATTGATACCCATCTCATATAATAAAAGGGTGTGACAGATTCTCATCACCTATTATATTATGGGGAATGTTGTAAAGAGATTATAAGTGATTATAATCATCTAAATTATTTGTATAAATAATTTAAAAGTGTTTTTTATTAAATTAAATAAGCCCTTAAAATTTAAAAGTTGAAAGGGGATGTTTTTGATAAAACATTAACATTTTTTTAAATATTAATTAATTTTTTTGCGAAATACTATCAAATTTTCTTTGATTTTTTTACAAACACTGTCAACTTTTCTTTAATTTTTTTACAAACACCATCAATTTCTATTATTAATTAATTTTTTTCATAATCATTAATTTTAATCACTTTTAAAGGATAATTTTTGTTAAAGACTGTATGACTCTGAAACTTATAAGCTTTGTTTACTCATGCTCTAAAGCAAAGTGAAACCTAAATACAAAGTATTTAAGTTAGTTTCATCTTAAATATTAAGTTGGGATCTTCTATGGTCAGGAACGGTTTCGTCTTTTCTAACGTCAAAAAATCATTTGATTAACGTTGGATATAATTTTAATTTTAAATAATTGCACTTTGCACTTTTAGTCGTTTGCGATATTGTATCACTTAATTCTTATTTTAAGCGCCCTACTAATAAATTAAATTAATAATTATAAAATGACGAAATTATCTCGGACTCAGACCTCGACCCATCCTGACCCCGACGCAAACCTAGAACCGAATCCTGACCTGGACCGCACCGAACTTTGGTGAACCGCCCCGGTCGGACGAGGACCACAGCCCCCCCAAGCCTAGCGGACTGGGGCGGAACCACGGACCTGCCCGACAGGACCCAGACCCCAATTCGACCCGGCTTGGATCTAGACCGAATCGTCTGCGAACACAGGCCCAGACTAGACCTTGACCAAAGCATCCGGACCGACTTGGACCCAAACCACGACTAGGACTGGGACCCCAAATCGGGGACGGATCTACTCGGACCCAAATCGGGACCGGATCCTGCTGGGACCCGGACTGAACTTGGGCAGATTCCTAGCGTGGGCGATTAGGGATCGTGGATTAAATTTTTAAATTTATGAACATTGTATTTTTTATTTAAAAAATGTTAAAAATATATTTCATAATTTTATCATTTTTAAAAAAAAATTAATTATTTAGTCTTATGGCGAAACAATATAGCCCATTTTTGAAGTTAAATGATGTGACAACCTTTTATTGAACTAACGTCGGGAAGGGCGAAAATCGTTAACTAGTAGAAAAACCCTATTAAGTTTTTCAAAAAAACTTCTAATCATCATTTAAAATTATTTATCTATTAATTGTGAATCAACCCCCATTCATATAAATGGTCTATTTTAAAATTATGCAATTCCATAAAAAAAATTATTTATGGCATAATACTTCATTTTCAAAATTTATACCATTCATTTTTTTTCATTCATCTCTACCATTAAAAAACGAGATTGCTTATTTCTTTTATAATTTTTAATCTCATTATTCATTTATCTAATGTAATCTATACTATTCAATATTTTTAGGTTATTATTCTTTATTAATTTATTTTTCACTTCTTTTTTTTTCAGTGTTTCACGCCTTTTTTATAGTTATGAGATTCTCTCATAGTCTACATTTTTTCTTCACAATTCACACTCATCATTCTTGTCTGCACATATAAATTGTATTAAATAAATATTCTGTAATTTATAATTTAGAATAAAATATCAATAAGAATATGACATACAATATTAAAAATAAAAACTATGTAAAGAACATAATCAATTATATATAATCAACTAAATATTTAATTTAAAATTAATAAAATAAAATTTATTTTCAAGCTCACATGTCACAGCAATTTATTACGTCTTTAGTGCTTATATATATTTTCACAAGAAATATCTTTTTAGAGATTTATAATTAGACATTTATACTTAAATCAAATGAAGAAAAAAAAAAAAGTAATTAATGGTATATAAAAGATAAAAAATCTCAAAAAGATTACGGATATCTTTAATTAAAATATACTAAAGATCTTTTTATGTGTGGTAAATTAGAAAACAATAAAAGAAAATAATTAAAATGATATATTTAGCAACAAAGTTAGACTCTAAAATGATAGATATTAAATAGAAGTAATGGTTTGAGGCGTCGACTGGTAGAAAATGTAGGTTAGACTACTAAAATGTAGAATGAATTATTTTGACATAGATAAGTTGTAAGTACACCATGCAATTTAATTGTATTTTTTAAAATGTGTAATTATTTTTTTAAAAAGTTCAATTCATTTTTTTTTTTCACTAAAGTGTCAAATTCGATTTCAGTAATCTGCGTCCCACGTACACTGCATATCGCACCAAATCATCGTCCCATTCACCTACCTAATCAATAATTCCCACCATCACATCTATGCTCATTTATCTGTCTTCAATTCTTCATCATCATTTTTTGTGAAAAATAAACATAAACCATATTTCGTTTCCAAATTGATTCATCTATTTAACTCCAAAAATATTATAACTCCTTTATCTTTTTGCTTTAATAAATTTTGTTTCCCTAATTATCATTTCACCAGTTAAAATTGATTGTTATACCATTTCTCCACAACTGCTTCTGCAAAAAGAATACTCCTATAATTTATTTAGAAGATCGACGCAATTATCATAGGATATCGTGTGAAAACTTTCATCCTTTTTTTTTTTTAACAATTCATCCTATTCTAAAAACACACTGTTGATTAATATGAGGGCAATCAAAAGTGTATTCGCTTATCTTATTTATCTATCCAGTAAAAGTGTGCTCATTCTTTTTTTTTAAATCATCATTTTATATATTATCATTCTTAATTATTCAAATTATTATTTAATTTTTTTATAAACAATCACTATATCCATATTGAATCTCACAATATTTTTATTTTATCTAATTAAAAAAAATATATATGTGCTTAAATAAGCGATCAAATTCTTAATGGATGGAGGGAAATAATATCACGTGATTAAATTTTTATAGTTCGATAACTTTGTTTTACGTTTTGAAATTGATCCCGATTGTTTTGACTTTTTGATTTTGATACTGTAAGTTATAAAAAAAAATTGAAATTTGTCATTTAACATGTTTATGTAGCAAATTCTGAAAGCAGAATCACACCCATGTAATTATTTTAATTTTTTCTTTAGTTTTAAATGACACCTATAATTTTTTATCCTAATAACTTTGGGTTGTGATTTTTTACATATTTTTTTTAAGGAAGAGTGGTTTTACGTATTTTGGTTTATTTTTTATTTTTAAATCGGTTTAGGCGCAGTAAAAAACCGCTCGAATTCTTTTTGTCTTTTAATTTACAAATTATTTTTAAAATCTACCCCAAAATTCAATTAGATTCAAAAAAAAATCAGTGAGGATTCAAAATTATAGAAAAAATAAAATAATTACAATGTGATCGTTTATTTTCTTGATAACTCACGAACAGATTAAATAACCAATTTACAAAAATCTAGAAATTTATAGAATCAAAATTAAAAAAGTCAATACAATCTGATCAATTTTAAAACGATGTAAAGTATATGAAAATAAAAACTTAATACCTAATATATTATCTATGAAATCTGAATCGTATGTTATTTGTTTATAATTAATTACAGACTGAACGGAAGAAAAGGACTTCCCGCCGCGAACAAAAGTCTAAACATACCCTTTTTGCTTCAAAATTCCGCTAATCAAAATTACAGTAATTATTTATTGATCGTGTCAATAAAACAAAATCAAACTCACTGATCGCGCTTCAGATTCACAGAGCAAGTGGCTGGGGAAGGATGAAGATCAAAGGAAGTAAAGTCGCCGGACAAATTGGAGCAGCCTAGGGTTGCCGTCGATTTTCCTTTTGTGCCTATTCTTCTTTCTCGCCGGATTTTTTGGTTCATCCCTCTTCTCTCAGCAGGTTCATTCACTATTTCTTTGATTTTTTTTCTTATTTCTCAAGTTCTAGTTATGTTTCCATTGATTGTACATGCACTTGTTCCTCTAGGTATGTATGTATGTGCCTAATATACTAGTATATGTGGGTGTGGGCAATAGTGATTTGTTAAGTGTGTACGGCAGGATCCGCCTAGTAATTTAAGGCCGCGGATGCGCGAAATGATGGAAGAGAAGATGATTTTTGAGGCGCTGCCGCATGGAGATTCCGGCGAAAACTCTGTGGAGACGATCCCCTTTCAGGTGTGTAATTTTTCAGGAGATTGAAAAATTGTATCTGTTTTGGTTTTGCAGCGAGTACTGTTAATTTCAATCATCGTTGTGTAGGATCTTGATTTGACTAAAGGTATGGATTGCTCAATGACTGAGTGAATTGGCATTGATTGGAATACTTTTTAATTGTGTTTGGTAGAGAATGCAAGTTTGTAATTTGCTGTTGACCAATCTACTCATTCTTAGGGTTTTTGCTTTCCTTGATTTCATCATTGCTAGGTCCTAATTTATTCTTTAGAAATATATATTTTTTTTCCAAACTTTCTTGTGTTCACCATTAGCCATTTCGTTGAAGGTTGTAAAGAAGTAGGTTCACTGATGTTGTGAACTTAACGACCTCCTTTTTTTGGCAATATATTTTAGATTATTATTTTACTGTCTGCTTTTTGAAGACATTCATATGACCGGTGCAGATGAGCAAGATTCATTTTACACAAACTTAACCTGAATGAATAGATTTGGAGTTCAGGAAAATGATTTCATCACAACTTCATTAGTTGGCCCCAATGATGGACTAAGCTTTTTGTATATTATATCTTAAAGTCCTAAACTAAAGTTATATGCATATTTTAGATTATCTTATGGCTCTTTGATCCTAGGGTAAAAGAGATTATGGATAACACTGTCTTTTGGTGTTGATCAAATGTTCCTCAAACATGAACATGTGAAATTTAGTGCCTGTTGTGGTTTGTTTGTAAATATTAAATACTAAACCTGATAAATCAGTCTTCACTTTTGTTATTGATTTTTTTCCTGCACTTTTGTGGTATAATGTTTTGTTTGTTTAACACAATTGTTTTGTTCCTGTGATTTTCTATGTAGATCCTGAGCTGGAACCCTCGGGCATTATATTTTCCTAATTTTGCATCTGCAGAACAATGCCAGGGCATTATTAAAATGTCAAAACCACAACTTAAACCATCATCCTTAGCTCTACGGCAGGGAGAAACAGCAGAAAATACCCGAGGAATTAGGACAAGGTAATTACCATTTGCAATTTTGCATATAGAGTGAAACAATGGATTTATTAACGTGCACATACTCTAATGCGCACTCTTTCTATTTCTTTTGTTCAGATGTTGGATTTTCTTTCACGATACTAATATACGTTTTGCATGCTGAATTTCTCTCCTATTAGTTCTGGTATGTTTATAAGCGCATCCGAAGACAAAACTGGGATCCTAAATCAGATTGAGGAAAAAATTGCTAAAGCAACAACGATCCCCAGGAGTCATGGAGAGGTAATGTAGTTTAACAAAATTTGATTGTATTTGTTCTGCTATATTAACTGTGTGTAGTTAGCTCTTAATCTGAGCTGTCAAATTCACGAAGCTGCTCTTAATCTGAGCTGTCAAATTCACGAAGCTTATCTTTGCACTAAAAAATAAATTCATGAAGCCTTGGATTCCATAGTTACTGGGATGAAACTCTATATCTGATCTTATATGGAAGGGATTTCAACAATATTTTTCATCAGGAGTTTAAGTATAATGACATCCATGCCATTAAAATGGCAGTGGTATTTTATTGCATACGTCTCAATTAAACATGGACACAGGAAGATTTCAACAAGTTTCGGTTTCAAACAACATAACAACCAACTCATTTATTTAGAAGTTCGTTTTGTGCAGGGTGGTATATGATTGCAATGCTTGAATTATCAGTTCAATTTTGTTTGAAATGATGATTCTTAAATACTAATTCACAAAGTTTTTGATAATGAATATGATCATGTTTCAGTCTTTCAATATCTTGCGTTATGACGTTGGGCAGAGATATCATTCACATTATGATGCTTTCAATCCAGCTGAATATGGTCCACAGAAGAGCCAAAGGGTAATATAAATCTGATATTCAATTGTGGTTAAGGTATTTCCCCATGTCGATCCATCATTTTTATTGATCAGAAAATTCTCAGGTTGCATCTTTCCTGTTATATCTATCTGATGTTGAAAAAGGTGGTGAAACCATGTTTCCTTTCGAGGTACTATCTTCGCCTTTTTGCTAGTTCCCAAGTTTATATTCCTTTCATTCCATCTTATGTAACTTAAATTTACTCAATGGTTTTTTTGATGTACAGAATGGGCAAAACATGGATGACAATTACGATTTTAAAAAATGTGTTGGTCTAAAAGTAAAGCCACGTAGAGGAGATGGACTTTTATTCTACTCATTGTTCCCGAATGGTACAATTGATCCTGTGAGTGGCTCTGCTATATGCTGTACTTGGGATTTCTTATTTTTTCTCGCTTCTTCCTCTTTATATTATCTGATTTTAAATACTCACATTTTTCATTAAGCTTCCTTTTTTTATTCAATTGGCAGCAGTTAGAAGGGGTAGGCTGAAACATAAAGGAAAAAGAAAGTAAAATAAGGGTATATATTGTGAGAGTTATTAGTTTAACTCACTTTTAATGAGTTGGTGTGCATTATCATAGCTTGTCAAAACTCTGAATAACTGAGACTGAACAAATATATAAAAACTGTTAATTATGACGAGTTTCATTTGGAAATTGTAATAATCACCACAGAAGCCTATAACATATCCTGTAGGATTAAAGTAGTGCAGTTGATGCCAAAAATGAGTTTCATTATTGCTACCAAACAAGAGATGCACAATGAGGCATGGTGCCTCAATCTTTGTCTCGGGGAGTTTGATCAGAAGAAAAGTACTATTGAAAAATAACATAAAAGCAAAAAGTGCAAATCTCAAGCTGTATGGGTGTTTAAGGCAATGATGAAAGAAATGAGAACAAAGGTGAATACTAAAAAAGGTCCAAATGAGCTTTTCTCTCATTTTAAGTGAATAAAATGAGAAGGGAGATGCTTGCTTTTATGTGTCGAAGGAGGAGCAAACGGCCAAATAGGCTTATTTTTGTCCCTTCATTTTTTTTTATGTTGGGGAGGGGGGGGATTGAATTCTCCATGATTATATATATAGTTTTTTCAGGTTCTTTTGCATAATTCTACCTAACATTTTGTTCTACGTACCAAGATCCTTGTACCAAACAAAGTGCAAGTGGTCGTGATGTACGACATCTAGTCTTCATATGAGGTAGCAGTCACTAGCTAATAAATCACCCTTTTGATTTAAATTTTGATCAGAAACCTCAATTATCAAACCTGACTCTTCCCTTTCATTATGAGATTTTGTAGTTACAGCAGTCGGATCATTTGCCTTCACATTGTCATCTCTCCATCTTCTGACTTTTCATCTTGCTAATTCTAACACATAAATGGTAATATTAGAATTAGGACTGGCTTTTGTAATTTTTGTTGGTTGTTATAAAGGGGGTGATTTCTCAAATCCAATTAAAGGGTTGTTCGCAACCACTACTCAATAATAAGAATCACTTCTAGTATTCAAATGTTGTGAGGAGACAACTTAAAAAAAGAACTGATTCTAACACCCCTCGCTTGAGTTTGCAAACACCTCCTTAAAAGTGAGACTCAAACGCCCTAACTATTTGGGAATAAAGGCTCGATTTGTTTGTTTTGTTTTGATTTTGCAACACCTCTTCGAAACTATTACCTATATATGGCTTATAGTAATACAATATTTGTGAATATGCAGACATCTCTTCATGGGAGCTGCCCAGTGATCAGAGGAGAAAAATGGGTAGCAACTAAATGGATAAGAGATCGGGTGCAGGAAGATGACTCTTCCTTGTAAATTAGTATTGGAGACAAGTTTTGCAGTGTATACAACATTCATCTTTTAATTAAAATTACGTATCTGGTTAAGATGCTTAATCCCGTCTTGAGTGTCTATAATATCATGTCCATTATCAACATCTCTTCTGTGAGATTGTCTCATAGTGAAATGTTTTTAAAACGTACCATCTAACATAAATTTGTTTTCCTTGAGAAAATTTTATGCATGAACCTAATTCCATTACTTAACCCAAACATATGCTAAAAGGTCACATTTCTTGTAAAAGGAGTTGCGTATTAATCACCTAAATGTTATTAGGTGTAACCTACAACTTTTTTTCTCATATTTTTTCTTCTTATAGTGTTGTATGGAATATGTGTTTGCTACATATATACACATCGTAATCTCGATTGTAATATTTTGAAAAGATTTGATTGCATTATTTATGTAGAGCCATCCACCAGCCACACGGGGACTCTAGGTTCAATTAACTTGAACAAATGACTTTAATTATGTTTGAATAGCGAAAATATAAGCTTGAAAAGTTGTCAACGGAACAAAACAAAAGTCGTGTATTCTCTTCTAAAATTTAAAATTTGGAACCAATGAGAAGCAAGGAAAAGCGTGTTGGAGACAATTATTTTCATTCATTTCATGCGTAAACATGTTTATTACACCAAATTAAAGGCATTATCAATCTAAAGTACATATGAAGAAAGTAGTTGAGATGAATACGTTACACCTAGTTTGTTTTTCTTGTGTGGATAGAATTTAGAAAGAGATAGCTGAATCAATGCAGAACATGGCTCTTTCCCCTTGTGTCGTTTTTGGCCAAGTATTGTATGCATTTAGGATGCACCGTGCACTCATAGTGCATTTTAGAATCATGAAACTTGTTATACTGAAAGATGCAACTTGTATACATTGAATTGTGCAAATAAGTCGCATCATTCAGTATAATAAGTTGTATGATTCTAAAATACACTATGAGTGCACGGTGCACCTAAATGCACACGAGACCACTCGTGGTCTTTATATAGGACATATAATAAATCACCTAATAATATTCATGTGCACTTTGATAAATCCTAAATAAGTTATTATTGTTCAAAGTCCCCTACAAATGCAAATGCAGTTTCTTAAATTCCCCAAAACAAACATAATTAAGGCTAGGGACTCCGAATAAAAAAAATTATTTTTTATACAAATAAAATGAATATGATTATTTAGCAAAAGAGAAATAAAAATGATAAAAATATTAAAAAGGGACTAAGTAATAAAAAGTCAATTTATTATGAACTATGCCCTCCAATCTGGAATTGCATCTACTAAAGTGTTGATATACTTCTCCATTGCCATCTCTCTGCTCATCTCCCCCACTTTCTGCCAAGCATTCCTAATTTCAACATTCCCACAATTACATCAGACTAGTTCTATTATGTAAATCTTTAATTTGAAAACTTTCGCAGTTTGACCGTGCAGCTTGTTTGCAATTCTAAATTGTATTAGTTGCTTCATGTAAAAGTATTACTTGTTTTACCATAAAGTGATAGTTACCAACCATCTGCACGGTAAAAATGTTTTATAGGAGACTAACTCAACTTAAATAAATCTATCAAGCCACAAACAATTTAACTTGATACAAGTCAATGTTTGAAATCAGGGATAGAACCCAAAATAGTCCCATAACTTTCACCCTTTTTAAAATGGTCAAAAAAAAAGTTGATATAAAAAATTGATCTCAATTTTACGCGAATTGTATCATTTTTTGTCTAAAATTCGACGTAATTAATGAAAACGACGTCGTTTTTGTCATGTGCTTTTATATGTGAGCATTCAATTTGAAGATTTCCGACTGAAATACATGACCAAAAAACGACGTCGTTTCATCAATTCCCAATTTAAAATGAAAAAATGGTATAATTTACGAAAGATTGAGATCAATTTCATCACATCAAACCTTTTTTAAGACTATTTTGAAAACTTTGGCAGTTTTGACCGTTTGCAATCCTAAATAGTATTAGTTGTTTCATCTAAAAGTATTACTTGTTTTGCTATAAAGTGATAGTTACTAAATCAGTTGCGCGGTAAAAATTAGATGCACGCTTACCACTTTGATCGAGCAGAAAGGTTGAATAACATGGGCTGATATTCATGACAAGGGCCTTGAAGAACACAGTTTTGAAGGCCGTACAATTCCATCTTCAAATCTGCATCAATTCCATCGCCATTTTTGTTCACAAAAACGACAGCTTCACCGAACATTTTCTCCAACTCTGTTGTCTCAATTCCCTCCCAATCATCCTCAATAGCACCCAATGACCCCTTATAAAAAATCCCATTAACCATTTTTTCTTCTTTTCTATCAAAAACCAATTCTTTTTCACACTTTTCTTCTTCTTCATCACCACCTTCTTTTACAGATTCTGGTTTATGCCGAGTTTTGGTGCTTTCTTCATACGAACCAACGATCAAGAAGAGTATTACAGAGATGCCCACAACGTACAACAGAAATATGTCCACCGCATCCATTTTATAAGAAAGCAAATTACAGAGGATGGAATTGTGAGTGCATGTAAATGTAGACGTTAAAAACTTAAAAGAGAAGAAGATTATGAGTTATGATGAAGATAAGTTTGATGAAAACAGAGAGTATATTCGGGCATAAAACTCTTAAAGAATGGGGCCCACATTGTTGGTGCCAAGTTTCATTATTAATGTGGCAAGAGAAGAGGTGTTCGAAAGCAACTCGAAAACTCTCTGTCGGTTGTACAGTTGTACTAGACTAGTAGTATAAATGATAAGAGTATATACTCTTGTTTATTGCCTTTCTTGCTGCCTTTTCTACTACGCTAAGGGACAAACTTTTTACGTATTACATCATACTAGTACATCCTAAAAAGTATTAGACGGTTTATTATGATTATTAGTTACACACTAGAAACATTAGTTGTATGCACGGTTGGATCCAGAAAATTTAAATAGGGTATGCACAATTGTGAAAATACTAAAATATATTTTAAAATCATTCCATTTAAAATAAAATGTAAGTCCTAAAAAAATATTAATATAAAAAAAAATATATAGGCAACTTAGAACTTGAAAACATATAATAATATTAAAAATTACAATTTAAAAAGTATTTTTTCTAACGAAAAATTATCATTGTTCTCGATGAATTCTTATACTTTAAAAGTGGTACAAAATATTGTATCGTGTTTTTACAAACACGTCTATCTTTATATATATAAGTAACTAATCAATGACTCAAAAATTAATTTATGAAGTTATTCTGCAATTTACTTCACATAATTGACAAAAACTCATATGAGATGGTCACATGCATGAGACGGGATACTACCTAGCACAAATCACACTCCCCCTCCTAAAGTGTTAAAGCGTCAATGCCCAAATTATGTTCCGTCTCACATTGAGACCGTTTCATGCAAGTGTGCCTCCATATAATTAGTCATTACTATGAATATTCTTTTCACACTTGCAGTTGGCATACGAATGCATACCCTCTTTCCACACTTTTAATATTATTTAAATTAAATACTAAATATAATATGTATAGTAATTTTTGAGAGAAAAAAAGGGTATGCAAATGCATACCCTTTAACCATGTTGTATCCGCCTCTGGTTGTATGCAAAATGAGAATTTTTTTCTGAAATATTCCACCGAAATATAAATTAAAAGGTAGGAGCTGATCAAAATTCGTGGATCTTTTGCGAGTTGAATTGAGTCAAGTGAATTTTTCCTGAAAGTTGGGGTAAAGGCAAAAACTCTCAATCTGTGTTACTATAAAGATAAGTATATGTTACTATAAAGACAATTATATGATATTACATGATGATGGAAAAAAGGGCTTAATTGCAAATAAAATCATCACTTTTCACTCAATTGCAATTTAATCTAAATATTTGCATAATTACAAATAAATCACAATTTTTAAATATTATTGCAAGTTAGACTTATATTGTCTGTTTCTCTTATTTGACAATCTTAATATTTTTTTCGTTATGCAAAATGACAATATTTGAATTAGGAGGTGACTATATCGATTGATCAAGTCAAAATTGGGCATAAAATATTATTTGTAAGTCTAACTTGCAACAATATTAAAAAATGGAGATATGTTTGCAATTACCAAATTTTTTTATTAGACTGCAATTGAGTGAAAATTTGTGATTTTATTTGCAATTAGACCAAAAAAAGGAGATGTTTTTATTAATTTAATTGTGTAATCTGGTGATATGTGTTTTTTAAGAGCATTTAATCATGAGCAAAAATGAAAGCAAAAAAAAAAAGAGAGGAAAGTAGATGAAAATAGAGGAGAAATGCGTTTTGTTAAATACGATGTACACATTTATCTTTATGGTAACACATTTGTGTATATATAATAATACAAAATTCGAAGCGAGTTTTGTTATTTTACCTTTACGCGGATTTTATTAAAAAATATTTTTAACCGGATTGGATTCACACAAAAGTAGCGAATTTTTCACTCTGTTTATTTACTTCTCATTTTGATTCATATAAAAGTTTGTCATGCAAAATATACTAATCGTATGGCAAAAGTAGTACTAGTGACGGGATATCTTACTATCAGGTGCAAATTTAGTGTAATAAGCAATACTATCCCCACTTCTCTTTTTGTCTCTTATTCAACCACAAACAACTCTCACTCTCTCATTCTCTTTGCAAAAAACCCACTCAACCCCCATTTTCACTGTCATTCGTCTGGATCTTTGGCTGGATTTTGGTTCTTGACCAGGGTAAGTGTGTGCGGGTGTCATGGGTCGTGATTTTCGTGTTGTCAGTGTATGGTGGGTGTGATTTTGACGATTTTGTGTTTTCGCCGCGATTTGAATCTGTATTTTTTAATTTTTGAATGATAGATATGTATGATAATACAGATCTTTTCGGTAGATCTGTGTACCGCTGGATATGTATTTTTGGTGTAGTTCCCGTATTTTTATACATCAGATGGTGAACTTTTTCTGTGATTTTATTTCGTGAAATTGATTCAATCCCAATTTGGAATACTAACAAATACTCCCTCCGTTCAAACATGACTTGAACAATGGAAATGACACGCAAACCAAATAAAGTGAATTTTAGTGGGTTTGAGTGGAACAAAATAAAGGTGTTGCGAGTATATTAATATTATATTTATTTCTATTTTGAAAGTGTTCATGTAATGTTGAGACGTTCAAATAAAATAAATATTCAAGTAATGTTGGGTAGAAGAAAAGTATTTATTTATTCCATATGAAAACGAGTTGCTAAAACTTCGTCAAAAAGTATGAAGGCTCCAGACTTTGTCAAATATTTATTTATTCAATATTTATTTATTTATTCAACAGTTTAGTGTTTTTTTTTTTTGACAGCACAGTTTAGTCTTTTATGAAAACCTCCTATATTGAAGGTATATAGTCAAATATTTATTTATTTATTCAACATTTTAGTGTTTTATGAAAACCTCCTATATAGAAGGTATGTTATATAGGAAATCTGAATTTTTCTAGGAATTCTGTATTTTTCAGTGTTTATATCAGTGGAAGAAAATGAAGATGGATCTGGAATCTGTTGGGTTTTTGGATTTTTTTTTATAATTTTTTATGCATATGCTCATGTATTTGTACATATGGTCATGTATTCCGTGCATATATGAATATCAAAGATGTGTCAATTTTTTTACTTAGGCCTCTTTTGGATTAATAGATAGGAAAATGAGGGAATGGATAGATATATATGGATTACACGTCGTGCAAACCAAACTGCAGAAATAGGTGGATTTGGTCTGTCTAATGGGCCTAAACCTTTAATCAAAACGAGGTCTTAGAAGATGATATGTAAATTTTTATGCTAATGGAAATTTTTCTATGAAATCTGGATTTTCTGGGTTTATTGAAAGAAGATGGTGGAGGGAGATGAAGATGGATCTGTTGATTTTTTGGGTTTTTTTTTCTTCACGAATTCGTACATATGTTCACGTATTCATGCATATGTTCATATATTTCGTGAATATATGCATGTCGAAGATATGAAAATCTTTTGACTTAGAAGATGATATGTAAATTTTTGTATTTAGATATGTAAATTTTTTATAATTTTTTACATTATAAATATGCAATTTTTAATGTGTAAATGAAACAGAGTTTTTAACTATAAGGTGCAAAATATAGTGAAGAAGATATTATAAATATAAATAAATAAAAAATTATGTTAAAAAAAAAAATTGGAGATGGATGTATGCATATCTTCCTATTTTAAAATATCATCAATCCTCTATAAGGAATGACCAATTTTATAAATAGAAGATGGGGTAGTTATGTGGTGTAAAAAGAAGGTGAAAAAGTAAGGGCATTATTGTCAAAACACTTACCATTTTGCACCTCTCAGTAATGTTTTAAAAAGGTGACACCTAGTTGCAATAAAACTCTTAAGATGATACTTAGTTAGTAGTAATCCATTCTATCTTTTTCGATAAAAAAAATACTTCATCCATCCCATTATAATTGTCCTGTTTTCCTTTTATGAATGTCTCATTATAACTTTTTCATTTCATAAAAGGAAAAAGTACCTCCACTACCCATAATTTTTATCATCAATTTTCACACAATATTACAAAAAATGTCACTCACTACTCCACATAAATTGCAACAATATTTAAAAATGGTGATTTATTTGTAATTATTTAAAAGTTTAAATTAAATTGCAATAAAATTAAAAAAAATTGATAATTTTATTTGCAATTAAACCTAATAAACAACCACACGACCATTCTATCATAAATAAAGCACTCCTAGCCAGTTTGTTCATCCAGTAATTCCAAGGGACTTCATAAATTAAAATTTGATGTGAGCATCAATCAAAGAGCAACACTATAATTTAATTAGAAAAAATATTTTCTGAGTTTTTTTTTTATTAATGAATTAAATTTGAATCAGTTGGTGATGCATTAGAAGTATTTTCCTTAATTAAATAAGTAAATTTATTAATTCTTGGGTGCAAATGTTACTCATAAATTAATTAGAAATAAAATATAAAAGAGGAGGAGTCAAAATGTAAATTACATAAATTTGCGCGGTCAAAGTCGTATTACGATAAACCTCAGGGTCCAGGGATCAAAATGGAAACAGATTTTTTTTTATCTATCTACAAATTCCCAATTTTCACGTTAAGCGATTTGCTGCTGTTCTTCGGCCCCGCAATAGAAGATTCAATTTCAATTTTAGATTTCCAGAATCTACGAATAGTCTGACATCAAAGCAGGAAAATTCTGAGAACCGTTACGGAAAATATGGGTGGCGGTAATGCTCAAAAAGCCAAAATGGCTCGTGAGAAGAACTTGGAGAAAACGAAAGCTTCGAAAGGTTAGGTTATTCTCCCGTTCTTTGATTTCTGTGTTTGAGTTCGTTATTTAGATTTCTTTTCGTTGTTTCTGAGTTTCTGGATTGTTCGATCCGTGCAGGAAGCCAGCTTGACACCAACAAAAAAAGCCATGAACATTCAGGTATTACCTTCTATGCGATTAATGGATTCAAGTATTGATATGAGGATACTGACGTGTTAAGATAGGGGTAACATTTTTAGATTAACGGATTAGAGAGTTCAAAGTCAATTTATTTATTTAGAAAGGCATAGGTGAACATGATGATTTATGGCGCGAAGAAATATGGTATATTTTAAGGAAAATATATGAAATGATGCGCTTTTAGTTCATTGATTCAATGAAATAATGTTCTTATTTTCACTAATCCTGCCCTTTGTTCAGTCTTGATTGAGCCATACTCTGCCTCTGGCCTATTTGTTGTTCCTTTTTTAGGTTTATTACGACTCTTACATGACGATATGGCATGATAGAAAGTGAGAATTTTTTTTTTTGATTGCCAATTTCTTTCTTCTACAAAAGAGGTCTGCATCTAGAGCATTTTTTAATGGAAGTAGAAACCCCCTATAAGGAAAGCTCTTTGCCTGCTTGAGTTCCTCAAGAGTTAGTTATGATGATGTGTAACATACTGTTCTCGACTTCAGTTTAAGATTGTTTAGTGCACATGTAATGTATGCAGTGGCGAAAAGATTAATGAGTTGGCATCAAAGCTGTGGGTTAGATAAGCCTTAAGTTATCAATGCGTAATGATCTCAAGAATCCTAGTTCAGTCATGACTTTAGAGATATTTTTTTTCTAGGAAATGTGTCATTGAAGGCATCATCGGGACATATGTTTAGTACTTGGTAGTCATAGCTATATTCTTAAATATTGGTCTAAATTATCTCTATGATTTTTCTTATGTGCTGCTTTGGCATCTGGTCTTCTTCTATGTGGTCCTAGGATTAGATTGTTTTGGATAGTCTTGAAAAATTGGATGCTGAAATTGATCCAGTTCCCCATATTTTTCAAGATACACAGTATACAGTATTATTCTGCAATACTGAGAGTGATGTATATATCTCTTGATAGAAAATTGGAAGGGTACACACATACACACATATATATCTTTTACGTATCGTTTGTTCTAATAAAGATTCTCTCAGCATCTCTATAACTCCATCACATTACTTTCTATATACCCTACCAACTCACACATTTAGCTCCGCTTGGCTGCTTCCAGACAGTTCTGTAATCTGTTTAATAATCAAACCCACTCACCATCTTCTTCTGCATTCGTCCTTTTTCATCTGTGTCATAGTTATTAATGGCGCAAGGCGCCACAAGGCGCGAAGCAGCGCCTAGCGCCTTAGGCGCGCGCCTTGCATACCTGGAAAAAACAACATAAGACTTTGATAATTTCTTAGTAAACCTAACCATTGCTTCTGTAGCAATACCCCTAGTCAAATTTTCACCTTGGTGAACCAACTCATCTTCATCTTCCATTAGACCAACCACCCACTCATTGCTTTCATCTATATCCCTCAAAGAGATAGGATCAATGTGATTACGTGAGTCATACCGATTACCAATGCTTCAACGCACGATTATACTTGATAAAAAGTGAATCTTGAAACCCTAGATGTGTTTCACTTAAATATTAAGACTTAAGAGATAGTATTTTTTATTATTCTGATGTTATTTGACAAATAAAAAAATGTTTATTTTTATTTCAAACCCTAGATGTACGCATAAAAGGCAAGGCGCCCTTTTGCCAGCGTGGCGTGAAAAAAAGGCGCCCAAAGCGCCTGCCAATCCCAACCGCCTGGACCTATGGCAGGCGAGGTGGCTAGCGCCCCGAGCGCCGTGCGCCTTAGGCGCGCCTCGGGCGCGCCTTTAATAACTATGATCTGTGTCACCTATTTCTTTCAATCTGTTTTGATCTAGCCAGATGGAGAGTGAAAAGATTTTTCAAATAGTCTATATGTAGTTTGCACTAGTGTAGCATTGTGTTTTATTTCATTTCTAGCTTGACATTATCCACCAACACTTGGCAATTTGTATTGGTGCCTGTTTAGTACCTTAGTTTGGGATATTTCTTTTAGGTCATGTTTTCTAGGCCCTTAATATTTAACTTTACTGCAGTTTTTTTTTTTTTTTTTTTTAAAAATATTTTTTATAAATAACGAACATACACCAAAGGGACAATGAGTCCCTACAATATTGAGCACTCGAAAAGCTATAAACTCAAGTTCTAATACTATCATTCACAAAAATTCTAAATTCCAATTGTGGAAATCAACAATATATTAAAGCAATTGAAGGATCTTTAGAGGCTGCAAAAATACTGAAAAAAAAAGATGAATTACAGTTTAGAAAAATAAGACAACCTTGGTGGGATAAACTGTAGCCAAATACTGAAAAAAGATGAATAGTACTCTTGGGGTTTTCTTTGAATGGGAAAAAGTTGAAAGAAACAAGAAAGGGCATAGCAAACAATTATAGAGTTTGATTTTTCTGTACATGATTAGTTGCATTTAAGAAGCTACTTTTCTCTTGGGGATGGGTTCCAATATCACCATATAATTTTAGAACATGCGGACGTGGAGTAGTGGACAAAAGATAATGTTGAAAATTTGATTGAATTGTAATTACTAGCCAACTAGGCAGAAACTAGCAAAACAAAAATGTGATTAATTTATGAGGCTTCCTCAACATGTGGTGTGGATGGTAATATTTGTGGAGCCTTATATTTTCAAGTCTACTCTTACAAATTAGAGAAGAAAACAGGAGGAAAGCTGCATTTAAATCGGGTTATGACTTCTTTTGAAAATAGGATTGCGCTGCCCTAGAAAACTTTGATAAGATTCCACCATTGTTTATTATTTGTTTCATCTTTTTTAGATTTATGAGTAACTGAGTCATTGGCTTAGTGAGATCAATATGATTTTCATCTCTGAAAGATTCATTTTTGAAATCTATCTCTTTAGAGAAAAGATACATCTTGACTAAATCCTTACATATGCTGCAAATTTGAGGAAACACTATTAGTATTTCATTGACTGCATTTATTGTCTGAAATTTGAGTGTTTTATTTTAGATGATGAGTATATTGGTTGATGTTTTGGTTGATGGGTGCAGTGCAAGGTGTGTATGCAAACATTCATGTGCACTACGTCAGAGGTAAAGTGCAAGGAACATGCCGAAGCAAAACATCCAAAGGCTGATCTCTACACCTGTTTCCCTAATCTCAAGAAGTAAGTGAGATCTCATTTGAGGATCTCATGTTTAGTGTTTGAGTATATCGGGTTAAAGCTTTAGAACAATACTTCTGTGGAATTTGTCTATATCTCTTCTTTTGCAACTTGTGTGCGTAGTCGGTTATATACATCCAATCTTTTTACTGTTATTAATGTGAAAACATTCTTATGCTTCTTTTCTATCAACATTCACACTCCCTATAGGCCTATACTATACATATTGAGAATAGAAAACTATGTCATTCATTTTCTTGTTGTGCTTGTGTATAACTGTTCTATAGGTTTTCTCATATGTATAAAAAGGATTGGAATATGTATGATAATTCTTGTTTATATAATGAGAAGTTATAGTATTTTGGAGAACATTTGTTTAGTGTGTTGTTTCCTTTTCCTTACAGCTCACTTATTATACACATTTGTAAAAGTACCTGAAAGTTGGTATAGATTTTGGTGTTTTTTCACATTACATTTTGTCATACCTTCTAGGTTTTAAGTGCAAACACATTCTGCATACTGCTCAACGAAACAGTCACGATGTCCCCAATGATACAATGATTTTGTCTTCAAAATGACATTCCAATTGAAAAATGACCTGGGAAATTGGATAGAAAAAGAAGAAAAATTGTAGAATGCAGTCCCGTGTGTCAAAATCGTGTAGGGGGTGACTTGTTTATATACCACACAAATGACATCAAGTAGTGGACATTGTACTAATTAATACTCCCTCTAAGATTTTGTAAAGATATGAGAAATTTTTTATAAAATATATTTTGTAAAAATACATTTAAAATTTTAAAGTATTAAGAAACTTCTTGTTGAAAATTTTTATAAAATATGACTTGAGATTTTTTTTTTGAATTTAGAAAATTTGTTATTAAAATGTACCATTCTTTTTTATTTCCACTCGTTTATTTATCAAGAAATATAATTCTATGTGTCACATCTTTCTAAATTTACAAGAAATTTACACAAAAGAAATGGAGAAGATACATTTCCGAATATTGACTGGAGACTGCAGTAACCAAAATGAAGAGATGTCGCCTATGCAAAACCAATTATTGTATTCCAACAAGAAAATCCCAAGCTATAGTTATACAGACATTATAACAAATTAGAAAACTTCAATGTTATAAACCGGTGCAAGCATAGTTTCCACACAATACACAAGCAAACTTAAAATCCTTATCCCAATTAGTGTATTTAGTAAATGATTTACATGTATGTTAAACTACAACAAAAATAATTCTGCTGCATCCAACAAGGCTACTGGGCACGCGTGCGGCTATTTTCTGCAGCCCTTACTTGCGAGAAATATGGATGAGCCTATGCAAACACAAGCAACAATGTAACTAATTAATACCTAGAAAACTGATAAAATTTTGAAAAATAGCACATATAATTTTTTTGAAAAGCAGCAAATATTTCATTTTTAGGGAAGGCACGATTGAAGAGTACCATGGCTTCTTTTGCTGTGGGCCTATCTTGATGATCATATCGAAGGAGTTTGTCAAGGAAATCTATGGCCTGTTATCGACAAACAATAAATTTAAAACATTAAAACAAGGCTGATTGGAAGTTGATAAATATAAATTATATAAGAGTACAATGAAAGAGAATAACAAAATCATGACCTCGGGTGACACAAGATGCTGATTGTCAGCATTGATAAATTTCGACCATGGTTTCCGGCTGTGCCTATCAAAAAAACAAGGGGCCCAATTTTGTGATAGACATTTACTGATTCTATACTAAGGATAATTATGAAAAACTATCCTGAGGCTCAGCCTAATCATATATATATATAAACCAACTCTTTCAAAACTTGTAAAGGTGACATTACAAAACAGCTTCCAGAATAATTTTATTACCAAAAGCTGTGAGAGGCGGCTTTGAAAAAAAGTGATTCTGGAAGCTGTTTTAATATTGGAATTAGTAACTTAGTAGTTGTTTCTAACATACCTTCCAACGAGGGCTTCAAGTTGAGGATCAAGCTCCAAATGGTATTTATGTAAATACGCATTCAACTCATCAGTTCCAAGTACCTGGAAAAATAATCTGATATCAGATACGCAACTAAAAGAACCCCTGTTAAAATCAAATAGACGAATACCTACAATTTTAATTTTCAAGGGAACAAACCACATACTAGGAAAAAATATCAAAGATTAGTTCTTGAACGAGGCAAAATGCTTTTACCTTAGCAATTTTCACAAGTTGATCCTGATTGTCGTGCCCATAAAAGAAAGGCTCCTTGCGAAATATCTGCATCATAACAGCAAAGCAAAATAAAGAAAAGATAAATACGTGATAATTGAAGAAAACCCCTCAGGAAATAGAATAAGGACCCTATCAGATCTCTCACCATTCCAGCAAACATGCAACCGAGACTCCACAAGTCCAAAGAATAGTCATAATCTTGCAAGTCAACAAGAAGTTCTGGACCCTTGAAGTACCTGAATTTTTTAAAAAGAAAGAAAAAATATAAAGATCTTAAACTGAAATGTAACTCAAGTCTGACATTGAACAAATGAAGCCAGATATAAAATTGAAAAGTCCTGCTCGAAGAAGGAAAAGAACAAATTCATTGATCCAGGTAGTGAATTCATTCCATGGACAATCAAGCAACTTTATAATGTAAAGTTTACTTGAAATAAGTCCATTCTTATTCAAGTGACTATGAAATCTTTAGTTAATTAAATGGGTGGTTGTCTTTTCACCATAACAGATCAGTTTTAAATAAAATTTATATATCACCTTGAAGCAACACGGACATTATATTCCTTTCCAGGGTGGTAAAATTCTGCAAGGCCCCAATCAATCAAGCGAAGCTTTCTCAACTCATGGTCAATCATTACATTATGAGGCTTAACATCTCTGTGCATTATTCCCTGTGAGTGACAGTAATCCAGAGCCTGCAGGAGAATATAGAATTTTGTCTTCTAAGGTTAAACTACAAAGAAGGTTTAATATTACATAATAATGAATCATTATTATATTATCCAAAAAAAATATATTGTTAAGAACCATTAATAAACAACCATCAAATTAAAAGAATAAGATAAAAATCAAGTAGACTATATTAATGAATCAGCTAATCAAACACCTTTTGTATAAAGCAGTCACAGGAAAAGTTTATAATACAAACTACAAGTATACCCCAACTTCTGTCATCATTTCATAATAGAAAAAAGGAATGGCAATTTTTTTTTAGGATTAGAACATAATTGTAATTTCCCCCTCGAGGAAAACATTACGGAGATTCAAAATCACAAATGTAATCTGATTCCTAACAATGTGTTCAACATGTGCTCCATAATATGATCACTACTTACTTTGGATTATTTAAAAAGTTAAGACTGAAGTTACTGAACATCAAACTTCAGAATTAACAAAACACTGAGATCACGTTAGTGACAAATTATTTGATGTATGCTATATCCTAACTGACTAGTTGTACAACAATGGTTGAGTATTCAAGAGGTAAGGCTTCTATCAAGAACTTCTTAGAACAGACTAATTTTATTCCACATTCCTGCATATTAAAAGAAAATAGTGGATACGCATGGAGGATCTGGTGCAAAGATAAATATAAGGGGGCGCTTGTTTAGAAATTCTTCTATGGGAATGAGAATGAGTTTAGGGTAATTATGATGGTTTATGAGAACAAAACCACTACGTCTCCTCCTAAAAAAGGTAATCATTACCCCATTTTTTGATTATCCATTCCCCCTCCTACAATCATTTCCCTACTCTGCAACAAACAAGTATTTGTTGTCACTTTATTCCAAAACTAGGGCAACACACTAGCAATGCAACCTCTATTGGGAATATCCTTCCTCCAACATCATTTTCATTATGGGGGCATAGAAGGAAATATATTTTCATTACCATTACCATTGAAGATTTTGAATCAAGCACCCCCCCCTAAGATAATTTAATTGAACTGAAGTAGACAACTGAATTTGGAAATTTGAATTAACACCCAATTAGTGCAAACCTATTAATTTGTTTGTTCATTTACATTTCTAAACATCTCACACATTGCAGAGATGGTGTTCAAACGCGCATCTCTTGCATATAAATCTAAATAATGCATATTACTATATAACGTTCCTGAACTCCCTTCTCTTCAGTCACATTTAAAAAAATAAAAATCATTACAAAATCATCTAAATAATGCATTAGAAATCAAAACTAAACAAAATAATGAAACTTTCTGCTTACCTTAAGGAGCTCATATATGTAATAACGTATGTCATAGTCCGTTAATGTAGGATACAAAACTTTGAAATCTGTACTGTTCACATATTCAAATATCAAGCTAGGAGTTTTCGAGTGTTGATCTCTGACAATGTCTAAGAGTTTAACAATATTTGGGCCCCCGCGTAGGTTTTGCAGTATTTTGATCTCTCTCTTAATCTGCATATGATCATAGAACATAATGATTAGAAAATGTACTTGGATTAATCTGCTGAAGTGCATCTGCAGCGATCAAAACATACATAAGGAAATTCAAATTACGCCAAGTATCTCCACATCAACAATAATATACTTCTATTTACAAAAATGTACATAAGCAAATATTTCCAGAACAGATATCTTACAAGGACCGGGGAACACAAAGTCAGAGTTTGCCTCAGCAATAATCTGCTCATGTTTATACAAGAAACCAGTATGTAAGAACCATTATAAAATTTCTGAATTTCATTAAAAAATATTAACTTTTACAGGTAACATCCAACTATAATGACCTTGGTAATTGGTAAGCAATGTATATGGAATATAAGACAAAGAGCATCCGTCAAATTAGACAACCAGTATGTGGATTGTCAAGAAAGTTCCTGATTAAATGTTCATAATTTTTCTTGGTTATATAGAAAGAAATACCTTTTTCTTCTTCACAGGTTTCAGAATCTTGATTATGCACCTCTCGTTGTTGTTGACGTTTATACCTTCAAAAACTTCACTGTACTTCCCCCTTCCAACTTTGCGTACAACCTCATAATCATCCTGGTCACTGAAAATACACAGAATGTTTATATTGGGGGTTAACTCCAAGTCTATGCATTCTTGCGAACAACCTCATAATCAACCCTGATGGCAAAAGTTATACACTTGCACCACAATCAAATAGAAATAACTAATTGAAAAGTACTATAGAAGTCATAATACAAAAAATGAATGTTTCATCGTAATCGCACCCTCATTGCTTTATTCATTTTCCTCAAGAAATGTCTTATCGCTCTTCTTTTTTTACTTTTTTTTTTTTTTACAAAAGAACACAACGATCAAGTTAGCTGCACTTTAATGTAAGCTTCAAAGTTGGAACAGAAAGAATCCACGATAAATTAGGTATACGCCTATTCAATCAGACAGAAGACTTATTCAAAATAATACTCTAATTCTAGTTCACTGATTCATTCAAATGCGTTAAACTAAAAAAAAATAAAAAATCAAACTTCATTCTAACCAATTAACCCTAATCTCAAGTAACGCTAATGAACAAGTATCCCAAATCAAGACGATTGGTGAGGTATTAAGGTGAGCAACGAAATAAATTAGAATAATTAACAATTTACCCCCACTGGACAGTGAGGTTTTCATAATCCCAGTATTCCCTAAGGCGCACAACATTTACATCGGTGTAGACCCGCGCTTTCGACATCCCCGCGCCGTAGATCTCCGGCGGTACAGAGTCGTAATCTTATATATGGATGTGGCGACGGGGGACGCAGCCGCGCAACCGACACGACACGACGGCGGCGCAGATGTACAGGCGGCGAATTCCGCTTGTTATTGTTGATGTTAGTTAATTTGAGAAGACGATAATAACAAGAGGGATTTTGAGTAAAATAAATAAAGGAGATTGATTATCAGATCTTTCGGTAAAATTAGATTAGATTGTGAGAGTGTGTGTAACCACTGTCCACCAAAATATCTCGCAGGAGAGCAACTTGCACTCTATGATTTCGTATTAGTCCCTCCCAGTCTGTCTTAATTTTAATTATCTACTTTTCGTAAATAGTCGTTCTAATTTTTATTTGATCATTTCCTAGAAAAAAAATAAAACAACTTTCAATATTATATAATATTATTATTTCTCTTCACTTAACCCACTTTACACCATTTAATACTATTATTTCCCTCCACCAAACCCACTTTACCCACTTTACATCATTTAATATTATTATCTTTTTTTTTTTTAATTTCTGTGTCTACAGTAACTGAATAATAAAAAATAGGACGGATGGAGTATTATTTTTTAAAAATATGTAGCAATATTAAAGTTTAGAAAATTATATAAGAATGATTAAGTCATGTATGCATTCAAATCTTGTAAATAAATTCATAATCGTTTTAAAATCATGTAATTTGTTATATTGAAATATGCAACTTGTTTACACTAAATCGTACAATTATTAATATAAAAAAATAATTGCACGATTCAGTATAAACAAGTTGCATCTTTCAATATAAAGAAATCGCACGATTCTAAAAATCTTAACGATAATAATGCGATCTTGGCATTTCTTACGGTAATCTAATTCTAACTTTATACTATATTTTAGCATAATGTAACTGTATTAATTATGAACAAGTAATTTTGACTAATATCAATTCAACAAATTATTAAAGAATAAATAAATTAAATATAATATAATAATTATTATTAAATAATGAAACTAAATTTAATATCCAAATATTTCCTTTTCCATGATATATTTACCCTTATGAATTACGATTTTATGATAAATATTTTTATACTTTTATATTTATTAAATCATAAATATATATATTTTTTAAATAGCGAACTTCAAGTTTTTTAAGAGCATTCACAACCATTAACGCTACACTTTAATTAGCGACTTTTAAAGCGTAATAATTAATATTCACGTTTCGATTTTTCTCCAACCGTTAACGCTACATTTTACACTACATATATTATTTTTTTTTTTTATTAAATTAAACTATACAATCTAAACTTAATTAATACATTTTACAATTCTAAACTTAATAAATTTTATACACTTATTTTTAAATATAATTATTTTTTATTACATATTTATGTATATAAAAAAGACAAAATTTATAAAATGACATTAAATTAAATTTCATGATAAAATACAACCATGCATATTAAAAACATAACAATAACACTTCAAAGATAAAACAAATACACACGATACAAAAAATTGAATAAAAAACGATAACAATTATTTAGGCTTCCGAGTTAGAATACTTCTCCCACAAATGATCAATCAATGCATTTCAAAGTGCAATGTGAGCATCTTTGTCTCTAATTTTTCTATATCGAGCAACAAATGCTTGAAAGGATGAAGTATCATTGCCCACCATTTCTATATCGGGGGGTGGTAACTCTATTGCAGCTTCAATCGGCTCATTAAGATCTCGTTCATCTTCAATTATCATATTATGCATGATTATGCAAGCACTCATTATATCTAGCAAATCAACTTTTGAGTGAATGCTCATTTTGTCTACATCATTGGGCCCACTTGTTGGTCACATGGGCTTGTTTATTGTCCGTAATAACTTCTTCTTATTTATCTGTAGAACCCATCTCAATCATCTTAAATAAGTAGATATACATATCTTGTATTGCGTGCTGCATTATTTTTTGCAGACCATGAATTCACGGGTTGTCAAAGCGTGATCGTGAACTTCGGAGGGAAAGCTATTGCAAGAGGAGCAAGATTGGATGAAGCCACTACGGTGGCAGAAGAGAATAGAATTATCATGATTGATTTGGATACCATTTCTGATCCACGTAAACGTGCATTTGTTCGGATGCAACAAGAAAATATTTATCGCAAAAATGCTGTAAGTCTTCAACAACCACAAACTAATGATGCATTTGACATGTATGTGGTAAATTTTGGTGATCTTGGAGGGTCAGGAAGTAATCCCGGTCCTTTTTAATTAGGGCGTTTAATTTCAAGTATCGTACTTTTTTAGCTTAAGAATCATGATTCAGATTTTAATGTATTTTGTGTGATTTAATTATGAATTATGTATTTTGTTTTAGCATGTTATGTATTTTAATGTATTTGTGTGATTTAATTATGAACTATGTAATTTATTTTGTGATTTATGTATTTTAATTTATTGTATTTTATGTGTTTTAATTATTTATCTAGAACTTTATTATTTAGTTTAAAATCATTTTACATTGTAAATGTAATAAATAATAATTTTCACAAATAATAATAATAAAAATGAAAAATGTTAAAATGTAAATTGTATTAAAAATAAATAAAAACAAAAAAGAAAAGATGTAGTGTGATGAATAGTACCCTCTACATGTTGTTTTGAATCTTGCACTACACTACACTACACTAACACGCTGTTGAAGCATCATCTTGCGCTAAATATAATGGTAGCGTAAGATGTAACGCTATGTTGGGAATGCCCTAATAGAACTGAACTCAACCTTGAAACAGTTGGAATCTATTCATTTACACCTTTTTTTTTGAAAAAAAGTGTATATTTGCCCTTTTTCACTTAAATTATACCCCTCAAGTTAATGTCGTTTACATCAAGTTTGCCATTTTTTATAGACAAATACTTATAATTTGCCATTTTTATAGACAAATAGTTATGTACACCACCCTTTGTATCAATTTAAAATTGGTGTAATTAAATTTTTTTAGTTTTTTTTAGTTTTCATTTTTTTTTTAATTTTTTTGTTTTGTATCAATTTAAAATTAGTGTAATTGGATTTTTTTTTTTTGTTTTTTTGTTTTTTACCCGCCCCGTCCGGACATTACCCGAACCCAAACCCAACCCAAGTGGGTTCATGGTTCACTCGACCCGAATGATTCATGATTTAGAGTTTAAGATTCATGGTTTATGGTTTAACAATAGGGTTCATGGTTAATCCAATTTTTTTTATCCAATTGCATCAGCAATTGGTGCCAGTTCAATTCTTTTGTGCCACTTTTGTGTTCCAAGATTATTCCACCTTCTGGATCTTTAACACATGGACCCAGGGTAATGGTTATTCGTTGGATATTTTTACCCATTACACGTGTCATTAATCTATCCTATGGAATACAGAGTGGAACACAATATATTGGAACAGATGATATTGTGCAAATTGGTGCATATGAGCATCACTTTTTTTTTATTTGGATCACCAGCAAGAGTGATATTTATAAATAATAATTATATTCAAGATATGCTTTGAGAAAAGTCAAATGAATGAAAGGTAATAACATGCAATCATGCAGAAGAAAATGGATTTTATTTTAATTTTATAATAAGGTAAAAAAAGAAAACACAAAACTTGCTCTTTTCCTGAAAAATATAGATCAACAATCTTACATGCATAGATTAACCCACAAGTTATAATCTCTCTATATATAATCTAGTACATCAAAAACTGTACACATGAAATGCTTCTCATCAAACTGGTGTATGAATAAAATGGTAAATAATGACTGTATCCTGTTAATTCAAAATTAGAAACTAAGACTGAATCCTGATCTTCATACAGCTTTAGGCTGGATTTGCTCGAAGTCAAAACCTCAAACATGAGTCTTCTTACATCGGGCTTCCCGTAAACGGCGTACGCAAGGCCATGAATGGCTTGTTGAACGGACGTGGTGGCTGGATTTCTCAACCTCCGGTTCTGCTCGTACTTATCTTGTACTTCCTCGCTGTAAATGATGTGCCGATGGAGAGATATCTCCCGCAAGTACCTGCCGCAGAACTTGTTCATTAGAACACGACGGTGCTTTTCTTGTAACCATCTTCCGGGAGCATCTAGATGCTTCATAAGCAACCTCTCGGCCAGTACAAGATCCTGCCAAAGATTGGGAAATCTAGTCAACTGGTGCACAACTAATACTGTTCAATGAAAACAACTAATACTGTTCAGTGAAAACTACTAAAACTGATCAACTAACATCTTTGAGTAAAACAACTACTATTTTAAAATGCACTTTAGTTGCACGATGGAACTGGTGCATAGGACTATTTGCATTTTAAAGAAAGTTGCAGAAGACGAGTAAAATAGAATCAAATGGAAAATTGAAGCATTTATGAAAGAGAGGACACAGTTAAGATTAAAAGCAGTACCTGGATCTTTTGACCAACATATTCCAAACGCTCGAAGCAAAATTGTGGATGCTCAAACTTGTATTTTGATGGGTGGAGGAAACTGAGCTGTGTTTCATATCAAGCATAACAGAGAAAATAGCGTTAGTGAACATAATGGTAAGGGGATTAGTAAACTCTCTTTCTTCCCCCAGCCATATGGAGATCAGAATGATGCATTGTTTGTCGTTATGAAATACAATAAGATCACGTCAAACCCAAAATACCAAAGAAAGTTATCATGTGTGGATTGCAGTAAATCAAATCTTTTAAGGCAATGAATTTGAGTCCCAAATAAAAGAAGGTACAAGAGGATTTCACAATCTATAGGACTGCAGCAAATAATGAAGAAATGAGTTGATATTCTGTAGCTGGATTTAATTCAAAAGAGTCAATTACAGATGAATGAAGTTTGGCATACAGAGTAACATCGAGATTAGTAATTTACTTAAAAGGCATATCCAACACGAACTGCTCATGGAAGTTAAGGTTGGGTAAGAAGTCCTTTGAACCAAGATAAAACCATACTCCTATTTTGGTTTCATTCCTGTCAACTTTTACTAATTGAAAATAGTCCTGTTACTTCCAATTGTTCGACATTTTAGTCCGATAACTGGCTGTAGGGTCAACCAGGTGTTTCACCTCCTACAGCCGGTAACTGGACTAAAATGTTGAAAATTTGAAGGTTCCAGATTATTTTCAATTCGTATAAAGTCGACAGGACTGAAATCGAAATATAGGTAACTTACTGGACTAAAAAACTATTTTCCCATTTCAATAATGTCAGAGTACACAAGTAATCACGCAACCCAAGCATAACTGCATTATCAGAAAGAATATACCTGCAATCCTAGTCCAAGCTCGATACTCCTGGCTTCAGTGATCTCAGGAATCCTATCCTGTATAGGCAGGGGATATCCAAGTGTTTTCATCACCTGAGGCCTACTATCATAATCCCATATATTTCCACGGAATCGATGCATACCAGGTGGAACGCATGCTCTAAAAAGCCTCGGATGAGCGAAAAGTGCATCTTCCGGTGGCTGTCAAACATTAAGACCTCTATAAATTCTTCGTAAGTTCAGTTTTTGCATTACATATGCATCCTTAACATAAATATTAAAAACAAGATTATCAAAAAATTAAATAAATGACTCGATCTCTTGTCCTGACACAACATATATGGGCATGCGACCTCGCACCAAGTATTGCGGCCAAAATATTCCTCATGATGTCGAAGTCTTGGTGCACAAAATTGGTAAATACTTCGTGCACCAGTCGCCATAGTGCAACTCAAGTGCATTTTTAAATGGTATTACTTCTTTTACTAAAACGTATTAGTTGGTAAGTATTAGTTGTTTACACTGAAAGGTATTAGTCGTTTCATTGAACATTATTAGTTGTGCACCGTGCAAACTGGTGCACCCAAGTGTTTAGCCACAAAACTCTAGGTGATAAGGCATGAAGAAAATTGTCTTTTATCATCAGTTATAGTTTGTACACCTACAAGTCATTTCGCTTAGTTACCATATTCAATACAAGAACGAAAAATATCAGAGGAATTTATAGATCCAGAATAAATTTTCAATTACTACCCCTTAGTAATGATCATGAATATGAAGGCTTCTTTTGTTTTTTTTTTTTAATAAAATTGAGAATCTTTAATATTACAGGAATAACGATTCTCGCTTTTGGGGCAACTTTTTCATTAGACAATGAACAAAATGTGAAGTACTATGATATAAGCGGATAAAAATGTTAGTGCAAAAAGATTGTGTCATTTCTCAAAAAAAAAAAAAAACTTCACAATAAATTCAGAATATATCTCATAACAGTTTTAGGTAGTTAGAGAATTGGAAAGAAGAAAAAAAGGAATTTAGCATTTACCCTATATGAAGCAACATCTTGCCAACTCAGTTTTCGTGCATCAAACTCAACAGAAACATAGTCTACATCTTCAAGTTGTCTTCTCTCTTTGGGCTGGCAGTCTTCGGCCTCTGGGTCAAGTCCAAACACTTCGAAAAGAACACGATACACTTCTGGCATCCCAAAACACAAATATATTGCCCCAAAAAAGGCCCAGAACACAGACCTGAATGAGTAAAATCATTAGCTACGTCAACATTTTATTATGTGTGGCTCAATATGCAGTGGTTTCTACAACAAACTAAAATTGTAGCTAGAAAAGTAACTGAATCACAAAACTCAAGGACGCTTGAAAAGTATATTTAAATTACAGAAATGAAAACAGAAAAATAAAGATACAACATAGTGAATAATGCCAGAGAAGGGTAAAAGACATAGGTGATTGGCATATTTTTTATTTCTGTAGTGAAAGAGTTGGTCTTATGCAAAACAGTTTGACTGTACAAATGCCTCACAACTAATACTTTAAAGTATAGCAACTAATACATTTGAATGAAGTAACGAATACTCACAAACTAATACAGTACATTTTAATGAAACAACTAATACTGTTTAAAATACACATAAAATGCAAAACTATTGTACGGTAAAAGTAAAACTAGTTTATTTTATAGGACTTTGCCCATTTGCATGCAAAGTTGTTTACATCATCCCTATGAATTATGTTTGGAACCATGAGAAGCAGATTAATCTTTCATATAAAAGCAACTTTAGGGCAATACTACGGTTAGTTTTACCACACCTAGTTCAGCTAAACTTCACCAAAGACATTCTCTATAGCATTAGACAAGGGTCACACTGTATACTGGAAACTTCATACTATAATGTACTCGTGTCACATCGTTAGCAGTGAAAATAAATACTCCTAAAACTCAAAAAAAAAAAAAAAAATATATTGTATGTTAGCAAGAACAATTTAATAATTTATCTAACCAAATCAAAGAATGTGGAGATTAAACCCCACAGACAATGGCTAAAAACAAACTGTTTGTAAATTCAGGACGTTTTTAGGCGACATTCACAGGCTTTTGGAAAACTTTATAACTCGATTTGCTTAGTTTGTGAATTTAGAAATCCTAGAGGACCATTTCTCCACTTTCACCACCTAAGCTTAGAGTTTATTACCCCAACGCCCTCATTTGGAACCGCAAAAAACAACAAACACTCTAATTTCTGGAAAAGCAAGAATCAACAACACATAACACAAAGTAACCAAATTTAAATCAAGAAACAAGGACCAATCCCATACTTCACCGGAGGCTCTCGATCTTTCCGAAGTAACCTATCCATATCATCATAATGAAACACCAAATTCTGCAAACTAGCCGCTTTAATCCACTTGGGCAAAAACCTCTTCCCAATTAAACCCTCTCCCTCATCGGCCCCGGTGATTCCCTCGGATACCGCTGCAAGAAAAACTCACACAACGCCAATTCCAGCACATACTGCCCCAAAAAACCACAACCTCGAATGCCCTGACCGCACGTGCCGCGCATTCGTCCTCTCACAATGGGGATGCTGGAACGCCAAATACAGCAGCGTATCGAATTGCTTAGCCGGATTATCATCTGCATAATTTTCCGAGGGCTCTAAAGGGTACCCTAGGGCCTGTTTGGCTTCGAGCAAAAACTCGTCTATCCAGGTTTTATCGGCGTTGTTTAACGGCCTCGAAGGGAGGCAGGAACTCAGAACAGGGAACGATTTTAGCGACATTTGGGCGCTATTGAGGAATCGTTCGGCTAATCGAGCGTCATCTAATGGGGGTTTGAGGATGAATCTCTTTGGGGGTGCTTTTCTTTTGGGGGAAACTGCTTTTTTGCGCTCTGCTAATTCTTTCAGGAGTCTTTGAGGGCTGTTTTGGGGGAGCTCTTTTGGGTCGGTTGCGACTGCTAAAATGTGGAATTTGTTTTGGATTTTGGGGAATTTGGGGTGAGTTTGAATTGGGAAAAGGGAGAGGGAAGATGAGAAAGCGAGGTCTGTTTTGAGGTGCGGTGTGAAAGATGAATACAACTCCATTGGAATTGTGGGAAAAGGGTGATGAGATTGTGAAGTGTAGTTTAGTACGAATTGGGATTAGATGGGTGAAGACATTGATGAGGTTTTTGGAGGGTTTTGTTGCAGAGTTTTGGGAGAGTGAAGTGGGATAAGGAACAAAATCGGATTTTTTTGGGGGAAAGATGACGGATGGCGGAATTGTGAAGAGTTGAAGCAGAAATGTAGATAATTGATTTTTTAAAGGCGCTTCACAGCGTAGAACGCTTTTAGAGTCAGCGAAAGGTCTAATTCAACGATTTTTTTTTCATTTCTAAATCCAAAGAAACCAAAAAAATTCAAAGATATTTTAAATATCACGAAGGGATGATCCAAGAAAAAGTTGGGGCCGTGAAACAAAGCCTTGACTTCATGATCAAGAGGACAAGTATTATGACCCAATTATTTTTGTAGTCTGTTTCGTAACTGCTCGTACGATCAACAATTAAGACATTTGAATAAACATGAACCGATTAATAATCAGTATCCGCATAGAATAACAATTCATAGTGTAGTGCCAACAACTCGATAGTAAGCACGGAGAGCGGCTCTTGAATCGAAATGGAAGAAAATGTTACTTGAATATTTCCAACATGATCCCCAAGCACAAATGCGACTGCAAATTTACATGATCTCGAAGCACAAATGCGACTGCAAATTTGTCATTGTTCGGCGAAAAGGCGGCATCAATATTCTGTCTCAGTGAACCTGTCTCCGTCCGATCTCTCCCAAGTTGTCAGAACGATCTAGGGATTTAATGGTAGTTCGTCCACGCTGAATAGATTTCGGTCCTTCTAGAACTAAGCTGGTAGACAGTTGGCCGTTCCCAAGCCCTATGTTTATCGTGATTGTATTGACACATCACATTTCACATGGCCCAAGCATAGACCACAAACATCTCCAAGAAAGCTAGAGGAAAAAAAACATTGTTGATTACAATGCATCATTATTTGAAGCTCCAATCGTCGTATCCATCGACCTGGCCTTTCAAAACGAACACGCCATGTGGCAAAAGTGTTGTTGAACCCCATCAATGATAACTCCAAGCAGTGGCAGACCCAGGAATTTAAAATTGGGGGTACGATAAATTTTTTTATTTATTACTTAATATTCAAAGTCTTATCTGCAATTAAAAATAAATGATTGTATGACCGTGAAAAAGTCAAAATTTAGCCTAGTTCAAACATGTAAAAAAAAAAAAAAAACCTAGTAGGTCAAAAGAAAAGGAGTAGCACTCCTGTGAACAGGTCTACACATAAACTATATAATTGTTATGCACAAAAAATTATCATTGTTATGTATACCAACTATCAATGTTTAAAAAATAAAACATTTTTCGAACAGAGATAATTTTTATACATAATAGTGATACTTTTTTTACTAAAAATTGATATTAAAAAAATACAGTTAACTGTGAACTCTGGTTCTAAAAAAAGAATAAAAACCACTGTATATTTATATAGGCGAGTAAGAATACACTTGGTTATATTTGTTTAAGAAAAATGTAATATTCAAATAAAAAATTATAATTATAATCACTTTTGTATTAAAGTATGACAAATGAGTAACAATATGAATTTATTACTCCTAGGTCCATATATAGACCCAATAATACTGATAGGTCCACACCTTTTAAAAAATTAGTAGTAGGTCCAAAATTGTGTTTGCTTTTACCACTATACCCCTTTACACAATTTTGGGATATAATTCAGATTTTAATTTTAATCCTAATTATCTCATCACACCTGCTCTCTCTCTCATAACCCACCCCGTTCTCTCTTTCAAAATCACCCCCAACCCTAAAATTTGCGGCGCCGTCCGCCCATCCACCGCTGCCGCGGCGCCGTCACACCCAAACCAAGAGAGGCTGCCCCCGAAAAGACCAGAAAGAAGCAATAGAAATCACTCCCGCGGTTGTACCCAGAAACCGCCGCCTCCGCCCATCTCTCAGAAATCGACGGCTCGCAAAACCTCACCCAACCCCGTCGCCGCGTCCCACCTTCCCGCGACGCGCTGATATTGCTGGTTTTGGGATTTTGCATTGATTGGGATTTTTGAGATTATTAGAATATTTTTGGTTTTATTTTGCTTCAATTTTAGGATTTTTGGTTTATTTTGGATTTCTTCTATTCCAAGGTAAAATAATCCAATAGTCAGGAAGTTTTCTTTGCTTGGTTCTCGACTCTTCTATTTTTGCATTTATTTATAGATTTGTTGTTTTTGTGGTGTTTGGGGGGGGGGGACAGATCTAGTGATGTTTTGGCTGTTGGAGAGACTTACCCGATAAGGTGGATTTAGATTTGAAATTGGGGCCTCACCAACCTACAGACTTGGAGATGAACATGTTTATCAATTTGATGAGCATGTTCATGTCTAAATGGGAGTACGAAAATGTGTAATTTTGTATGAAGATGAATTTTTTATTGAATTTTTGTGTAATGTTTTATTTAATGTTTCTGTGTAATTTTAAGATTTTTAGATGATAAATTTTTGTAATGTTTTCATGTGAATGTGTAATTTTTTTGGTTTACTATCTGTAATTTCTGGAATTTTTTGTGTTTTTATGTGACAAAAAATTTTGAAAAGTGGAAAAATTGAAGAAAGGATGATGAAAAAAATAAAAAAAGATGGAGAACAATTTTCCGAAAAAGTGGGAAAAAACGAAGGAAGAATGATGGAAAAAATGAAGAAAGATGGAGAAAGATGAAAAAATGACAGAGGAGTCAGGTGGAAATCTTCAAATTAGAATTAAAGGGATTGTAGTCTTTTAAGTCCTATTTTTGCACTTAGGAGTAATTTTAAAAATGAGTTGGAACTAGGAGTAAGTTACATGTGGGCTTTGGAACTAAGGGTGAGCCACTTTAACAATATATGATAGAAAATATAGTAAAAAGGACGTCATATCCAGCCTCAAAGAATAAAAGTAAAGGCCCAAATATAATCTCATTACAATTTGAAATTGGCCCAGGTTATTTGCATCGCCAACATTAGTAAAGACACACCTGTTAGGAAATTTGTATTAAATTTTAATGGAAGTTCCAAAACAGATTGTAATAGGGAATGGTCGGGGCGCATTGGTATTGATGATTTAGAATCGAGGATATGATGACTAAATTTGAATTGTATAGGCGGTGATGTATAAGATATGTCACATATTGAGGGGGAACTCAATATGTATAGGTCAGAAGGTCCGAAGAGCAGAAGACAAGATATGTCATACGAGTCAGAAAGACCAATCGAGTCGGAAAGACCGGTCAGTCAAGACCGGTCGAGTCGAAGACCGTGACGAAGTCGATTAGTCGATGATCGAGTGAAGACATGAAGCAAATAATCAGAAGACCTGAAGATCAGTTGACTACCAGGAGACCAAGACAAGAAGACCTGAAGAACTACATCGGTCCGAATCGCTAAGTTGTCTTAAGACAACTTACATCGAAGACTCTCTATCGGATTAGATCGGTTTTATCGTCGACAAAGTCACCACACCAAAAAGTCGGTGATGTTGCACCAAGTCATACGTTGTTAATCAGAACAAGAAGAATGTCAACTTTAGTTGGTAGAACAAACACTGAAAAGTGTACTTTTTAACCAATGAGATCAAGACACGTATGTAAGGAGCTGACAATGCGGGATTCGGCGCTGCATAGTCAAATGGCTAGAAAGGACAAACATACACGCTTTCGGCCATGCCGTTCCTGAAGCACGTCACATCAACCCTGCAATTCTACCAAATATAGCCTGCAATTCAAATTGCTCTCCAACGGCTCTTTGATTTCAAAGTCTATAAATATGGGATCACTCTTCATAGTGAAGACAAGGAAATTATCATCAAGCTCAAGCACAAGCAATTTCCGCACGAAGAACACAAATTTGAAGAATAATTCTAAGTGTTCATCCCATTGTTCTTAGCATAGAAATCTCATCCTCTAGCTTTAGGCTACATAAAGACTAGGATAGATTTCCAGTTGGAACAACAACAAATCTTTACCCAAACCCAAAAGTTAGGTTAAGTTTGTTTTTGCAAGATTTCAGACTAGGGTTTCTAGTTCTGATTTCTGGGATCGGTTGAGTGAGAACTCTTGAAACATCTGTTGGTTGTACTGTGTTGGACTAACACATTAAACTAAGTCCAGTTGGTTAGTTGGTGCCCCTGCTGATAGGGAAGAGTGGATGTAGGACTGTTGTCTGAACCACTATAAAAATCTTGTGTGCTACTTGTCTTACCTGCTTTACATTATTGCACACAACCTGAGTTTAAATTGCATACATATTCTGAGTTAGGATCAGTCTTGCATCAAGCAACTGATCTGATCAGTTTGACACCTTGGTCATCTGATTGAAAACAGACTGCAGAATCTGATCTTATAAAACTGGTTTTTCACACAGGTTAGAAACTTGCTTCCGCACATCAGTTAAATTGATAGACACCGAACTGATCTGCCATCAGGCGATCAGTAAGTTGGATATCAGTCCAAACTGATTCACACGCACTCTAGTCAGGCAACCTGTTGTCACACCTGATCTTGCACGAAAAGTTTTTCAGAAGTCTATTCACCCCTCACCTCTAGACTTCTGCCCTCACAAAACCCGATCGGGACCTACAAGTGGTATCAGAGCCGTGGTTTTACGGACCACTGGCTTTGAGTATCTTCGGTTCTTGAGGAAGAACCATTGTGGTCACTTGAACTGATCTTGAAAAACCATTTTCAAAACTTCATCTGGTTTCAAAACTCACTAAGCATGGATAATACATCTGGTATGTTTCATGATCTACCCAAGTTTTCTATTGATGAGTATGCAGATTGGGTCATACTCATGAGCAATCATTTGGGAGCTATAAGCAGCAGGATGATGGAAGTTCTTGAACAAGGACCTATCATTATCTACTACAACAATCCAGCTGAAGGAGGTGATCCAGAATTTCCAGTTGGAGCCAGAATCAGGAAGAGTCCTTCTTTGATGGATGCTGAGGAAAGGAAATTGTCCAATCTGGATACTGTGGTCAGACACATCATTATAAAGACTATGGACAAGATAACTAGAGAAAATATCAAATACCTCAAGAATGCGAAGCAGATGTGGGATACTCTAGCTGAGATATGCGAGGGAAATGACCAGATAAAGGACAGCAGATTACAGGACGAACTGGTTAAGTTCGAGAAACTCAAGATGCTGCCCAACGAGACGATAAACCAGCCAGATGGAAGAATTACCATGTCTATCAATAAACTCAGAGAGTTAGGACGTGAAATGACCGACAAGGTCATCAACTACAAGATCCTGAGATCTTTAACGAAGAAATGGGATATGAAGGTTATGGTGATCAATGACTGCTAAGATATAGCGAAGATGAAGCCGAGCAGTTTGTTCTTAAATCTGAAAGACCATGAATTCGACCTGATTGAGAGAGGGCAAGAGGAAGATGATGAGTCATCTGCCGAAACTACACCCGCAACAACAAAAGCAGTATCATTCAAAGCAGGCGGCAGCTGCTCAAAATCATCTGAGCCTATTGGAAATATTGTTAGTCAAGCTGAACATATTGCACTACTCACCAGAAAGCTTGAAAGATCAAATATTCAATTGGGAAAGTATAGGAGATTCTACAAAGACTATCAGAATAGCAGAGGAAGAGAAAGAAGATCGTCTGACAGATCGCAAGAAAGAAACAGATCTGATGACCAAAGAGAAAAGAAAAGAGATGATCGTGCTGAAGATCACAAATCAGAAAGGAGAAATTTAGATCAAAGGCAAATCGGGAAGTCACCTGACAGATCATACAGAAGATATGACTCACCTGCCAGAAGAAGTTCCGTGTAAAGAGGAGTCTGCTTCAACTGCCAGAAACTAGGTCACTACAGTGCAGACTGCCCTGACCTGACGCCTAGAGAAAGAGAAGATAAGAGGAACACGAGAGAGCAACGATACAGAGACTGGAAGGCTATGGTTGCTGACACTACAAGAATAAATGATTCTTATCTGCCATCAGAAGATTCTGGTTACTCATCTGTAGAAGACTTCTGCCTGATGAGCAATGTTGATGACCTCAACAACTTTGATGATCTGATGTTCTCATCTGATGACGACATCTGTCTCATGGCCAAGGAAGAAGATCAATCTGAGGTATCTTCTAAACCATCTGTGTTTTCTGTTTCCACACCAGCTGTGCTGAGCACACCTGCTGGAGAGATTGACCTGTAGCTCTACAGTGAGCAATTGCTTGATGATCTCTCTAATGCAGTAGACACTTATACCATAGTGGAAGCTGAGAACGATAAGCTGAGGTCAGAGAACAATCAGCTTGTCAATGCAAGAAAAACTACTGAACTGAAATCAGTTGAGACTGTTCAGAAAATGACTGCAGAACTGGAGCTTCTGAAAGTCAGTTCTTCTGATCAGGACAAACTGATTAAGGAACAGCTAGCCATTAACAAACAACAAGCTGATGATCTCAAAATCCTCCAGGCTAAGTTTGATGAACTCTTCCGACTGCATGAGAGTCTAAAAAACTACTGAGGATAGTTTGCGTAAGAAAATAGAGGTTTTCACGAAATCATCTAAGACAGTTAAAGATCTGAACAACTATTTTCGTACGTTAACTAATAAGAAGGAAATTGGATATGAACACCCTTCTGCATCCTCAAAAGCCCCGTCTGGTTCACTTCAGAAAAGTGTAATCAAACGAGTTTCTGATCAAGATACACGAAGAGCAAAATCTGTATCAGATAAGGGAAAAGGATCAGCTGACCATGCAAGGCAAGTATCTGATCAGAAAGGGAACAAAAATGGACTCCAACTGATCAAGCATCAGCCGAGGAATCAACAGAAGAACCCTGTTCTTCTGAAGAGACATCAACCTGATCAGCAGATTAGGAATCAGAAAAGACAACATCTCAAAGGGAAATCTGATCTAAAACCTAATCAGGTCAAGCTGCCTAACAAGCAAGCCAAGGGTAAAATGCTAAGACCATCTATGCCAAAAAGATATGAATCTTTTAATGGTAGCAGTCGTACCTACCCTTATAATCAGAAACCTAGGGCTGCTGCACCTGAGCCCCACTAGAGTAAAAGAAGACAAATATCAGTAAAAAATCCCAAGTCTTCTGATTCATCCAAGGCTCACACTAATGATCATACTGACCAGATTGCATATGAAGAGACGTATGATTATGTAGATGATTATGGGAGACAAATCAAACCCTCTGTTTTCAACAAGGGTGCCAGATTTGTTTGGATCCCGAAAGGTACTTCTACCCCCCCAAGACTCGATTCTACTGGGGTACCTAAAGCCTAAACTGATTGCAGGATCGCATGGATTTGACCAATAAATGAGGTGTACAAGCAACTATCTGGTACATCGATAGTGGATGCTCAAGGCACATGACTGGAAACAAACATCTCCTTAGCTCATACACAGAACAAGAAGGCCCACATGTACTCTTTGGTGATGATAACTTTGGTTTTACCAGAGGATTCAGAACCTTAGATAATGATGATGTACAGGTTACTGGAGTCTCGTATGTCGATGGTTTGAAGCACAACCTGTTATTGGTTTCACAATTCTGCCACAACAGATTCAGCGTTGAGTTCTCGACTGATCAGTGCACTATCAAGAATCGGGCTACTCAACAAATTGTTAACTAGTTCAAGGAAGGGAACGGTCTACACTGCTGATTGGAACAGTTGTCCAAGAAATGCATGCCTGATTGTTAAGAGTTCAAAAAGTAGCAGTTGGCTCTGGCACAAGAGAATGAGTCATCTGAACTTTAAAACTCTTAACAAGATAGCAAGGATGTCTTTGGTTAAGGGTCTCCTGAATGAGGTATTCTCTAAGGATCAGACATGTGCGCATGTCAGAAGGGAAAGCAAGTTAAAGCCTCATATAAGGGGATCCCAGGACCAGCATCCAGCAAAGTACTACAACTGCTCCATATGGACTTATTTGGACCAGTTACCCCACTTAGTCTCAGCGGACGCAAATACACTCTGGTAATCGTGGATAATTATTCCAAGTTTACCTGTGTTGTACTCTTGTATAAGAAGAATGAGACAACAACAAAGATACCCGAGCTGCTCAAGAAGTTACAAAATGAGAAGGGTGTCAGTATTGTGAAAATCAGATCCGATAAAGGTACAAAATTTCTGAACTCCTTTATTACTGACTTTTGCACTAAGTTTGGAATACAGCATGAAACATCAGCTGCAAGAACACCACAACAGAATTGAATAACAGAACGGAGAAACATAACACTCAAAGAAACTGCTCGCACAATGTTAGCTGAACATGCAACTCCAAACCGTTTCTGGGCAGAAGCTATCAACACTGCATGCCACACTCAGAATAGATGCTCTCTGAATAAGATTCACTTCAAAACACCCTATGAACTGTGGAAGGGCAGAAAACCTCGTGTTTCTTACTTCCATTTTTTTGGGTGCAAGTATTTCATTCACAACAATGGGAAGAGCCAGTTGAAAACCTTTGAGGCCAAGTCAGATGAGGGTATATTCTTAGGATATTCCTCAACCAGTAAAGCCTTCAGGGTGTTCAACAGGTTAACCTTAGTTGTGGTAGAAACACCTCATGTGGTCTTTGATGAGACATCTTCTGAACAAGAGAAATCTGCCTCAAAACAAGCAGTACCAGATCAACCGGTACCTGATGCACAGAAAATAGATTAGTTAAGTATCAAGGAAAAAGGATCAGATCACGTAACAGTGTATGTTCCAAAACTTGATTTAACTGATTCACCAGGTCATTCAGACCCAAAGGTACGTACAACTGTCAATGAAGCGGTACAGCTGAGACAATATCAACTAAACCATCTGATTCAAGGGGAACACCTGATGTTCCTATGGACAGACATCATCACATGATGATTCCAACATCAGCTGAGACTTGTCCATGTCAAGTGGATCCTATTACTGCACCACTCCCAACCACTAGTGACTCAATATCAGATGAGGATGATGACATCCAAACTGATATACATCCGAAAAGAAGGACTTGGTTATCTGACCATCCAACTGATCTGATAATTGGCAATCCGAATGCCCGAGTCCAGACTAGACATCATGTTGGTGAAAGTGCCATGTATTGTTGTTATCTGTCCTTGAAAGAACCAACCACCATAGAAGAAGCTCTACAAGATGTTAGCTGGATTCTAGCCATGCAAGAAGAATTAGAGCAGTTTGAAAATCAGGTTTGGAAACTTGTGGACAGACCAACTCATCAAGATGTGATAGGCACCAAGTGGGTATTTAAGAACAAGAAAGATGAGAATAATGTCATAACCAAAAATAATGCAAGACTTGTTGTTAAGGGGTATTCACAATCAGAAGGAATTGATTATGATGAGACCTTTGCACCAGTCACTCGCCTGGAAGCCATTCGGCTGTTTCTGGCATATGCTGCCCACAGAGGGTTTATTGTGTATCAGATGGATGTAAATAGTGCATTCTTAAACGGGGTACTAGCTGAGGAAGTTTATGTTGAACAACCTCCTGGCTTTGAAAAAGGCAACCAAGTGTACAGTTTAAGAAAAGCTCTTTATGGCCTGAAACAAGCTCCTCGAGCTTGGTATGATACACTATCTCAGTTCTTGATAGACAGCGGATTTACTAAAGGAATAGTAGATAGAACCTTATTCAGAATAGAAGATGGAGAAGATATTCTGATGGTTCAGATTTATGCGGACGATATTATTTTCGGATCTCCCAACAAGAACCTATGTGATAGATTCAGTAAATTGATTCAAGGGAAGTTCGAGATGTCCATGATGGGTCAGATGAATTACTTTCTGGGTCTTCAAGTTAAGCAAAGTACAGAAGGGATATTCATCAGCCAGGCAAAGTACACTAGGAATCTGTTGGCTAAGTTTGGAATTCAGAATAGCAAGGAAGCCAAAATTCCTATGATGACTGGATTCAAGATGGATCCAAATGAGAATGGTCAGAAAACTAATCAGAAAGAATATAGGGCTCTCATTGGATCGTTACTATACCTGACTGCCAGCAGACCAGATATAACATTTGCAGTTGGTGTATGTGCCATATTTCAGGCAAATCCAATGCAAAGCCACCTGGAAGCAGCTAAGCAGATTCTTAAGTATTTGAAGGGGACAGTAAATCTTGGTTTATTCTACCCATCAGATGATAATCTAGAGCTTAGTGGGTATTCTGATTATGATTATGGAGGTTGCAGAATAGACAGAAAATCAACCTCAGGTACATGTCAGTTCTTAGGAAGCAAACTGATCTCTTGGTTTTCAAAGAAGCAGACATATGTTGCCACATCTACTACTGAAGCAGAATATATGGCTGCAGGAAGCTGTTGTTCCCAACTGCTCTGGCTTAGTCAGCAGCTGAGGGATTATAACATTGTAGCTACGAATGTGCCAATATTCTGTGACAGTAATAGTATTATTGCAATAACTCAGAATCCTGTTTTACATACAAGATGCAAGCATGTGAATGTCAGACATCATTTTATAAGAGATCACGTGGAAAAGAAGAACATCAGAATGGAAAAGATCCATATTGATAAGCAGAGAGCTGATATCTTAACCAAGCCACTAGCTGAAGTCAGATTCAGAGAACTATGTAATGAGCTAGGACTTCTGGACTTAGGAGAAAGTACACCAGAAATTTTTGGTGGACTGGTCTCCAGGACCAGTTGGTTAAGAGACTGACCAGATAAGGAGGATCAGTTGAGTAATGGTACCTCAAGTGATCAGAAAGATCAGTCAGGAACTGATCAGAAAAAGGGATAACAGTTGAAGGGGGAACTTCAACTGATCAGATTGGATCAGAAGGAACCTGATCCAGAAGAAATCTGATCAGATAAGTGAGACATTGGTGGAAAATAATAAGGATTAGGCTACCATCAGTAAGGTCAACAGTAATCAGATGAACCAGATCAGAACACAGCGGTAACTGACTGATTACAACATCAGTCAGTCAGATACGTTTTCTGATTTCTCTTTACACATGCCTATTCTAATCTATGTTAGCGATTACTGTTCCCATTACTTTATGACGTCACGCCTGCAAGCATTAAATGTGGACGTGGGATTTTTGTGTTAAATGCATTTATTGCGAATTTTTAAGTCCAAAAGTCTGCCGGTTTAAATCCCTAACCACACGATGAAATTACTTTTCAACAAATTGATTTTAACCGCCCGATTAAGTCAAGGACACTCTAGTATTTTTCAAACTTTTCGTGAAAATTTTCTTTCCCTCTCACTTATATAAACCCTAATATACCATTTTCAGAAACTTTTCCCATTACTCTCATTCAAAAACACAATAGTTTCCAGAATTTCTTTACTACCACTCAAAACTTTCAAGCGATTCTTTCTAGCTTTTACAAATCACAAATCGCTTATCTGGTAATTTGTGTGGCTTATATTTGATATCTCATATTTATTATGTGTTAGGGTTACAATTTTAGTAATGCAAATGGTATTTGTTTTGATTATGCTTATGCTTAATCTCTGATAAATGCTTATATGATTTTATGTTTTACAGAAATGGCAACATCTATAGTGCTCTCTGAAACCTGTGATTATGCTTCCATGATCAAGAACGTGATCGATGAGAAGTATGTCTTCTTCCACATCACCCGTGAACCGGAATCCATAGAGATATTGGAGTGTTTGAGAGCATGTGGATTAGAAAAATTTTGCTACAGACACTTAGATAGTGTATCTATAATTGAATCCCTGGAGTTTCTGTGGAAATTGAAAGAGACGGACAACAAGGAACTCTATTCCTTCGTTGGTGGCAACAGGATTGACGTCATGAATGCGGACTTGCAGAGGGTATTTGGACTCCCAATGGGCAGAAACTACCCTGATGAATTCAATGCAGGGATGTCAGATAAGGAGTATTTGCAGAAGGTTCTGCTGAGGCCTGGGAACATCTCGAATATTACAAATGTCAAGGTTCCCTACCCCCGAAGGAAGTACAGGTTGCTTTTCGAGATTGTCTCGGAGGTCATTCTGGGGATTGCATTTAGCCCAGATGCCTTAACTCAGCAGAAGCAGCATGTTATGACTGCTATTATCGAGAAGGCCCCAGATATGAACTGGATGGGGTTGTTCAAGAATAGGCTTTTGCAGGAAACTGCAAAATTTGCTGTTAATGACCAAGACCAGGTGGTTCTGACCAAGAACATCTGTAATATTCACAAGGTGTCAATCATCCTTGCTGATAAGCTCCCAAACTACCCTTGGTCAGATATTGGGAGGAAACCTTACCTGGAGAAGTTCAAGGCTATCTTGCTAAGGGACAAGGAGCTGCCTGGGCAATCAGATGATGATCTTGCTCCGTATGTGCCAAAGTCTAAAGCGGCATCATCTGTACAAACGGAAGGAAGAGCCCCACCAAAGGCCAGAGCTACAAAGAGAAAACAGGTTGTGAGTAAGCCTTCTGACGCAGGTGAGAAGCGTCAGAAGAAACTCACCTCTATGCTGCCAAAGAAGGCTGGAATGCCTTTTGAAATGTTAAATCGTGGAGATCACCAAATGGATCAAGAATCGATGTTGGGGAAGACTGTGTCGTGGAGGTACTGGAGAGACATAAGGAGAACCAGAAGGAGGAGGCTCAGATCGAAGTCCGAACCATCCGACTCAAATTTCATCCGAAGTTCTCCATTTAAAGGCCATGAAACCACCTACTTCCACAGATCACCGACTCCCTCATCCAAAACACCTTCTCCAATCACCCATATATCACCTTCTCCTGAACCTTCTCCCATTACCCAGAAAACCCATTCTGCTTCCCCTACCCCCTCACCCAGAAAACAAACACCATCACTTGCCTCAGAAACCGCTGAACTGGAGCACTCACAAGATGTTGCTGGTGATGATCTGTTTGTATCCATTTCCCACAACCCCTTCAACACAAGAATAGTCCTTGGCTCGCCTGAACAACAAAACTCCACCATTTATTTTCTGCGGTACCAAGTCAATGCCTTTCTGGACCAGCACTTTCCTGATCTCATCAATCACCCTGGGACCAGAAAGCAGATCGAAGAAATTATCTTTTGGAGGGACATCAGGCTCAAGGACATAGAAGACTTTCTTATTTTGATGAATGCCTTGGAGCCTGATTACTTTGTGGATTTGGAGAAAAGGGCCAAAGCGAGAATCTTGGGTGTATCCAAATGAACCGAACTTACTCTGAATCTTGATATCAGATGGCTGGTGCACCAGAAGTTAGGCATTTCTGAGGATGAAGAAGACCTTGCTCAGACTTACCCTGAGTATGAGAAGGTTTTAGATGAACCGATCGAGGGGTGCTCTGATGAGACCCTGATTGGCGAGGCTTCAACATCTGGTCCGGCTGTTGCTATCTCTGTCGAAACCCTAGAGCTGATTACGAAGAACATACAAGAAGGGGTCAAGGCATCTGTCGATCAGCATTTCCAAACGCTGACTCAAAATCTAATGAACAGATTCAGAGAAGAACAACATGCCTTAGTAGAGACAGAACGGAAGCTCGCGATTGAAAATATGTTGCACATGCACGATCAAATTACTGCGTCAATCATGAGCAGCATCGATCCGTTATCTGATAAGCTGTTAGCAGAGGTCTCCATTTTATCCGACATTGGCACCCTTCTGCAGAGCATCTAATCATCCTTGGAAAAGACGAATATCAGTCTTGATGCTGTATGGAGAAGACTAGAGGGCTTCATCAGCAAAGCTCAGAAGGCTTTGCAATCTATTCTGAATCGGGTAATGGGACCTCCCCTAATCGCTTCCATTGTCCCGGATCACCCTCTTTGCTGATTGGAAGCTCGGATCTGGAGATCTTAAGGGAATTGATGCCTGAACATCGATTATCGAACCTTTTCTTTGCAACCAAAAAAGGGAAGAGGGTGGATCGGAAAAACAACTCAAATCATCAACAATAAACTCCCGACACGGAGATCTTTGAGATGGTCCAATCTGTTAAAGAACACAGCAGACTGATTCAAAGTCAAGAGAAGGCCATTTCTGAACATGAGTCCTTCCTTGGTGAACTAATAACAAGGGTTGACAGAATTGAAGATTTCTCTTCATCTGTTCTGAAGAGATTCGATCAAGAAGATCAGGCGAAGAGTCTTGACCTTGCTAAGAGGTTGCAGGAAGAAGAATATGCTGGGCGAGAAGAAAATAAACGAAAAATGCAGAAGGCCAAGCAGATCAAGAAGCCCGTAATGACCCGGTCTCAATCGCAGATGACAACTGCAGAAAGAGAAGAGAAACAGATGAGGCAAGGGGTCATCGAAGCGGCTATCAAGAAGAAGAAGCTTGCTGAAGCTGCCGGTCTAAGTCGAATGTATGTCAAAAGGAAGAATAAGAAGGCAGCAGAAGCAGAAGAGATAGATTGGGAAGAGAGAGCCTTTCCTGAGGAGGTCGAAGGTATTCTGGTGGCCCGACAAGACTTGCTTCCTGAATGGACAAGGATTAAGTCGATTGGCTGAGCGATGTGTATATTATTTAGAAGATACCAGAACATACTGATCAAGGAGCGTTCGATGCTGAATTTCTCAATTGGCTGGAGTTCAAATATCCAAATTTCTACAAGGTGGTGATGCATGAAGGAAAAATCATGACCTTAATCCCTTCTGCACCCAAATTTCAGACAATGATTCCGCCGCTCCGAGCTGATAAATCTCTTGACCTAGTCAGATTCAAGAAGCTCTTCTACGATTTTGCTAAGAAAGGAGATATATTTGAGAGAGAAAGACTGGAGGCCTTGCTGCAGAGAATGTACAAGATTTTCAATATTCCAACAGATCTTCAGAGATTCTCATTTTGAAGAAGTCAGAAGATATGTTCTTTAGACCAGATGATAGGTAACTCTTGTACTTGTAATCTTCACTATTATATATAAAATAAGTTACCTTTCTGATCTTAAGACAACAACTCATTGTCTTCTAATTTCTGTTGCTTTTGTCTTTTACATTTCGCATGGTTATCTGTTTTTCTGATTATTTGTTTGGTTCCATCAAAAAGGGGGAAATTGTTGGGAAATTTGTATTAAGTTTTGATGGAAGTTCCAAAACAGATTGTAATAGGACCAGTCAGACCTGTTAGCTGACTGATGATTTAGAATCAGGATAGGATGACCAACTGAGTTGTATAGACAGCTGATGTATAAGATATGTCACATATTGAGGGGGAACTCAATATGTATAGGTCAGAAGGTCCGAAGAGCAGAAGACAAGATATGTCATACGAGCCAGAAAGACCAGTTGAGTCAGAAGACCAATCGAGTTAGAAGACCGGACGAGTCAGAAGACCAGACGAGTCAGTTAGTCAGATGATCAGGTGAAGGCATGAAGCAAAGAATCAGAAGACCTAAAGATCAGTTGACTACCAGGAGACCAAAACAAGAAGACCTGAAGAACTACATCAGTCGAGTCTGCTAAGTTTAAGACAACTTACATCAGAAGACTCTATCAGGTAGACTGATCAATTTTATCTTATCAGGTCAGCTCACACCAGGTGTCAACTGATGTTGCACCAAGTCATACGTTGTTAATCAGAATAAGAAGAATGTCAACTTTAGTTGGTAGAACAAACACTGAAAAGTGTACTTGTTAACCAATGAGATCGAGACACGTATGTACGGAACTGACAATGCGGGATTCGACGCTGCATAGTCAAACAACTAGAAAGGACAAACATACACGCTTTCGGCCATGTCGTTCCTGAAGCACGTCAAATCAACCCTACAATTCTACCAAATATAACCTGAAATTCAAATTGCTCTCCAACGACTCTTTGATTTCAAAGTCTATAAATATGGGACCACTCTTCATAGTGAAGACACGGAAATTATAATCAAGTTCAAGCACAAGCAATTTCCGCACGAAGAACACAAATTTGAAGAATATTTCTAAGTGTTCATCCCATTATTCTTAGTATAGAAATCTCATCATCTAGCTTTAGACTACATAAATACTAGGATAGATTTTCAGTTGGAACAACAACAAATCTTTACCCAAACCCAAAAATTAGGTTAAGTTTGTTTTTGCAAGATTTCAGACTAGGATTTCTAGTTCTGATTTCTGGGATCGGTTGAGTGAGAATTCTTGAAACATCTGTTGGCTGTACTGTGTTGGACTAACACATTAAACTAAGTACAGTTGGTTAGTTGGTGCCCCCGCTGATAGAGAAGAGTGGATGTAGGACTGTTGTCTGAACCACTATAAAAATCTTGTGTGCATTTACTTGTCTTACCTGTTTTACACTATTGCACACAACCTGAGTTTAAACTGCATACATATTCTGAGTTAGGATCGGTCTTGCATCAAGCAATTAATCTGATCAGTTTGACACCTTAGCCATCTGATTGAAAACAGACTGCAGAATCTGATCTTATAAAACTGGTTTTTCACATGGGTTAGAAACTTGCTTCCGCACATCAGTTAAACTGATAGACACCGAACTGATCTGTCATCAGACGATCAGTAAGTTGGATATCAGTCCAAACTGATTCACACGCACTCTGGTCAGGCAACCTGTTGTCACACCTGATCTTGCACGAAAAGTTTTTCAGAAATCTATTCACCCCTCCCCTCTAGACTTCTGCCCTCACAAAACCCGTTCGAGACCTACAACACCTCTTCAAAATTTTATCAAAATTTTCTCAATGTAAAAAGACTATTCTACCCATCTCCTTCCCCATCAAGAATGCAGCTGCTACCGTCGCCGCCTCCGTACAGGCCGCCGTCGCCAGAACTAAGAATACCAAATATCACCTGTAACTGAATCAAGAAACTATAGATTCAGAAAGTATAAAAAATTAGATCCTGGTGAAAAAATCTGAACATTGAAAAACATAGGAAAGAAATAGAACCGAGGATTAAAATTAGACATAAAAAAAATACCTTCACCAGAGTTGGGAACGCGTGGTTGTGTGTCGGAGATGTGGTGCCGGACAGCGGTGCAGCGGAGATGCAGTCGGCGGTGGCGACGGAGACACGAGCGATGGCAATGGAGACGCGGGACAGTGGTGGAAAAGGGTAGGGCTGTTTGTCTAGGGTCAGGGCTGTTTGAGGGGGGTCGGGGGAAGAAGGGTATTTTGGGAGAATAAGGAGTGGTGTACTAATCCTAAAAGAAGTGTATTAATTGAGGTGGTGTATATATTAAAGACGTCGGTGCTAATAACCTGCGCCTTTGAAATTACAAAATTGGGAATGAAGCCCAATTGTGAGAGTCTACTCAAAGTGGCCCAATGTAGAATCAATCCCAAAGTAGAATAAAAAACAAAACAGACTGGGTCAGGGATGATGATGAACAGAGACGTGAATCAGAAACAGAGCAACCTAATCGAAGAACACAAAACTGCCCAGATAATACAACTGCCGCCGGAATTGATGCGTGGCTCACTGGAAATAATAAACGGTAGCTACTCTATAGTCATTTCCATCGGAAAACCAAACTACATAATTTGTATCTAATGAAATTTGAATATGGGATACAGTAGATATTAGAGAGATTTTTTTCAGTTTGGGGGTACAGTTGTATCCTCTTGTACCATATTAGGTCCGCCACTGACTCCAGGTATATGAGTTGTCAGTCAGGATAGGGTGTCTCATTAAATTCAAGGGTACCGTTTAAAAGGCAAAAGCTTCTATGAACTCAAAAAATATTTTTTTAAATAATAACACTTTGTATACTATATGGTGATGCTGGAAAAGAAAATTTTACATAATCTCGATTTCGCAGGAGACCAGCTAATATTGCAGAACAATGCAAACTCAAAACCATGCATTTCTCAATATTTTTTGTAACAAGTCTTGGACCCCGCTTATATTACGCAAAAAATTCATATTGTTAATTTTATATTAAATATACTTCAAACATTTTTATTTTATTTGATTAATTCAATTCAATTCAATTCAATCACGGTCACATTCTCTCATGAAATAATTCAATGCAGTTTAATTAATTCATTCAGTTTTTAAATAATTAGTATTCCCTTAATTATTAATTATTATTTAAATTAAATTTATGATTAAAATTTAAAAAATAGATTAATTAATTAGAAAAGCAGAAAAAAAATATGTATATGACACTGGCGGTCAAAATCGTTTTTTTTTTAAATAATAATTTACTGAGATTACTTGATTGAACAAACATTAGTTCATGTCCTTTAATGAGAATAACTTTTTATTTGATTAAGAAATCAATATATTATACATATACATATATTTTTCATATAATAATCATTGACTGGTCCAATTTATCGACATATATGATGCACGGATTCTTCTAAAAATTCCACCGTGCAATATCATATACGTGTAGGTGCGGATGTGATTCATGTCGAATTTGCACATGATACGCCACATGGTGAGTTTGAGAAATATTTTTAAAAATAAATAAATTAAAATACGCGAATCCGATATGCTGGATACACGAATCCGATATGCGTATCCGGTGCGGGAAGGGTGCATGAGCGGTTATTTATTTATAAAAAATAATTTATTTTTTTCCGATTTTTTGTTTATTTTTGCAGTTTTTCAAGATTAAAAATTTAAATAGTCATGTTATTAAGTACTAGATGTATTATTTCAATTGAAAATTATTATGTAATACAACTTAAATTGACAATATATCACTTCTGTTTTTTTTTTAATTGAATCCCATAGTATAACTTATGAATTGAGTTGATGCTATTTGAATTGATGTTTTGGTACTTAATAATATTAAATTATTGAAAATGTTTAAGTTTTATGTGAATTATATACATTTGATAAATTAATTTTAAAAATTATATATATATATATATATATTATAGACGTTATATATAATAAAATATAAATAAACAGACGTATCCTTGTCATATTGCACCCTAAATTTTTAGAAAATTTGTATCCTTGTTCCAGTATTTTATCGCCCCTGAACCCCGCATCTATGCAACATAGATTGACATTAATGCATAACTTTCCTATTGAAAGTATTTTTGTTAGGTTTTATAATACAATTTTTTTAGAAAATTAGAAAATTGAATAGAAGAATTATGTACCATAAATTAGAAGACTGAAGTGGATCTCTTATGCACTTGTTATACTTTTCAGTAAGAACACCTCGTCGATCACATCTCGTCTCTCAGTCTGTGGCGCTTCTCCATTGTTCACCTTTTGTTTCTACTCCTGTTTAATTACTACTAGCGCTATGAGTCCCCTATTATTTATTGCCTCTTTGTTACTAATAAATCAAGTTTTAATGGGTGATTTTATTTTTTTGGTGTTTTCAATCAATTTCCAAACAATGGGAATCACTTTTCTTTCAAGTGGGCAAGACCCAATTTTTCGAAATATAAAATTTTCCAGTGTTCAAATATAGTCCCCATTTTTCTTCCCAATTGAGTGCCCTAACTTTATTAATGCCATGTACGATGTTTTCAGCAAAGCAATTAATAAAATAAAGTTAGAAATGGTGATGACAGCCTTTCTTTCTTTCGTTCGTTTCCATATCTTATGTTGGGCACAAACTCCCCTTTTTCCCAAAAAGAAAAAGAAGACTTCAATTATCCACATGATATCAATAAAAGTGAAACTACTCCATCAAACAGAAGAAGCATTAATTCAAATAATTGGGGAAGAGATGTTGATGCAGTATCTATGGACCCATAAGCGACAAATAAGTATCAAATCCAAATCTATGAATACCATTTCCAGTAATGAAGAATCAATGAAATGGGGTAGGATATTGCCCAAATTGCTTGATATGTCCCCATAGGACCCCTCCAACATTAATTAATTTAATTTTACCATCAACCTTTATTATTGTTAGGTATCATAATTCATACATATGCAGGGGCGGAACCAGGATTGTTTGGTGAGGAGGGCCAAATTATAGAGAAAATTAAATTTTTTGTATCAATTTTTTTAAAATAAGTGTATTGTACCCCGTCTCATATTAATTTTTATCAATAAATAAAAGTTTTAGAATACCAAGACTAAATAAAAAATTGATTAAACCCAAAAAACTAAGATTAATATATACTCCCTCCGTCCTAGAAGACTTTACACAATTGACTTTTACACGCATTTTTGCGAGCGAATTTTGCATTAATAATTGAATGATAAAGTGACTTTTAAGGAGGTATATGATATATAAGCCCCTCATCTATGATACCTCTCCTTAAAAGTCATTTTATCATTTCAATTAATAATACAAAATTCGCTTGCAAAAACGCGTGTAAAAGTCAACTGTGCAAAGTCTTCTGCGACTGAGATAGTAATAAGTATATATAACATCTAATTATATGATATATATTATATTTATATATATAATTTCTTATATAATATATATACACATACTTTTTATTAATTATATTGATCCAAGATGCGCACTAATACAGATTTGGGCTTGGAAAGCTGTTAAAAATGACATTGGAGAGCGGTTATAACAGCTCTCCAAGTAACAGTTGTCCAAGCTTGGACAACTGATAAAAAACCGCTGTCCAAGATTTTGCACTTAGACAGCGGTTTTTAACCGCATTGCACTAAGAAAGAGGTTGTTAACCGCATTCCACTTAGACAGCGGTTTGTAACCGCTGTCCAAGAATATTACTTGGACAGCGGTTCAAAACCGCTGTCTAACCCTTTTTTTTTAATTTTCATATATATAAATACACTTGGACAGCGGTTAAAAACCGCTGTCCAATATATATATATATATATATATTTTACTTTTAATTTATATTTTTAAAATCCTGTTTATATAAAACCAAAACCAAAACCAAAACTAAAAACCAAATTTTATATATACGTCAAATATCAAAACATCAAATAAATTAATAAACGCATACACATCATGAAATAAATATCCGTCCAATACAACAAATTAAAACACTCATGAAGTATATCAATACAAATATATATATAAGTAATATGCTACCAAAATTAAGTTATCCCACTCTATCTATAATTATACAAGAATCGATTGTAAAGGTACCCTGTCCAATCCATTTTCCATTTGTTCATTCTTGTTTTGGAGTAAGACTTGACCGGACGATCATAGACAAACTGCAAACAACGATCAATTAATCAAAATAGTTAGATATATAGTATGCATTTTTATTCAATTAATAATAATTTAAATAAATAAAAAAATTGACTTACGTTGATAGGAACCGCCGTTTGAGAAGCGCGTATTATATCTTCAATATAATAGCACACAAAATGTCCACAATGATCACTATCTCGTTGCCTCGGTACCTGTTGATTAGCAATATAATCACGTATTACAATTATAATTATTTTATATTAATTTGATAACTTAATAAATTAAATTTACCTTAACATTATTCCAGCTCACTTTATTGAATTTAGCTCTTGAGCCTTGATTAGGAAGGCGACTCCAATACATCGACATCACACTATTATTATTAGAATTAAAAAAAAAGTTAGATTAAATATGCATAATTTTAATAAGTAAAACAAATCATTATATTATAATATTAAAAATGAACTTACGCTTCCATGTACGAAGTGAGATCAGGTCGATTTGAAGCCAACCTATTCGCAACTGGATCCATAAAATACATACTTAATGTGATCATATTTATGGCGACCAGCACCCAATGATTCCTATATTATATTAAGAATATTAAAATTAACTGTAAATTTAGCATATGTGCAAATATCATATATATTATGAATATAAATTTTAACGAAATGTTTATTGTACTCACCCCACATTTGTTGGCTAAAAAATGAGATGATCTCTGTCAGTATAACTCAGCATATGAGAAACTAACCACTCCATGGTCTGTGCCCTATCAGCCATTAAGCAAGACACTTGGGGGGAGACGAAGGAATACATTCCAGATGCTCGAGGATCTCTGGAGAGATATACCTCACCCAAATATCTTTAACCAACATATATACGCTAATTAATATTTAATTTGAAAATTAAACTATATAGAAAGTAAATATTGAGAATTAATTAGTAAACACATACCTGAGGTATAAGGCTATGCTCGTTGCACTCAACCACTGGTCATTCACGACTTCAATCACATGCTCCCGAGCGATGTATTCTTCAATAGAATTCCGATGAAAGTAAGCATTCATAGGAACTGTGATCATATCGAAATTAGAGGACTTCACTATCACTTCCACCGTATTCTGTACGGTGTAGTCGTGATCTAAGTCTCCAGGCAAGGGGTAACCAAGTCTGCGATCACCAATAGTGGAGTCTCTGTAGGTTGTCTCCCTCTGACTGGCTGCGACACCCTTTGATTTCTGTTTAGGCTTTTGTGGTGTCGACAGTTTCTACAATCAATTTGCAACATTATTTAGAACGACAAATAAGATAATGAACTTTAATAACATATATTAAATTTACCTTCATGGTGAGAGAGACCAAGTTGGCCGGCCATTTGATGAAGTGCCCGACCGATGTTCCGACTGTGACAGCTTCATCAATCGGTTTAGGCACCGGTGAATCCTCTTTTCTGATTATGGGTACATCGAGCGTGACCCTCACAAAACCAGGAGTGATGGGACTACCATGAATAACTCCATCAGAGTTATTGAGCAACGTTCCTGTAGCAACCAACCGAGTAGGATCCTCCAAATAAAGGTACCATGAGGTCGATGACTGTTCGAATAAGATATTTAGTTAGAAAATTTTAGAGTGACTCACCCTAAGGTGCAAAGCTCAATTGCAACTTACTTTTAGATCCAATTTTTTTTTTAAATTACTCCTAAGTGCAAAATGGGTATGAAAAAGACAGATCTACCCTTATTTTTAAAAATTAAAGTGTTACATCCTCTCCGTCTTTTCTTAACTCAGCAAAGCGTCCTTTTCTCCTTTTTTTTCATTCTACCAATCTTTATCTTTCTCTTCTACACTTCTCCAAATTATTTTTCTTCTTTTATTTTTTCTTTTTTTTGGACAAAATTCTTTCTTCATTTTTTTAGCAAAATACATTTTTTGGACAAAATTCTTTCTTCATTCTTTTAGCAAAATAGGCAGAATTTATTCTCCTCCCCCTTAAGACTTAAGATTGATACTATTTTATATTCATCTTCATATAAAAAACATTGTAAAAAAATATTACTTACAATTTAAAATTTTCATATCAAAATTTGAAAAATTAAAAACATTACACAAAAAATTACATATCTCCAATTTTACATGTAAAGTTACATAAAAAAATTGATACATTAAAAAATATTATACAAAAAAATTACATATTTTCGATCTCAAATCAACATGAACATGTTCGTCAAATACATGAACGTGTTCATCAAATACATGAACATATACATTCCCAACTCAGTAACTCGGAGCGTGAACTCGATTGACTCAACACTGCAACCCGAACGCTCATCCAACACAACTCAGTGAGTCGGGCATCCAGATCTAGATTCACTCCTCCATCTCCAACAATTTCATCCTACCCATAAAAATTCAGCCTCTACCTCTCCTCATTCCAAACCCCAGAAAATTTCAGTCTAACAAGAAATTTCAATCACGATTTGAAAACCCAATTTCTGTATAAACAGAGCAAAACCAATCTCTCTTAAACAGAAGCACATATACATAGTGTTATACCATACCTTCTCAACAAACACCAGATTCCAAAAAATTACAAACCCCTTTTGTACCCACCAGATCCGTCGCCCAAAAAAATCACAAATCCCTTTTGCGAAAAATCCTTGTATCAACCAGATCCGTCGTCTTCTTCCTCGCAAGGAGATAGTTCGTCGGAGGTGGAGGCTGCGGCGGCGACGCGCATGAAGGCGGTGGTGGTGAAGGCCGCTGTAGGGGTCGCGCGCGGCGGCTTAGGAGTATGAGGCGACGGCGGCGACGATACACCACAAGCCATCGCCGCCGTCTGGTTTATATTTTTGGGGCGGCGATCTATTTTTTTTTGGTGGGGGAGGCTAGTGGTGGTAGTGAAGGCCGCCGCAGTGTGGCGGTGGTCCTGCGCGCGGCGATGGCTTGTGGTGGTGGTGAATCAGAGTTTGATTTTTCTGGTTTCGTGGAGGTTTCGGGCATCCGCCGCTTGAATCCCCCAAAACCAAAGAAATTGTTCTTGAGGAGAGAAAAATTTGGGTGAGGAAAAAGAGGGGAGTTGTTTGTGGGAGAGAGAAAAATCATATCTAAATATGACCGATCATTTCTCATGAGAGAGAAGGGCAATTTGGGGTTTTTATGTAATTTTCGCACCTATCAGTAATATTGAAATAATTTTGAATCTAAGAGTAAGAGGAGTGGGATACTTGCACCTAGTAGTAATTATCTCAAAATTTTAATATATATACTAGTCTTTAATTAAAATAAATGTGAGACACATCTGATACCTGCGGGACGTCGTTTCGAAGTGCCTCAATAAAATCATCCCTAGCATCAGCCGAAAACATAACATCAGCGACACTATTTTCACAGCTTGCTCCACTCGAGGACATTCCGTGATGTGAGCGTCTCTCGGACCTCATCTATTCCAACTCTTTAGCCATCTGGGCAATATGTTCCGAAAGTATACCCACCATATTCATGGCTTGAAGAGCAGGTAACATGGCCAATGATGACTTCGTGACGCCATATCTAACACTCCGTAAGCGATCGGGATGCTCCTGACAACCTAAAGCCCGTCCAAGTAGATCATCGCTACCGACAAAGCGGATGTCTTCGGGCGTCATGGTCTGAGATAAACGCTCCTGAATTACAAAAGATTATTATTTAATAATTTGTTTAGAAATAATAGTTTGTAATTCAAAGAAAAATTAATGGATAGCTTACCCCTTCTTCGATGATACGATGTGCACTGGAATCGGGAATATTCCCGTCTCAAGCCTTTCTGGTAGTTTGAAATAATTCGAAACGGGTAACAACAGGCTGACTCTCTCCAGCTTTCTTTTTTTCTTCTTTCTACGATAGTCATTAACGTGTCCCCTTATTAGATATATTAAAAGTAAATATATAAACAAAATAAAATGTTAGGATTTTGATCTCACCAGATTTTCTCTTATGCGTGCATAACCTTTGTTCGAGCCACGATATCGCGCCTCCATCGATTTGGCTTGTTTGCGATTTTTCTCACTTCATAACTACAGTGTAATAGAAATACGATAAACACTAAAAAACATAGGGCATTAAATGATATTTATCAATTTTACCTGGAGCTCATCATCCATAGATCGTCGCACAAACTCTTCCCAGTATGGGGCCACCGACGGGCAATTCTAATACACCTCGGGCGGACTAGCCGAGTAAAGACCAGTATCCGGATCTCGTGCTTGACTTCCAATGCCAAGCCCGAAATTCTTAGCCAATACTCCACTTGCGGCGATGTTGCTTCTTCTTTGAATGATCAAGGCCGAAAATGTACTCAGACGCATATAACATAACAATGTAGTAAATTTAGTAATCATACAACAACTTTCAATAAGCATATATATAATTAACATACCGAAAGTTCATCCCATAATATTTCTTTTTCAAAGAAGTGAGTTTGTCAAGCTCACGGGTCCTTGGATAAGGCGAAAGACGATAGGGATTATACGCCTAACTGCAGCTCCAAGGTAGAAAGACAACGTCTCACTCTGTTTACCGATTGCCTGCCCATATTCATTGAATGATAACTGATAGTCCCGGAGGAAAACCTATTTTATGCGTGTGCGAAGCAAACATTTCATTGCGATGCATATAAAAACAGGGGTGAAGGAATGGTGATTTCAGATTTTTTACTTTTAAGCTCATGTGTTGTGTTTTGCTTATAAACAAATGCATATGACAAGATAAGAACGTAAAGCAATAAAGAACACAACAAAGTATAGTGGTTCGGAGACTCAAGCTCCTACATCCACTCTTCCTGTTCATAGGGAAATTCCTTCAAACTGGACTTATCACCCTCTCGGGTTCGCCTCTAGATATTTAACGAGCTCTCACTCCAACCGACTTATCACCCTCTCCTGCTCGCCTCGGACTTATCACCCTCTCGGGCTCGCCTCTAGATGTTTAACGAGTTCACACTCCTACGGGACTTATCACCCTCTCTCGGGATTGCCTAACAACTACCTCACTTCACCACTAGTTATCTCTTACGAGAATGGGGTTTGGGTTTGGTGTTGTCTCCAACTATGGTGAGATTTCCCTTACATTTGTTTAGCATCAATTGCTAAGGTTGGGAAAATCTCTCTAAGCTTAGGATACATCGTGGGTTGCTTAGATTGGGTTCTAGAACACTCTTTGAATATATGTGTATATCTACAGACTTGTGTTCTATGGTGGGAAAGCTTGAGTATTTGTCTTCTTAGCTTTGTAGCATCGTTTGCTACATTCTCCACACTTAATTTGATGGAAGATCTTGTATTTATAGTGTGGATTTGAATGTTACCGTTGGAGAGAATCACATTCAAATCCATACTATTCTTTGTAAGTTCTGCAGCTTTTTCAGGCTGGTTGTCTTCCTCTCATTGGTCCACGTCAGCTGAATTCCAACGGCTATATTCCTCAGTTTCTTTGCCTCGGAACATTCAGGTTTATACTGAGTATTCAGTAATTACTGTGTCTTCATGGTTCTCCGAGTCTCAGTGTCTTCAGAGACATACTGAGTCTCCAGGTTTCTCTGAGCCTTCAGGTTTCTCTAAGTCTCAGGTTACTCAGGGTTCTTGATTCAACAGACTTCTCTTCAGCGGACCTTGTCTGATCAGGCATACTGACCCTCAGGCTGACTGAGTTCAGTTCTTCTGACTTCAGACATCCTGACCCTCAGGTCACTTTTACTTACTGAGTCTAAGATCAGTTTTCTTTACTGAGTCTCAGACCAGTTTTACTTACTGAGTCTCAGATTACTTTTACTCAGGCTATCTGATTTCTTCTTTGCCTGATCTGATCAGATCAACACATCTTCAGATCAACATATCAGGATAGCATCAGGTAAGTACATCATATCAGGTTAGCATATCAGGTTATCATATCTGATCTCGATCACGTCTGATCTCGATCAGTCTCATCTGCTCATCATCATATATGATCTCGATCACGTCTAATCTTGATCAGTCTCATCTGTTCATCTTCTGATCTGCAACCTTCTCTTCTGATTTGCTGGCTTTAGCTTTTCTTCACTTTTGATTTGCACAGCTCATCAGTTTAACTCCGAACTCATCTGATCTCGATCAGTCTCATCTGATGTTGATCATCTACTTCTGATTCCGTGAGTTCTCCCTCAATTTGTTCTTTCGTTCCCCCTCAACTTGTTATCTGTAAATTAGCTTGAATAACACAAGTTGATAATGTTTTGGCATAATTCATCAAAACTAAAATATCCCAACAATTTCCCCCTTTTTGATTATTTAATTAGATTCAACGATCAATCATATAATTACAATTTCAACTGTTCAATTGTAATAAAATTACCTGCACTTGTTTCCCCTTGCTATGAGCCCTCTTAACAGAAGACATCGTGACTATACCTCTACTGTGCTTATCCCCAGAGCTGCTAGTGGTGGGAGCAGAAGTGTCACTCTGATCCAAGTCATCAGTATGATGTCGATCATCATCACCATGATCTCCATCATAATCTCCACCATGATCTCCTAAATATACTCCATCATCATCTCCATCATCTCCGGGATGTGGCAGATAAGACATGATCCTGTAAAACAGAAAAACAACATTTAATAAACAAAAAACAAACAATATTTAAGGAAGCAGAAGAAATAATATTCAATAAAGCAAAAGAAACAACATTTAATAAAGCAGAAGCAAAAACAATCAATAAATTCGTACATTTCTTTTTAGCACTTGTTTTTCTTTTTCGTTTTTTGGTTGACTTTTCTCGTTCATGACCATGAATGTTAACAAGATCCGGATTGTCATATTCATCCACATCGATAATTATTCTCTGGTACGGGCGTGAATTTGCAAGATCATCGAAAGATGGTACAGAATGAGTGAAGTTCTGAAAAGGATCATCGATAGTGTCAACATCTTCATCGACGTGATCGCTAATCTGGTAACTAGTGTTAAATTTATTTGACAGAACCACGATGGACTATTTCTTATTAACTGGGTCGGGGACATAGAAAATTAGTTGAGCTTGACTAGCCATTATGTAAGGGTCATTTTTGTATCCCACATTCTTCAAATCAACGCGTACGAACCCAAATCTTTCAACTTGGACCCCGTTAGGGATCCTCACCCAACTGCACTCGAAGATTGGTTGTCGGTGAACAACATAGTCGAGTTCCCAAATGTTGACAATCTGTCCAAAGTAAGTAGTATTCGATTGATCCCATGCAGTTGCAGTAATGGACACCCCACTATTCTGCATTGTACTTGTTGCATCATGATCTCTGGTATAAAATGTGTATCCGTTAATAAGATACCACTTGTACGAATACATATGTCTATCATGCATTCTAGATAACCACTTAACTCTTTCATTCACTGATTCTTTATCCCGTGAAAACATATTTGCTACATAACCATTGAACCAGTCAACAAACGTGCGATTGTGCTCAACTTCAATCCATGATCTATCTCTGGTGGGAAATGTCTCAACAAGTGCTTGGATGTGCAGGTCAATAAAAGGAAGAACGTCGATCGTGTTGTGAAGTACGCACAAGTGCATCCGTGTTAGTTCCTCCATACTAACACTTACAGATTGACCACCAGTAATGCCTTCACCATCCATCCTATTGGTGTACCGAGTAATTGGAAGTCCAATTGCATCGACATTCGGAATGAATTCAGACCAGTACTCGACTGCTTCTTCTACTAAATAGCGTTCTGCAATGCATCCCTCCGGCCTTGACATATTCATCACATATCCTTTGAGCACTTTCATATATCTCTCTACACCATACATCCATCGCATACGAGCAGGGCCACACATCCTTATCTCGTGTACCAAATGAACGGTTAGGTGAACCATTATATCAAAAAATGATGGAGGGAAATACATCTCAAGCTCACAGAGTGTCCCCACAATCTGTCTTTGAAAACCAAGTAATTTTCTAGGATCTATCACCTTGCTACTCATTACCTTGAAGAACCAACATAACTTTGTTATGGTTATGCGCACATTTTCAGGCAAGATAGAACGTATTGCAATGGGCAAGAAAGTCTCCATGATGACATGATAGTCATGCGATTTCAGATTCATCAGTCTCACGCCATCATCTGATACAAGTCTCTGTAGGTTGGACGAATAACCCTCTGGAACTTTCACATCCTTTAGCATCTGAAGTAACTCTTTTCTCTCATTCTTGGATAAGGTGTGTGCAGCAGAAGGTAAGAACGGTTGAGCCCTTTCTCTAGGTACAGGTTTTAATTCTGCTCTTATTCCCATATCAATCATATCCATTCTTTCATTGTAACCATCCTTGGACTTCTTATCAGTTAGGAGAGTGTTGAGCAAGCTGGCACAAACGTTCTTCTCAACGTGCATTAGATCAATGAAGTGTCTAACATACAACTCTTTCCAATAGGGTAATTGAAAGAACATTGATTCCTTCTTCCAACCGCTAGTGGGGACACTCTTTGCGAAGATCTTTCCGTACTGTGTGTCGATATTCTTCATCTCATTCAATACATCCGAACTTGATAATAAACGTGGTGCTTCACCTGTCCCGATTGTGCCATCGAATGCATCAACCATTGTTCTGTACTTATGTGTTGGGTCCAACCACTTCCTATGTCCCATATAAACAGTCTTCCTATAATGACTCAATCGAATGTGATGTGTCTTCTTGGTACAACAAGGATATGCATCGCCCCCCTTCACATTATATCCAGATAGATTCCCGTAAGCGGGAAAGTCATTGATAGTTCCAAACAACATGGCCTTCAACTTGAAATTCTCCTTTCTACAAGCATAATACACATCGACACCCTCATCCCACAGGAGCTTCAAGTCCTCTATCAAAGGAGCCAGATATACATCTATATCGTTACCGGGTTGTTTGGGTCCTGATATCAACATAGACATCATCATGTAAGTGCGCTTCATGCACAACTCGGGTGAAAGATTATAAACTAACAAAATCACTGGCCATGTACTTGTTGGGGAATTATTTGCACGGATCTATTCGGGATGAATATTTAAATACAAATTTAATTCTAACAATTATTACTAGCATGAATTAATCCTATATTAATTCAAATAATAATTCAACAACAAATCATGCATATAAACACTTCACATAAATCCTACGCATGCGGAATTGCTACGGGTTTACGTGAACTAACCTCTTGGAGTGGCAATGGTCTCGTTGATAAGAACACACCAAAAAGCCTTCCCAAGTATTCCCTAGTCCTTGCTCGTCAATCCGGTGGAAGGAAACTCGCGAACAATTAACAAAAGGAAAAATAAAAATTTGTCGCACCACCTTTGTGGATTTACTAATTTTTCCAGCACATGGGATTGTACTTGGGAATGAAACACTCATTCCCTATTTATAGAGGGTGTTGGTCGAATTTTAGTGATAAAATAATATGGGAAAATCTTTTTCTTGATCTCCAAGAAATCTTGAATATATCTCATATATTCTTTTCTCCATAATTAAAATATTCCATAAAATCCCAACTCCTCTTGTTATGGGAATTTTCGAAAATAATAGGAACAAGAAACCAAGATTTGGATCTTCTTGAATTTATGAGATATACTTGTATTTCAAGAAATACATATCTTCCATATTATCTTTTCAAGAAAATCAAGAAAATCTTTCTTTCCCTTATTCTTTGAAAATTTCGAAAATCTCACCATAAATAACCAAGTGGGAGAGTTCTTGAATTTAATGAGATAATCTTGTATTCCAAGAATACATATCTTCATTCCATAACAAAATTCAAAGAAAATCTTTCTCCCTCTTTTATTTATGATTTTCGAAAAATATGAGAAAAAATAAGCAACAAAATTTATTTTATTTTTAAACACCTTTTTCAGTTATTGAACTTTATGTTGGGCTACTTGGGGGGCCTTTAGGAGAATTAAGATTGGACCTTCCAATGGATCATGAATTATCAATATTGAGCCACAATATTATTCAAGCCCATAAATATTAATTAATCCCACTACATAATTAATATTGCACTATCCATCTTAACCCATATTACAATTAATATGGCTCCCGGTTATTATTTCCCTTGTTTAAGATTATCTAGCCCATTAATTAATTCAAGCCACTGAAATAGCTTTTCATTAATTAATATCTTTTATCCTTGGTTAAGGAACGATTCAACATTATTATCCATACCGGAAACAAATTCCACTTTCAAGATTTGGTATGATAAATCTTATGAACCTCCCAAGGGGGAAAATCGAACAAGCGTACTTGCACAAGATTCTCCGTATTAAATCTTAGCAATCGCATGTGACCAATAATATTGCCCAAGATATAAAGTATTGAATCTCCTTGATTCTCTACTCGTAATAAGTCAAAGCAATAGTTACTAACTACACGCAATCCTATTTAAGGGACGAAGATTAAGAAATAACTAACCACTGAGGTCTAATTCTTCCTAGTTCGATTCAAGAATTTGTCCTCCTATAGTCCTCTTCAAATGCATCGATCATGCACTAGTGTAATCTCTTGGTCAAGACAAACCAATCTGAGCCTTACACTTCAAACTTTCACGATGGATTGTTCATTTCCATCTAGGTCGTGAATGGTGTACTTTTAGTTACAAGGGACTGTTAGTTTAATCTTCTGTGATCTGGTATCACTAAATTAACTACAATGTAACACGTACTATTTATTGAACAGTTATTATGCAAGAAATATATGTAACATTCGATGATATTTAAAGCATCGATGATAAACAATTTATTTCAAGAAATAAGTCCAAAATTGATTTTGATTATACAAAAGTAAAGCATACTTTCGATATAATCCCAACAATCTCCCACTTATACTCAAAGTCTGCTTTTAAGTATACTACATCATGTCTCGTGTAGTTCTGTCGTGACATCTAATGTCACCTACGAACCTAATAATGTCTCCCACTTATACTCAAAAAAATTATTAGGGCGGTCTTGACACCCATTCCTTCCACATGTCTCTCGAATGTATTACGGGCGGACCCTTTGTGAATGGATCGGCTAGGTTGTCTTTCCGACGCGATCTTTGCCACCTCTATCTCCTCTCTTAACGATTTCTCGTATAAGATGGTATTTCCTTTCAATGTGTTTCTTTGGCCTTGTGGGCTCTTGGTTCCCTTGAATTTGCAATCGCTTTCGGCATTGTCACAATAAATAGTGATTGTCTTTGGGCAAATTCGAACTACATCCAAGTCCACTAGGAAGTTCTTGAAACCAAACCGCTTCTTTTTTCATTTTGTTGCATATAGATTTCCTCATCAAGTAAAGCGGCTACATATTCGGCTTCCATGGTAGAATCTGCGATGCATTTGTGCTTAACGCTTCTCCATGTTATGGCTCCTCCCCATGCAAAACACACTACCAGAGGTAGATTTTACGAATCTAAGTCCGATTGGAAATCCCGAGTCCGGTGTAGCCAATGGGGATTAGACTATCGGTGATAAACTATCATTCTATCTCGAGTTCTTTTCGGATACTTGAATGTTTTTAACTCGTAGTCAATGTTCTTTCCCCCTAAAGTTACTTTGATATCTTACCACCATGCCAACGGCAAAGCATATATCCGGGTCTCGTGCAACATTGCATACATAAGGCTTCCGACAACCAAGCATAAGGAATGCCTTTCATGTCATCTATCTCCTTTTTTATTAGGTCGTAGGGCACATTTCCTTGATAGATGGATTCCATGTCCGAAAGGTACGAAGCCTTTCTTGAATCTGCGTCTTTCAATCGTTTCAAGACATTGTCTAAGTATGAAGCTTCGCGATAAGCCTATCATCATTTTCTTGCTATCTCGAGTGATCTTGATCCCAAGGATATGCCCGGCTTCCCCTAAGTCCTTCATATCAAACTGTTTTGAAAGCCATGCCCTTACATCGATAACACCTTTACATCATTCCCGGCGAGCGTAATGTCATCTACGATAGTACTTAAGCATACCAATGCGATTCGAACACGCTTTTTGTACACACAACTTTTCGAACTCATTTTGATCAAACCCATAAGACTTTATAACATGATCAAAACATTGGTTCCAAGCTCTGGATGCTTGTTTGAGTCCGTAAATGGACTTCTTGAGCTTACAAACTAGGTGTTCTTGGCCTTTTTCAATGAAGCCTTGGGGTTGTTGCATATAGATTTCTTCATCAAGACTTCCGTTAAGGAAAGCCGTCTTGACATCCATTTGCCGATTTCAAAGTCGAGATCTTGACAATCGACAAGAGAATTCGAGATGGACTTGAGCATTGCTCTGGTGAAAAAGGTTTCCTCATAGTCGATCCCTCTTTTCGAGTATAACCTTTTCGCCACAAGCCTTGCTCTGAAAGGTTTCCACCTTCCCGTCCGGTCCCCTTTTTTTCTTGTATACCCACTTGCAACCAATGGGTTTGACCCCATTAAGTGGTTCGACTAGCTCCCACACACTCTGTTATGATCCATAGAACCCATTTAAACTTTTTCATTCTTTGTTTGCCAAGAAACTGCATCCTTGTCTTGGATTGCCTCGTCATATGTCCATGGGTCTGATTCGTCTTGTCCGGGAATCAAGTCCGAGGACTCTCCTATCCCCATGAATCTCTCGGGCTATCTCACAACTCTCCCACTATGACGAGGTTCCGATTGTGAAAGTGTGTCGTTTGGTAATCTCACTTCTGGGTCTTCTTTTGTTCATATAGTCTTCTTCCAAAAATCTAAAGTGGGTGCTTATTACCACCTTTTGATCTTCGGGACCATAGAACATACACCCTTTTGTTCCCTCGGGGTATCCTACAAACAACCTTAATTATGATCGAGGATCCAATTTTCCAGCTTCCTTGTCCAACACGTAGGCCAGACAACCCAAATTTTCATGTGTCTCAAACTGGGCTTGCGCCCGGTCCACAATTCTTTGGGAGTTTTGGGAACCGATTTGGATGGCACCAAGTTCAGAATGTAAGCCGCTGTTTCCAAGGCATGACCCCAGAACGACTTGGGAAGATCCGCATAACTCATCATAGATCTAACCATTTCCAAAAGAGTTATGTTTCTTCGCTCTGCAACCCCGTTTTGTTGAGGGGTTCCGGGTGCAGTTAGCTGGGATGCAATCCCTTTATCAGACAAGTAGTTCAAAAATGCATCGCTGAGGTACTCGCCTCCACGATCGGATCATAGAGACTTGATACGTTTTTCCCTATGGTTCTCTCCTTGAGCCTTAAATTCTTTGAATTTCTCAAAGGTCTCAGATTTATGCTTCATAAGGAAAATATAACCGTACCTTGAGTAGTCATCAATAAAAGTGACGAAATACTCATAACATCCCCTTGCTTTGGTTGACATTGGACCACATACGTCTGTGTGAACGATTTCTAACACTTCTTTGGCTCTATTCCCCTTGGCTCCGAATGCCCTCTTGGTCATTTTACCCTCCAAACATGATTCGCAGGTTGGAATTGGTTCAACTTGGAGAAACTCCAGTGAACCGTCTTTCACCAACCTTTGGATCCTCTTTGGATTAATATGTCCCAATCTTAGATGCCATAGAAGTGTCTCGTTCACGTCTGATGAACGTTTTCTTTTCTCGGAAATAGTTGATGTGTTATAGGATGCATTTAAGTGAGTGGTGTGCCGCATTAATTGTATAGAGATTATTCGACAACGTTCCATGACGAGATAAATTTATCATAAAGAAAATGGTAACAACTTTATTAAAAGTAACCGAATATCCATCAAGGTAAAGTTTAGAAACTGAAATTAAATTCTTTCTAAAATTCGGAACGTAAAGAACATCTCTTAAAATTAAAACTCTGTCTTCAAAAGATAGGTGCACTTCTCCCCATTTGCTTTAAAACCCACTCTCGTAGCATTGCCCGGTGTGATGAGGATCTCACTCTCACTAAGTTGCGGGTCCGCTTGAAACCTGTTAAGTGAAACAAACATGATCGATGGATCCGTATCCACCACCCATAAATGGGAGGCATCTGTTGCTAGCAAGTTTCAACAACTAGTGCGTGAGAATTACCTTTCTTTCCATTCCTTTTGGGTTTGGAGCAGTGACCTCCAATGTCCTTTTTCATCATCGCATTAAAACACTTCCCCTTAGTTTGGCTTGCTCACTCCTCTACCTCCTTCACATTTTTCTTTGCCATTGGCAACACTTGAGTTCACTTGTGGTTTTTGTCCTTTTTCTTGTTCTTACCACCCTTAGCCTAGAAGAAGAAGAAGGTCCATTTGCCACCAAGGCTTGGCTCTTTTTGCCCCAATATCGCCTCTGCTTAGACCAAAGCTTGCAATAGATCGGGGCATCGAGAACTTCGATTATTCATCCGGTAGTTCGGCTGAATCGCTCAAAAACTTTTTCGGCGCAGAAAGATGGAGCTTTATAATCAATTTGGGTCTCGATGTCGTATTCAACGCCAAGTACCTCAAGTTTGTTAAGGTAAGCCATCATCTGGAGAACGTGCTCCCTTTAATACGCGTTCCTCCACCATTTTCATAGAGAGCAAGTCCCTCATGGTGATCCGACGAGCGAGCCACACTGGTTACGATGTTGAAACATCGCTTTAAGACTAGTCATGATGTCTGCAGCGGTCTCAACGTTCTGGTGTTGGTGTTGCAACACATCTGACATGGAAGACAAGATGGTACACTTTGCCATTTCGTTGGAACGCTCCCAGTCAGCATACTCTTTCTTAACCGTTTTAGTTGACTCATCTTTTGACTTTTCTAGTTTAGGTGTAGTGAGAACCCAGTTATGGCTTTGTGCAGTGAGGACAATAGTAAGTTTACGACTCCAATCAACGAAGTTTTCACCAGTAAGCAAATTATCTTTAAGTATATTGAACAGTGGATTAAAAGGTTGCGACATGATGAACTGAAATAAATAATAATATGCATAAGCACAAATATATCACAACATTCGATCACATGTTTCATATTAAAAAATCTCAAAAAATATGAACATGCACCAGCCAACATCTCAAAACAGTTTAAATAAGCCACGGGGTGGGTCATTATTTAAACACATTCAAGCAGGTTATAAACAAGAACAATTATAAACCTTTAATAACTAGATTAATAGTTGGCTCCCACTTGACCAATATAAAATTGACAGGGACTTCGGGGAAGTATATGCATATCAATTTTATAACTAAGTAATAACCATGATTAAATACAAAATTATTATTTAAGCTTTGAGCGAGCCTCAAGTGGGAGGATCATCGTCGCCACTAGTAATAATCCACAATCATCCATTTGAAATTTATTCACGTGAAAGCTATCTTTTGACCGTCCCGTGAGGGGAATTTCTCCAAAAGAATTCACAAATAAATAAATCATGGAGGTCAAAATTAATTCAATTTTATTATCCGGAATAAAATTGTCAATTAATTGTTTAAGCATACTTAGTAATTTTCGAAAGTGAGATTTTTCAAAAATATTTTCTCATGCATCACAAATTTAAACACAATTAAATAAGCATAAACATCAAAACAAAAAATAAACATATTGGGCACATTTATCCAATTGTCATGGTTAATTTTTTTGTCATGTCTTGATCTTGAGAAATCGTCTTCATAGCCTTCATCGTTAAATCTCTTGAAAACCTCCCACTTGACCGTCTTAAAAAATGCCTTGTCAAGCCATGTCATCGACCCATTTCATGGTCGGAGTGCCCGCTAGCACTCCCCGGCCGTGTCGAGTGGCGTCGTCTTGGCGTCTTGCTTAAGCGCTTCGGCATGCGTCGCTGGCGGGCGTGTCACACTAAGCGCCTTAAGGAGGATCTCGGCGGCGCCACGCATTCAGTCTTGGCGCCCGCGTCTGCCCGATCCGCCTCTTGCGTCTTAAAAGCTTCGCCTCACTTTGCATCCGTTGGCTCACTGCCGTCTTCCCTGCCGATCGCTCACGGTCTTGCGTCTTGCCGTGTCTTGATCGGCCGCAATCCGCTTCGTGCTCGGCCCTCGGCCTCGCCCCATGCGGGCCCCCGCCCATGATTCATCCATTAAGTCTTTAATTCATCGTCTTCGTCTTGGCTCACGATCCGGTTTCAATTTATTTACAAAAATAAATAAACCGAGATCTAGACTAGTCTATTACATTGATCAAATTAAACAATCTACTCGTGGATTTTCTCACGAGGCAAAACGAATTCGAACGAATCGAATTAAAAACCACAATTTATATGCATGCATAAATAAACACATTAAATTCCATGACAATTGGATATCTGCAAAAAAGATCTAGCAATTTATACTATCGATTTCAAATTTAATGAAAATGAATTAAATTACAATTTAAAAATCGAGCCGAAAAACAGAGGTCAGTGATACGATTGTTGGGGAATTATTTGCACGGATCTATTCGGGATGAATATTTAAATACAAATTTAATTCTAACAATTACTACTAGCATGAATTAATCCCATATTAATTCAAATAATAATTCAACAACAAATCATGCATATAAACAGTTCACATAAATCCTACGATGCGAATTTCTCTACGGGTTTCGTGAACTAACCTCTTGGAGTGGCAATGGTCTCGTTGATAAGAACACACCAAAAAGCCTTCCCAAGTATTCCCTAGTCCTTGCTCGTCAATCCGGTGGAAGGAAACTCGCGAACAATTAACAAAAGGGAAAATAAAAATTTATTGCAGGATTTACTAATTTTTCTAGCACATGGAATTGTACTTGGGAATGAAACACTCATCCCCTATTTATAGAGGGTGTTGGTCGAATTTTTAGTGATAAAATAATATGGGAAATTTTTTTTCTTGATCTCCAAGAAATCTTGAATATATCTCATATATTCTTTTCTCCATAATTAAAATATTCCATAAAATCCCAACTCCTCTTGTTATGGAAATTTTCAAAAATAATAGGAACAAGAAACCAAGATTTGGATCTTCTTGAATTTATGAGATATACTTGTATTTCAAGAAATACATATCTTCCATAATATATTTTCAAGAAAATCAAGAAAATCTTTCTTTCCCTTATTCTTTGAAAATTTTGAAAATCTCACCATAAAAAGGTGTTTAAAATAAAATAAATATTGTTGCTTATTTTTCCTCATTAATTTCGAAATTTATGGATAAAAGGGGAGAAAGATTTTCTTTGAATTTTGTTATGGAATGAAGATATGTATTTTTGGAATACAAGATTATCTCATTAAATTCAAGAAATCTCCCACTTGGTTATCCATAGGGAAATTTTGAAAATTTTGATAATTAAGGGAAAGGAAGATTTTCTTGAAAATATATTATGGAAGATATGTATTTCTTGAAATACAAGAATATCTCATAAATTCAAGAAGATCCAAATCTTGGATTCTTGCCTATAATTTCGAAAATATCCCATAACAAAGAGTAAGTGGGATTTTGTGGAATATTATAATTATGGGAAAAAGAATATAGGAGATATATTCAAGATTTCTTGGAGATCAAGAAAAGATTTTCCCACATTATTTTTTGCCCAAAATTTTCGATCACCTATGCTCTATAAATAGGGGATGACTCTTTCATTCCCAAGTACAATTCCATGTCCTGGAAAAATTAGTAAATCCACAAAGGTGGTGCAACATAATTTATTTTTCTTTTGTTAATTGTTCGCAAGCGTCCTACCACCGGATAGTCGAGCAAGGATTAAGGGAATACTTGGGAAGTTCTTTTGGTGAGTCTAATCAACCAAGCCATTGCCATCCCAAGAGGTACCTTCACGTAAACTCGTAGAATTCCGCATGCGTAGGATTTACGTGAATTAATTATATGCATGATTTGTTGTTGAATTATTATTTGAATTAATATAGGATTAATTCATGCTAGTAATAATTATAAGAATTAAATTTGTATTTAAATATTCATCCCGAATAGATCTGTGCAACTTATTCCCCAACAACTGGTATCAGAGCCACGGTTTCGGGCTCTGAATTTTTTAAATTGTAATTTAATTCGTTGTCATTAAATTTGAAATTGGATAGTAGAATTGCTAGATCTTTTTTGCAAGTATCCAATTGTCATGGAATTTAATGTGTTTATTTATGCATACATATAAATTGTGGTTTTTAATTCGATTCGTTCGGATTCGTTTTGCCTCGTGAGAAAATTCACGAGTAGATTATGATTTGTTTGATTTGATCAATGTAATAGACTAGTCTAGATCTAGGTTTATTTATTTTTTGTAAATAAATTGTAACCGGATCGGAAACGAAGGCGGAGACAAAGAATTAAAGTATAAAATCTAAATGTCTTTAAAACCTCAGTGAAGGACTTGATCTTGAGAAATCGCCTTCATAGCTCGAGCCGTAAAACCTCCCACTTGACCGCTTTAAAAAATGCCCATTATGTCACTCCCATTGAAGGATCCGTCTTAGCACTTCCTAAGTAGTGATGCCCTGGCGCTGCGTGTATCCGCTAAGCGACGCCAAGGGAAAACTTGAAGTGGTCTCTCAGGCCCCAAAAGCTTCATTCAAAGCCCGAATCCGGCGGTTTCGTTGATCCCGCAAATCCGATCGCAAACCCTCGGCCTGCGCCCGATACGGCGCCCATGGATTATTCAAGATCCTTATTCGTCTTTAATTCTCGTCTTCGTCCAGCTCGCGTCCAATTTCAATTTTATTTACAAAAATAAATAAACACGGTAATCTAACACATTATTACATTGATCACTCAAATCACGATCCAAGGATTTTCTCACGAACTTCTACCAAGTTTACGTGAACGAATTTCTGGAATTAAAAACAACGAAGCAAAATGAAATTCCAGATTTACCAAGATACCCGAAAAAGATCATCCCCTAATTATAGGTGTCATCGATTTCAAATTTAATAAAATGAAAAATTCATATGGAAATTTAATCGACAACCAAAATACGAATTTACGAGATATAATTTGTATTTCAAGAAATACATATCTTCCATAATATATTTAAATAAAATTTAGTACCTTTCTTTCCCTTAAAAATTAAAATACTATGCGTAAAAATAAAATAAATCCTGCTATTTTTCCTCAATTCAAATAGGATAAAAGGAGAAAAGATTCAATTTTGTTATGGAATGAAGATATGTATTTTGGAATACAAGATTATCTCTTTCCCATTTATCCATAAATGCGCGATGCGAGCATATCGATGCCAAGATGCATGGCGATCATTGCGGCGGGGCGGCGGCCGGATCTTGAGCGTGCATCCCCGAAGAGCTACTTGGCGTGGCATTTCGAGACGGAGTTCTTTTCGAGATGATCGAGTGGGAGAAATTCAAGATGGCGTTTCTTCAAAATCAAGCCAAGAAATATCAAACCATGACAATTGGATAATTTGTGCCCAATATGTTTATTTTTCCGCTTTGCTTGATTTATTATTGTGTTATCTTATGCTTTATTTAATTTGTTTAAATGTGTTTTGCATGAGAGTTGCCCAATGAAAAAAATCTCCGTAAAAAAAAATTACTAAGTATGTTTAAATAATTAATTGACAATTTTATTCCTGGATAATAAAATTGAATTAATTTTGATCTCCATGATTTATTTATTTGTGAATTCTTTTGGAGAAATTCCCCCCTACCTGACTAATCAAAAAGTTAGCTTTCACATGAATGAATTCCAAATGGATGATTGTGGATTATTACTAGTGGCGACGATGACCCTCCCCACGAGGCTCGATCAAAGCGAAATAATAATCTCAGATTTAATCATGGTTATTACTTAGGTATAAAATTGATATGCATATACTTCCTCAAGTCCCCGCTAATTTTATATTGGTCAAGTGGGAGCCAACTATTAATCTGGATATTAAAGGTTTGTAAATCGTTCTTGTTTGTAACTTTTTGCTTGAATGTGTTTAAATAATGACCAACCCCACGTGGCTTATTTAAACTTTTTTTTTGTCATTGGTGATGCTTGTTCATATTTTTTGAGATTTTAATATGATGCATGTGATCGAACCTTGTGATATACTTGTGCTTATGCATATAGTTATTTATTTTAGTTCAACATGTCGTAACCTTTTAATCCACTGTTAATATACTTAAAGTCAATACAATATGTGTGGAAACTATATTGATTGGAAACGAAAAAATTATGATTGTCCTAATCGCATAAAAGCACAAGTGGATTCTTGACACACCAAAATCAAAAGTGAGAACCAATCGACGAGTCAAAAATGTGGGACTCATCGGATCACCTTATGCGAGAAATGTCGTCATCAAAATGGTGAAGGGCAAACCCGAAGGGATTACGTCCTCAAAATAGATGGCCCATCCCCGAACAAACTTGAGTTTTCGAGTGCAGATTATAATCCCGGAGACTCAGATGAATTTGGTATTTCACTCTCTGCCCAAAAGTTTCTGAGCATTTTGGCCTCGCTAGCTAATTTGTTGCAAGTTTTGGTCTCGGCGGAGATATTGATGGGGCACCAAACTCAAGCTTTAACGGCAAGTGGTGAGTCTTCATTTTCTAGGCCAAGGGAAGACAAGAAGAAGAAGAGGACCAAAAGCCATGAGCAATAAAACTCAACTGTTGCCAAGGGCAATGGTAAGATGAGGAATGCTTGTGGTGTCAAGGAAAAATCCAAAGAGGAAGTGCTTAAGCTGCGGTGAAAGAGGACAATGGAGGTTTGCATGTTCCAACCCCAAAAGGGACGGAAAGAAAGGTAATTCTCACGCACTAGTTGTTGAAACTTATTTAGCGGCGTATACTTCTCATTCATGGGTGGTTGATACGAGATCCACTAATCATGTTTGCTTCACGGGGTTCAAACTGATCCGGCAACTTAGTGGGAGTGAGATCCTCATCACACTGGGCGATGTTACGAAAGTAGCAATTATTGCAATGCTACGTAAGTGGCAGATATTGCAATGCTACGATAGTAACGGTTATTGCAATACTACGCAAGTAGAAGATATTGCAATGCTACATGAGTAGTGTTTAAGCAGTGGGAGAAGTGCATCTATCTTTTAAAGATGAAGTTTTTTTTGAGATTATCTTTATGTTCCCAGTTTTGGAAAGAATTCACTTTCAGTTTCTGAAATTTGATTAAAGGACACTAAGTTTCTTCTAATAAGAATGACATCATTTCTTGAAATGATGAGTGTATCTATTATGGAACGTTATCGAATAATCCTTATACAATTAACTGTGCGCACCACTCACGAAATGCATCCTATAACACATCAACTGTTTCCGATAAGAGAAAACGTTCATCAGACGTGAACGAGACACTTCTGTGGCATCTAAGATTGGGTCATATAAATCCAAAGAGGATCCAAAGGTTGGTGAAAGACGGTTCACTGGAGTTTCTCCAAGTTGAACAAATTCCAACATGTGAATCATGTTTGGAGGGTAAAATGACCAAGAGGGCATTTGGAGCCAAGGGGAATAGAGCCAAAGAAGTGTTAGAGATCGTTCACACAGATGTATGTGGTCCAATGTCAACCAAAGCAAGAGGAGGTTATGAGTATTTTGTCACTTTTATTGATGATTACTCAAGGTACGGTTATATTTTCCTTATGAAGCATAAATCTGAGACCTTTGAGAAATTCAAAGAATTTAAGGCTCAAGCAGAGAATCATAGGGAAAAACGTATCAAGTCTCTACGATCCGATCGTGGAGGCGAATACCTCAGCGATGAGTTTTTGAACTACTTATCTGATGAAGGGATTGCATCCCAGCTTACTGCACCCGGAACCCCTCAACAAAACGGGGTTGCAGAGCGAAGAAACAAAACTCTTTTGGAAATGGTTAGATCTATGATGAGTTATGCGGATCTTCCCAAGTCGTTCTGGGGTCATGCCTTGGAAACAACAGCCTACATTCTGAACTTGGTGCCATCCAAATCGGTTCCCAAAACTCCCAAAGAATTGTGGACCGGGCGCAAGCCTAGTATGAGACACATGAGGATTTGGGGGTGTCCGGCCTACGTGTTGGACAAGGAAGCCGGAAAATTGGATCCTCGATCAGAATTAAGGTTGTTTGTGGGATACCCCGAGGGAACAAAAGGGTGTATGTTCTATGGTCCCGAAGATCAAAAGGTGGTAATAAGCACCCACTTTAGTTTTTTAGAAGAAGACTATATGAACGAAAGAAGACCCAGAAGTGAGATTACCTTAAATGAGCTAAGGGGGCTAACCTTAATGCTAACTGTACAAGATGACATACCAAATGACACACTTACACAACCGGAGCCTCGTCGTAGTGGGAGGGTTGTGAAACAGCCCGAGAGATTCATGGGAATAGGAGAGTCCTCGGACTTGATTCCCGGACAAGACGAATCAGACCCATGGACATATGACGAGGCAATCCAAGACAAGGATGCAGATTCTTGGCAAACAACAATGAAAGCCGAAATGGGTTCTATGTTTCATAACAGAGTGTGGGAGCTAGTCGAACCACTTAATGGGGTCAAACCCATTGGTTGCAAGTGGGTGTATAAGAGAAAAAGAGGACCGGACGGGAAGGTGGAAACCTTCAAAGCAAGACTCGTGGCGAAAGGTTATACTCAGAAAGAAGGGATCGATTATGAGGAAACTTTTTCGCCCGTAGCTATGCTTAAGTCCATCCGAATTCTCTTATCGATTGCTGCACATCTTGACTTTGAAATCTGACAAATGGATGTCAAGACAACTTTCCTTAACGGAAGTCTTGATGAAGAGATCTATATGCAACAACCCCAAGGCTTCATTGAAAAAGGCCAAGAACACCTAGTTTGTAAGCTCATGAAGTCCATTTACGGACTCAAACAAGCATCCAGAGCTTGGAACCAATGTTTTGATCATGTTATAAAGTCTTATGGGTTCGATCAAAATGAGTTCAAAAGTTGTGTGTTAAAAGCGTGTCGGAACTGCATTGGTATTCTTAGTACTATACGTAGACGACATTCTGATCATCGGGAACGATGTAAAGGTGTTATCAGATGTAAGGGCATGGCTTTCAAAACAGTTTGATATGAAGAACTTAGGAGAAGCCGCACACATCCTTGGGATCAAGATCACTCGAGATCGCAAGAAAAGGATGATAGGCTTATCGCAAGCTTCATATATAGACAATGTCTTGAAACGATTCAGCATGCAGGATTCCAAGAAAGGCTTCGTACCTTTCAGACATGGAATCCATCTATCTAAGAAAATGTGCCCTAAGACGCAAAAGGAGATAGATGACATGAGAGGCATTCATTCTTATGCTTCTACCGGAAGCCTTATATATGCAATGTCAGTATGCGAGACCGGATATCTGCTTTGCCGTTGGCATGGTGGCAAGATATCAAAAGTAACCCGGGAAAGAACATTGAATGGCGATTAAAAACATTACGAAGTATCCGAAAAGAACTCGGGATAGAATGTTAATTTATCGGTCGAATAGTCAATCCCCATCGGCTACTACGGACTCGAATTTCAATCGGACATAGACTCGGAAAATCTATCTCCGTAGTGTGTTTTGCATGGGGGAGGAGGCGTGACATGGAGAAGCGTCAAGCGAAATGCGTGGCGGATTCTACCATGGAAGCGAATATGTAGCTAACTGCGGCAAATGAAAAAAGCGGTTTGGCTCAAGAACTTCCTAGTGGACTTGAATGTAGTTCGAATTTGTGACAATCATCGCTTATTGTGACAATGCTTGCAAAATTCAAGGAACCAAGAGCCCACAAGGCCAACAAACACATTGAAAGGAAATACTTAGTCTTATACGAGATATCGTTAAGAGAGGAGATATAGATGTGACAAAGATAGCGTCTCGAAGACAACCTGGCGAGATCCATTCACAAAGGGTCGCCTCTGAATACATTCGAGAGACATGTGGAAGGAATGGGTGTCAAGACCGCCGCCCGTCTGCTTTGAGTATAAGTGGGAGACATTATTAGGTTCGTGTAGGTGACATTAGATGTCACGAATTAGGAACTACACGAGACATGTTGTAGTATACTTAAAAGTAGACTTTTTAGTATAAGTGGGAGATTGTTGGGATTATACTTTGAAAGTATGCTTTTACTTTGTATAATCAAAACTGAATTTCGGACTTAATTACTGAAATAAATTGTTGATCACTGGTGCTTTAAATATCATTGAATGTTACATATATTTACTGCATAACTATTCAATAAATAGTACGTGTTACATTGTAGTTAATTTAGTGATACCAGATCACAGAAGATTAAATTAACAGTCCCTTGTAACTAAAATTACACCATTCACGACCTAGATGGAAATGAACAATCCATCGTGAAAGGTTGAAGTGTAAGGCTCGGATTGACTTGTCTTGACCAGAGATTACACTAGTGCATGACTGATGCACTGAATAGGACCTACAGAAGGACAAATTCTTCAGAACTAAACAAGGAAGAATTAGACCTCAGTGGTTCGTTATTTCTTAATCTTCGTTCCTTAAATAGGATCACGTGTGGTTGGTAACTATTGCTTTGACTTATCATGGGTAGAGAATCAACGAGATTCAATACTTTTTATCTTGGACAATATTATTGGTCACATGTGATTGCTAAGATTTAATACGGAGAATCGTGTGCAAGTACGCTTGTTCGATTTGCCCCCTTGGGAGGTTCATAAGCTTTATCATACCAAATCTTGCAAGTGGAATTAGTTTCCAGTATGGATAATAATGTTGAACCGTTCCTTGACCAAGGACCAAAGATATTAATTAATGGAAAGTTATTTCAGTGGCTTGAATTAATTAATGGGCTAGATAATCTTAAACACGGGAAATAATAACTGGGAGCCATATTGACTGTAATATGGGTTAAGATGGATAGTGCAATATTAATTATGTAGTGGGATTAATTAATATTTATGGGCTTGAATAATATTGTGGCTCAATATTGATAATTCAAGATCCATTGGAAGGTCCAATCTCAATTATCCTAAAGGCCTCCTAAGTAGCCCAACATATAGTCCAATAACCGAAAAATGTGTTTAAAATAAAATAAATATTGTTGCTTATTTTTCCTCATTAATTTTGAAATTTATGGATAAAAGGGGAGAAAGATTTTCTTTGAATTTTGTTATGGAATGAAGATATGTATTCTTGGAATACAAGATTATCTCATTAAATTCAAGAAATCTCCCACTTGGTTATCCATAGGGAAATTTTGAAAATTTTGATAATTAAGGGAAAGGAAGATTTTCTTGAAAATATATTATGGAAGATATGTATTTCTTGAAATACAAGAATATCTCATAAATTCAAGAAGATCCAAATCTTGGATTCTTGCCTATAATTTCGAAAATATCCCATAACAAAGAGTAGGTGGGATTTTGTGGAATATTATAATTATGGGAAAAAGAATATAGGAGATATATTCAAGATTTCTTGGAGATCAAGAAAAGATTTTCCCATATTATTTTTTGCCCAAAATTTTCGATCACCTATGCTCTATAAATAGGGGATGACTCTTTCATTCCCAAGTACAATTCCATGTGCTGGAAAAATTAGTAAATCCACAAAGGTGGTGCAACATAATTTATTTTCCTTTTCTTAATTGTTCACAAGCGTCCTACCACCGGATAGTCGAGCAAGGATTAAGGGAATACTTGAGAAGTTCTTTTGGTGAGTCTAATCAACCAAGCCATTGCCATCCCATGAGGTACGTTCACGTAAACTAGTAGAATTCTGCATGCGTAGGATTTACGTGAATTAATTATATGCATGATTTGTTGTTGGATTATTATTGAATTAATATAGGATTAATTCATGCTAGTAATAATTATAAGAATTAAATTTGTATTTAAATATTCATCCCGAATAGATCTGTGCTACTTATTCCCCAACACTTTGGATACCGAACGGATTCATTCCGTCAGTTGAGAGTGCAAGACGCAAGTGTCGTGGCTCGGTGCCAAATTCTGGATGCCTGACATCGAATGTCTTCCACTGGGGTGAATCAGCAGGGTGTCTTAGCATTCCATCTTTGATCCTATCATCATGATGCCAAGTTAAATTTCTAGCATCCACAGTGCTACTATACATTCTCCTGAATCTTGGTATTATTGGAAAGTACCACAACACCTTCGCGGGAGATTTATTTTTCTTATATCGCTTTAGCCCACACTTGGGACATTCATCGAGGTCTGCATACTCCTTCCGAAATAAGATACAATCACCCGGACAAGCATGAATTTTCTGATGTGTTAACCCGATGGACTTGAGCATTTGTTTAGCATCATATGCTCTCTTAGGCAGTACATTTCCATCAGGCAATAGACCACTAACTGTTTCCAGCATACTTGTGAAGCACTCATCGGACAACTGGTGAGCTGCTTTTAGGTTGAACAATATCAACACAGCTGACAGTTTTGTTGCCTTCTTACACCCGGGCCACAGTGGTAATCCAGCAGAATCCCTTAACTTCTCTGACATATAAGGGTGATCTCGCAGATCATCGTCATCCCCACTCGATGTATCAACAGTCGGTACATCATCGAAAATATCCGCATCCACTGTATCTTCAAACCTAAAGTCAGTTTCTAGGTTGCTTGAGCTACATCCATCTCTTCTCTCACCATGATATGTCCAAACGGTATATGTTTTATCAATACCGTGAATCATCAAGTGGTCAAACAGACTTTCTCGACCACTAACGGTTTTTCCATTCATACATTTCCAACACGGACATGGAATGTACCGAGGGTCGGTGCAGTGTCTAATTGCATGATTACAAAATTCTTCCACCCCATTCCTATACTCATCTGATAATCGATCTGCTCGAACCCACTTTCGATCCATATAGAACTAGCTACAAATGCCTATAGGAAATACAATATGAAGACTGTTTCTCAAGACAATGTATCTAAAAATATTAAACCTAAAAGCATACCTAACTATACTTAATCTACATTCATTTTAATTTTCTAATGTATTCTAATGTACCATATATCATTAATCATCTTATTCATTTGAAACACACAAAAATTAATTCAAGCCACGTACTAACAACAATTAATCCAAGCTACTAACAACAATATAATTAAACCAACATTAATCACACATTAACAACAATACTTTTGAATGAAACAACTAACACCTTTGAATGGAACGTCTAATACTTTTTAAAGAAACAACTAATACCTTTGAATGGAACACCTAATATCTTATTATGAAACAACTAATATCTTTTAATGAAATAACTAATACCTTTGAATGAAACACCTAATACTTTTTTATTAATGAAACAACTAATACCTTTGAATAAACACCTAATACCTTATTATGAAACAACTAATACCTTTGAATGAAATAACTAATACCTATCAATGAAACACCAAATACTTTTTTATGAAACAACTAATATTACCTTTTAATGAAACACCTAATACTTTTAAATGAAACAACTAATACCTTTAAATGAAACAACTAATACTTTTGAGTGAAACAACACACAAATTGACAACCAATTATACATAATTATCAACGTTTACTCATAATTTACTATTTAAAAAATTATTTTTTTCAACTCAGATCATATGAAGGGTATACGCACATAGAAAGAACTATCTTAGAGCATTCACTATATTTCTTAGATTAGAATGTTCACAAACAGTATATATATATATATATCATCATGAATATCACTGTTTTGATATTAAATCCCCATATATGTTCACAAACAGTATATCTTCCGCATACACACATTATTAATCCCCAATTGAAGAGCAATTTCACCAACTAAAACAATAACAAAGTTCAAATCTACAAACATAATCAATAATCAACTGATTCCTACCATAAAAACATGCATCAAACACGTTGTGAGCATAATGAAAATGAATCAAATCATTTGCAACAGCATCGTTATATATAAATATATATATACCGAGAGAATTCCGTCTCATCTAAAAGCTCGAGCTTGTAGAGAGGGTCGGGAATAATCTATTTATTTAATTTCCCTCAACACTCTCCCTCACTCGTGGGCCGAATCATTGCCTCTGCTCTCTGGAGAGGAGGCCCAACAGAGTGGATAATTTAAATGGGTGGAGTGCTTTCACGGGAATCGAACCCACAACCTGGGCTCTGATACCATGAGAGAATTCCGTCTCATCTAAAAGCTTGAGCTTGTAGAGAGGGTCGGGAATAATCTATTTATTTAATTTCCCTCAACATATACACACACGTATATATATATATACATATATATATATAAATATACACATATATACGTACCTATATCTAGAGGAAAGTTTGCGGCGGCCAGGGGTAGAGGAGGAGGAGGAGAAGGAGGAGAGACGCACGGCGGCTGGCCGAGAGTGAAGACGACGCCGCGACGGTCGTGGGGCGGATGGGGATGGCGGCCATGACGTGACGTCAAGACAATAATATACGCGATGGGGCGACGGAAAATGGAGAAGGGAGGAGGAGGAGGGGCGACATAAATTAAAAATGGAGAAGGGAGGCCGGAGGCCGACGGAAAAAATGGAGATCGAAGAGGGAGGGAGGAGGATACGCGAGCGACGATGCAGATCTGTAAATGAAAATGAATACTCGATGGGGCTGATTATAAGCGCCCTTACAGAGCGGTTCGAAACCGCTCTCTCTTGCAGAGTGGTTCTAAACCGCATTCCAAGCTCCATCACTTGCAGAGCGGTTATAAACCGCATTGTGGACGAGCTTGCAGAGCGTTTCTGAACCGCTCTCTCTTGGAGAGCGGTTTCGAACCGCTCTTTAATTTTTTATTTTTTATTTTTTAATAAAAAACCGCTCTCCAAGAGCGATTTTGGAGAGCTCTTTCTAAAAGGGTTCTCTAAGTGGAGCTCTCCAAGCTCAAATGTGTAGTAGTGGCGGAAAGGACAAAAATATGCGGCCCCCGTCATTATTTTAGTCTCAAGCTTGAACCCCACTCAAATTGTATATTTTTAAAATACATTTAAATTGCACGGTGCACCTGATCTACAAAATATTTACGCTTGCTGATCATATAAGAATTTATAGATCTAAAGATTTTAAAGGGAGTTTATATATCCTATCTTTTACTGAATAAATCCTCCATTTACAATTATATATTTTTCAATTTTATCCTGATTAAATTATATATTGTAGGGCATATTATAGCATTTAATTTAAATATATTATTATCCGCTATGAACTAAACAATCTTATATTTTCGAGTAGGTTCTATGTAAAATAGTTTTATCTTGCAAAACAATTATTTTACTTTTTTAACAAAATAATTAATACCATCAAATTAATATATTTCAATAAAATAATTAAAACTATTTCAAAATACACACTAAATGCAAACCAATTACACAGTAAGACTGGTTTACATATAATTTTGCCTATATGTTTACTTTTGAAATACTGGTAAAACTTGTTGATACACTTTCTTCTTAGGACTTCTTCCTAAAACCCGGTAGCAATGGAGTCATTATTCATATTTATAAATAAAGAATTCTCCATGTTTAAATCGCGTGACCTTTGGTTGCAAACTCCAGCTAGAATCTCGTTGCTACATTTATGCTATATGTATGAGGGCTTTCATATGGAGTCGTTATCGTATTTATGAACCCAGAATCTTGCCCATGTTTTTTAACCCAATTTGGCCTTTGTTGCACGCTCAAGAATTTCATATACACTAGCTATTAAAATAAGTCACAAAACAGGGAACAATTTTTTAAAATTTTAATGACAGAATTTTGTGATTAAAGATCTATTTCCTTGGTGCCAAAAAATGTGAACTTATTTGCCTTTTCTCAATCATACTTGTAAACAACAAAAAATAATGGAGCACTAAAAATTGTAAAAAGAGTAGGTTCCCTGTCAAACTTGTTCACAAACTAGTTTCGTATTTATAGATCAGACCCTTTAGTTATTACGATTAATATTTTTTTGTAATATAAGTCATATATTTTAGTTATCACTACTAAAACTTCTATTGTAATATAAATCATATATTTTAGTTATCACTACTAAAACTTCTATTGAAATATAAATCATACCTTCAGTATTACGAGTAATACCCGTTCGGTAGTAATAAGTCATATATAATTCAATTATCACGATTAATACCCTTTAATAATATGAGTCATACCTTTTAACAAATTTTACGAACCTCTTGTTTTAAACTTGCTCACCCTATAATTTGCGAAGAATGCAAATTAGTTCACCAAGATGCAACTAATCATGGCCCACGTATTTATTAAAAAAAAGATTTGCTATAATGGAAATCTGTCCTTTTAGGATAAACAAAAAAAATTGATGATAAGATATCACATGGGCAACTTCTTAATATTTGGCGCCACTCTCTCATCTCATCTCATAAGCAATTAAGCATCACCCACCACACACTATCCCTTGACCCAAATCTTTTCCCCTCCACATTTTCATTTCTCCAACATACCATGCCCAAATGTTTGAACCTCAATTCAATTCAATTAAGCCTGCACATATATAATACAACCTGGAGATTTAATTCGCTGATGATCATCTCTCAGAGTATTAATTGACTCCCCAGTTAGGTACAACCGAATGACAGTCGCGAAAAAAGACTATTCATGATATCATCTGTTCATCATAGGCCACACTGATCAGACGAAATAGGCCGTAAAGATTACGTACAACCCCGACTTTTGTTATGCCAATTGAAGACACCAGAGCACTTTAAATAACAAGCAAAATGGTGGATGTTGATGCAAACATGTCTACCAAGAAGAAAGATCTCCTTTCTACTGCCATGAAGAGAACTAGCGATTGGTTTGTTTTGATTTCTTCTTCTTTTATTTGTTTTGATCATAGTTTTAAATCTTGAAAAAAATAAAATAAAGTGACTAATTTCAAGATTTTTCATGTGATGTGTGACAGGATTTTTTCCCAGGAAATTCCTAGTGATGTAACGGTTGATGCTGGGGGAGGAGCTTCCTTTTCTTTGCACAAGGTAAGTAAGCATTAAATTATTAATATTGATATGGATAAAATATGAAAATGAATTTGTGATTTTTATTGGTTATATAATTTTGGCAACATTAATGGCGTGACAGTTTCCGTTAGTTTCGAAATGCGGGTATATTAGGAAACTAGTCTCGGAATCCTCGGATGCTGACTTGGCGACGGTTGAAATCCGGGACATCCCCGGCGGCCCGGACGCGTTCGAGCTGGCGGCGAAGTTCTGCTACGGCATAAACTTCGAGATGAACACAGAGAACATTGCGATGCTAAGATGCGCCGCGGAGTATTTGGAGATGAATGAGGATTATGCTATTTCGAACTTGGTATCAAGAACAGAGGAGTATATAAATGAAGTGGCTTTAAAGAATCTTGGAGGGGCAGTCTCGGTACTTCATTCTTCGGAGAGTCTTCTTCCGATTGCGGAGAAAGTCAAACTTGTGAGTAGATGCATTGACACGATTGCATTCATTGCTTGTAAGGATAGTCACTTTGCTGCTTCGCCTGGAACGTTGAACCCGAAGCCCGTTGTTGATTGGTGGGCCGAGGATTTGACCGTTCTTCGTGTCGACCTGTTTCAACGGGCTCTGATTGCTATGATGGCGAGGGGGTTCAAGCAATATGCTCTCGGCCCGATTCTAATGTTGTATGCGCAGAAGTCTCTTCGAGGTTTGGTGAGGTCTTGCCCCGATTCTTGATGATACGAAGGAACTTGTTGTGCTTACGTGTGATTGAATTTTTTGTTGTGATTCCAGGATGTGTTTGCGAAGGTTAGGAAGAAGATTGAGGCGAGGGAAGAGCACGAGAAACGGGTTGTTTTGGAGACGATAGTAAGCCTTCTTCCACGGGAGAAGAACGCCATGTCAGTTAGCTTTCTCTCGATGCTTCTTAGGGCCGCCATATTTTTAGAAACCACGGTTGCTTGTAGACTTGATTTGGAGAAGAGGATGGCGCTGCAGCTCGGGCAAGCTGTGCTCGATGATTTGTTCATTCCTTCGTATTCATTTACTGGTGATACGGTGCTTGATGTTGATACAGTGCAACGAATCGTGATGAATTTCTTAGACTCCGAAATGGAGATAAGTAGAATGGGATATAATAACGACGATGAAGATTACATAACTCCTTCACCAACCGATGTGGAACGCGTGACAAAGTTAATGGAAAATTTTCTCTCCGAAATTGCTTCGGATCGTAACTTATCCGTTTCCAAGTTCGTAAGTCTCGCGGAAGTTATTCCCGAGCAGTCGAGACTTACCGAAGACGGAATGTATAGGGCCATCGACATTTACCTGAAGGTTTGGAATGATTTTTTACTTGATTAATTATTTGACTACTAACATTTCAATTACTTTATGCACCCACTTTATAAATGTATTTAATTGTACAAGTAGCTGAAAAATATTGTACATATAAGTGTATAAAGCAATTTGGTGGGTACTAATATTATCATGTTTAGATATATGTGATTCCTCTGTTGTGTACAACAAGAAGAATGACGTGTATAAACGCCAGACACTTGTTGTGCACGACAAAGGATTCGGACAATGTATATATGTGATTGATTGGATATAATTGACAGGCTCATCCAGCCTTAAGTGACATGGAGAGAAAGAAAGTGTGCAGTGTGATGGACTGCCAAAAGCTTTCACGGGAAGCCTGTGCGCACGCAGCTCAGAACGACAGGCTTCCCGTGCAAACTGTGGTTCAAGTGCTCTACTACGAGCAGCAACGCCTCAGGGACGTGATGGATAGTAGCCTAAACGATTCGCCTACCCTTTCGAACAAAATGAGCACCCATCCTGTCGTTGACCTTCACTCTGTCCCGGAAGAGGTCTCGACTCTACGAAGAGAGAATCAAGATTTGAAGTTTGAGCTTGTAAAGATGAAGATGCGGTTGAAAGAAATTGAAGGAAAGTCCGATAAATTACCGGGTAAGAGTAGTCCCTTAGGGCCTACTCGCTCCGCGGAGAAGCCTCCATTGGTGCCTAGAAAATCGTTCATAAGCTCTATGACCAAGAAACTCGGGAAGATTATTCGGGCCGACGGGCTCACAAGTCAGGGTACGAAAGCTAGAACTAAGCCCGCTAAAGATAGGCGGCACTCCATATCATGATACATTGATGGTGTGTACATGATTTTTGATGTCTTCTTGTGCTTAATTTTGTGCGATGCATGTATAGATAGATCTTTGTCCAAATGCATACATAAATGTAACTTGTTTTGAATTTGGGTGCTTATTTTTTTATGGGGAATATGATATTGTGATTCATTTTTAACCTTTATACGGATGGAATGATCAAAATTTAAACTGAAATTCTCCACCTTCCAAAAAAAGAATGGGAAAATTTAAATATGTTACTTCCTTGGCATGGCCTTTTAATTGAGAATTTATTATTTTTAAGTTTTATTTCATACGAGAATTTTATGGGATTTGTGGGAACATTGAGTTTAGCACTCCCTCCTTTTTTATTTGCTTGTGGTTTTAGTCTTTTGAATTATTTGTGAAATAGATGTCGTTCTGATATTTTATCCCTCTTTATTTCATATTTACCCTTAATATTGTAATTTCAAATTTCCTACAAATATGTTGTGTGTTTAATTTTTCGATCAATAGTATTTATTGTTAAGAATATTTAAATAATATTAATTAAGGTTAATTTTGAAAAAAAATCCTTAATTTATTTTAAAAATTCCAGAATGACATCTATTAATTGAGAGTATATTGTAATGTGATTATATAATTGTTATGAGCGCCAATTTTGACGAAGACCACCAAGCCCATTTCTAGCTAATGAGATGAGACAAGGAACTTCAATTGAATGTGTTACCATTTAGACAATTATGTAGTATTATTATATATTTGAACAAATTGCGGGCATATTTGCAAAAAATTCTACCAAATTTTGAACTTTTATTTTTATTTTTTTATAATTAACTTGAAGTGTTTGATATCTCTTTTATTAAATTAAATAAATAGTTAAACGCTATAATTTAAAAATTAAATATATGATTTTTTTAAAAATAATTTATAAGCTTTATTTAAACATTATCAATTTTATTTTGCAAACACTATTAATTTTTTTAAAAAATTTTCTGCATAATCATTAATTTTAACCACTTTTTTAAAAAGTGTTGTAAACACCCCCTACATCTCATTCGACTGCTGTAAAGCGTCAAACCGGCCAACCCGTCACTCTGAACCTAAGAGAAGAGGTGAGTTACACTTCTGAAAGCCCATTTAGAAATGGCCCTAAACTAACAAATTCATGAGCAGGATTTGACGGGCAGATAAATGCAAATTTATTTAAGGAGCAAAAATATTTCCTTCAAATTAATTAATATATTGTGCATTCATATTTATCGTTCGTATTAAGACTTTTATATTTTAATTTCAATATATACTAATATAAGTATTATATATACATATTAATAAACTTCAAATTTTATCACATTCATTTTTAAATATTATTTCACTATAAATTTCTTTAGTTTGATTAAGTTAAATAAGTGCAATGTCATGAAAGATTTAAAAGAATAAGAAAAGGAAGAGCCTACTTAAGAAAATAACTTAAAATACTAGTAAAAAACAAGGAACTAAACCCTATTCAATTCGAAAATCCATGTGCGGAAAGGGCCGCAGCCCAACAGAAAAAGCCTAATACAAAACTTAGACTGGAAAAGAATATATACTGAGCTGGCCTAATAATATAACTCGGTCAACTTTTGTCCTATGCTGTACAGCAGGTTCTGTTCACCCAAAAAACCAAAAAACGGCACCGTGTGACTCTAGTTTTTATATGTAGTGTTTCTTCTTTTTCTGTAAAAATGCACCGCTGCAGTCGTATAACTTTTTTTTTTGGTCACATGAATTGGTTTATGTATTTTTTTATTCATTCATGTAATTGAAATGATTATATTTTATTCAATGCTATTTATATTTAATTTTATTAGTTGTATATTTTATTTGTTATGGAATAAGATATCATAAAATAATAAATTAAATATAAATTGGAGATTTGAATAACAATGTATTTGATTTTATATCACGACATTTATTATTATTTTAATTTAAAAGATTTAGGATTTTTTTTCTTCTTATATACATGTAAATTTTGGTCGGTTCTATTATTTCCGGTTTTCAATATTGTAAGATCGAAACCCAATTGAAAATTATAATTCTTTTTTTTAAAACAATTGAATTAATCTAAAAATAAAATTAATCTAACTAAATTGATAATTAGTTGCATATAGCATTGTCATATATGATACTGAAAATAATTTTTTTTATAGAGGAATTGTCATATTGATTTTGCAAAACATAGCATAATAAATTAATGATAAAAATTAATATGAGATAGTCTCATGTATGAGACTGAGTACAACCTAGCATAAATCACACTTATCTCTTCTAAAATGTTAAAGCGTCAATGCCTAAATTATGTCCCGTCCTACCGTGAGATTGTCTCATGCAAGTGTGTCTCAAATATATAAATTAATAACATTAAATATATAAATCATTTCAATTCCATGAAGAAAGATAAAAAAAAAAAAAAATAAACACATATATTATATAATAAACTCACCGTGACAATTGGAGGAGAGAAATGATGCAAATGCAAACAATGAAAAATGAAAAAGAAAAAGAAAAAGAAAAAGAAAAAGAAAAAGAAGAAACACTATATATAAAAACTATAGCCAAACGGTGCCGTTTTTTTTTTTTTTTTTTTTGAACAGGACCCTGCTGTATAGCATGAGATCCGTCCCGTGCATGGACCTTGAAGATTATCGAATTTGAATCGAAATCGACATTGAAAAAAAAAAACCGAATATAAAATATTAATTGGGTTTTTTTGTCTTTTTTTCTTTAATAAACTGAATCAAATTTTTTTTTTGGAACAAATTTGAATATTATTCAATTAATCAAACCAATAACTGTATTGAACCGTACCAAATCAAATAATCGAACTAAACATTTATTAAATTTGATTTATTATTTTATTTTATATCCATCAAATTATAATTTATATTATGGTTTATTAATTTTATAAAAAAATATATTAAACCCAAATTAAAAATGAGAACAATTTTTTTTTTTAATTTAGACGATGACATAATTCAATCATATACATGATTTAGCTTTTAATTAACATTGTATTACCTATTAACACTAAAACAAATTTGGCTTTGCACCGTTGTTAAAAAACACCTTAGACATCGATTATAAATGTTGTCCAAAGAATAACATTTTTCTTTGCAGGCAATTGTTAAAAAAATCATTTGTCTAAAATTTAAATTTAGGCAGCGGTTTTTTAATCATTTGTGCAAGATTCAAGCTTCGAACGATGGTTTTAAACCGGCTGTTCAAATTGTTTTTGGACAAATGTTTTTCAAATCATTGCTCAAATTCTCCTTCAACCGCTGTCTAATATATATATATATTTTAATAATTTTTTTTATAATATTGGACAGACAACGGTTTATAACCGCTGTCCAAGAACTAATTTTTTTTTTATAATTTTTTTATATTTTAAAAATCCTGTTTATAAAAAACCAAAACCAAAAAGCAAAACTTATACTACTATAATATATATACGTCCAATACCAAAATATCAAATAAATAAACATACACATCAATTAAATACACCAAAACACATGAAATATCATCACAAATATATAAGTTAATTAAATGCTACCAAAAGTTATACCACTATAGAATACACGAATCGATTGTAAAAATACCCCGTCCAATCTCTTTTCCATTTCTCCATTCTTTTGTTGGAGTAAGAATGGAGCGGACGTTCATAGATAAACTGCAAACAACGATCAATCAATATAGTTAGATATATAGTATGAATTTTTATTCAATCAATAATAATTTAAATAAATCGATAAATTGACTTACATTGTAAGGAATGGTCGTTCGAGAAGTGCGGATTATATCTTCAATGTAGCAACACACAAAATGTCCACAGTGGTTACCATCTTGTTGCCTCGGAACCTGTTGATTAACAATTATAATCACGTATTATAATTATGATTATTTTCTATTAATTTGATAATTTTCTAAATTAAATTTACCTTAATGTTTGTCCAGTTCACTTTATTGAAATTAGATCTTGAGCTTTGACTCGGAAAGCAACTCCGATACATCGTCATCACACTATTATTATTATAATTAAAAAAATAAAAATAGACATATGCATAATTTTAAAAGTAAAACAAATCATTATATTAGAATATTAAAAATTAACTTACGCTTCCATATATGACATGAGATCAGGGCGATTTGCAACCACCCCATCCACAGATGGGTCCATAAAATACACAATTAATGTACTCATGTTTATGGCGACCAACACCCAATGGTTCCTATATTATATTATGAATATTAAAATTAACTGCATGTTTATGTGAATACAAAATTTAACGAAATTTTTATTGTACTCACCCCACATTTCCACCTGGCCACTGGGCTCCCCATTTGAGTGGGAGACCCAGGTTCGATTCCCTTTGGGAACGAATTTGGAGTTAGAGGTGTTATAAGGTGGATTGACAATTTCGTGGAGTATTTGGGTGCTTGGTGTACTAACTACTAACAACTAACATTTAACTTTGCTCGATAAAAAAAAAACATTTGTTGGCCAAAAAACGAGATGGTCTCTCCATGGATTGTGTCCTATCACCAAGAAGTAACACACTTGGGGGGAGACGAAGGAATACATTGCACCTGCCTCGGCATCTCTGGAGAGATATACCTCACCCAAATATCTTTAACCAACATACGCTAATTAATATTTAATAAGAAAATTAAACTATATAGGAAGTAAATACTAAGAATTAGTAAACACATACCTGAGGTAAAAAGTTATGGTAGTTGCACTCAATCACTGGTCGTGCAAGAATTCAATCACATGCTCCCGATTGATGAATTCATCAAAAGCACTCCGATGAAAGTGAGCAATCATGAGAACTGTGACAGTATTGAAAGAAGGGGACGATACCAGCATGCTCACCGTGGTCTGTAGAGTGAAGTCGTGATCTAAGTCTCCATGCAAGGGATAACCAAGTTTTCGTCTGCGCGCACCAATAGTGGAGTCCCTCGTTCTCTCCCTCTGACTGTCTACGACACCCCTTGATTTCTGTTTAACCTTTTATGGAGTCGATAGTTTCTACAATCAATTTGAACATTATTTAGAACGACAAATAAGATAATGAACTTTAATAACATATATTTTACCTTCTTGGTGAGAGAGACCAATTTGCTTGGCCATTCGAGGAAGTGCCCGACCGCTGTTCCGACTGTGATGGCATCATCTATTGGTTTTGGCACCGGTGAATCCTCTTATTCGATTACGGGTACATCGAGCGTGACCCTCACGAAACCAGAAGTGAGGGGACGACCATGAATCATTCCATTGGAGCTATTGTGCAACATTCATGTGGCCACCAACCGAGCAGGATTCTCCAAATAAAGGTAGCAAATGGTCGGTGGCTATTCGAAGAAGATATTTAGTTAAAAAAATTTAATTTACTAGTCTTTAATTAAAACAAATGCGAGACACATATGATACCTGGGAGACGTTTTGAAGTGGATCAACGAAGTCGTCCCTAGCATCAACGGAAAACATAGCATCAACGACACTATTTTCACAGCTTGCTCCACTCGACGATACCATGTGACTCGATCTTCTCTCGGACCTCAAAAGTTCCACCTGTTTAGCCAACATGGCAACCTGATCCGAAAGTCTACTCACCATATCCATGCCGCAAGACCAGGTGCCATCGCCAATGATGTCTTCGTCATGCCATATCCAGTACTTCATAAGCGGCTGAGATGCTCCTGACGACCTATAGCCCGTGCAAGCAGATCATCAGTACCGATAATGCGGAGGTCGTCGGGCGTCATGGTCTGAGATATGCGCTCCTGAATCACAAAATATTATTATTTAATTATTTGTTTAGAAATAATAGTTTGTAATTCAAAGATAAATTAATGGATAGATTACCGCTTCTTTAATGATACACTGTGTACTGGAATCTGGAATATTCCCGTCTCGAGTCTTTCTGGTAGCCTGAAATAACTCAAACGTGTAACAACAGGCGCACTCTCTCCAACTTTTTTTTTCTTCTTTCTACTATAGTGATGAACGTGTCCCTTTATTAGATATATTAAAAGTGAATATATAAAAAAAATTAAAAGTTAGGATTTTGATCTCACCAAATCTTCCCTTATGCGTGCATAACCTTTGAAGGATCCACTATATCGCGCCTCCATCGCCTTAGCTTGTTCACAATTTTTCTTACTTTGATTCTACAGTGTAATAGAAATACGATAAACACTGAAAATCATCAAGCATTAGGAATAGAGGAAATGACATTGATCAATTTTACCTGGAAATCATCAGCCATAGCTCTACGCACAAACTCCTCCCAGTACGGGGCCACCATAGGGCAATACTCATAGAGCTTAGGCGGCCTAGGCGAGTACTGACTAGTAATAGGTCTCGTGTGCTTTTTCTCAGCCAAGACCAAAAATTCTTGGCCATTACCCCAGCTTGCATAAGTATTTACCTCTTCTTTGTATGGTCAAGTTCATCCCATATAACATAACAATTTAAAATTTAGCGGTTTCATAAGCATATAATTAGCTTACCACAAGTTCATCCCATAACACTTCCTTCAAATGTTTATGCGACGATAGGGATAACTCTCTCGCGAAATTTCCCCAAGGTAGAAGGACAACTTCTCACTCTCTTTTCCTATCGGCTGCCCATACTCATTGAATGATAACTGCAATAACATAGTATATAATTAGATTCAACGATGAATCAATATAATTAAAATTTCAACTGTTCAATTGTAATAAAATTACCTTAAGTGTTTTCCCCATGCTACGAGCTCTCTTCAAAGAAGCCATCGTGACTATACCCCTCATGCACTTCTTTCCAGAGCTGCTAGTGGTGGGAGCATCAGTGTCACCCTGCCCCAAGTCATCTGTATGATGTCGATCATATGCGTCATCATCTCCATGATAATCTCCATGATAATCTCCATCATGATAATCTCCATCATCTCTATCATCTCCATCATCTCCGGGATAGGGCAAATAAGACATGATCCTGTAAAGCAGAAGAAACAACATTTAATAAACAAAAAGAAACAACATTTAATAAACAAAAAGAAACAACATTTAATAAAACAGAAGAAACAACATTCAATAAAGCAGAAGAAAAACATTAAATAAAGTGTACATTTCTTTTTAGCACTTGTTTTTCTTTTTCATTTTTTGGTTGACTTTTCTCGTTCATGACCATAAATGTTAACAAGATCCGGATTGCCATATTCATCCACATCTCTAATTATTCTCTGGTATGGGCGTGGATTTGCAGGATCATCGAAAGAGGGTATAGAAGGAGTGAAGTTCTGAAAATGATCATCGATTGTGTCAACATCTTCATAGACGTGGTCGCTAATCTGGTCTATTTTTAAATTTGTTTGACATAACTGAAGGTCCCGATATTTATGTGGAAAACCCATGTGCAGCGGAAGATATCGTGTAATGCATATAAAACAGGGGTGAGGGCAGAATGATTCTAATTTTTGCGTTTTAAGTTCATGTGTGTTGTTTTGCTTATAATCAAATGCATATGACAAGTATAAACATAAAGCAGTAAAGAACACATGATTTTATAGTGGTTTGGACGAAACCCTTCCTACATCCACTCTTCCCTTAATACATGGGCACCTACTTAACCGACTTAACCAACAGGACTTATCTCCCTCACGGGATTGCCTACCCTCCCTTTCGGGATTGCTAGATGTTTACCGAGTTCACACTCAAACTGGAATCATCTCCCTCTCGGGATTGCCTACCCTCCCTTTTGGAATTGCTAGATATTTACCGAGTTCACACTCAACCGATCCCAGAAATCAGAAACTAGAATCCCTAGTCTGAAATCTAGCGGAACAAACTTAACCTAACTTTTGGGTTTCGGTAAAGATTTGTTTGGTTTCCAACTAGGTTGAGATTTTCCCTTACATTTGTTTAGCCTCAATGCTAAGGATGGGAAAATCTCTCTAAGCTTAGGATATAACATTTGTGCTTAGATCTAGGGTAGAACACTCTTGAATATATGCGTGTATTTCTAGCTCTGTGTTCTATGGTGGAGATGCTAGATGATTTGGCTTTGTACGCATTTCTCACATCTTTCCACACTTGATAATGAAGGAAGAACTTATATTTATAGTGTGGATTTGAATGTTACCGTTGGATGGAGTCACATTCAAATCCATACTATTCTGTAGCTTTTTGCAGCTTTTTCAGGCTTGTCGTCTTCCTCTCATTGGTCCACGTCAACTGATTTTAACGGCTATATTCTTCAGGATATTCTGAGTCTCAGGACTTCAATTCTATCTGAGCCTTCAGGTTATCTGAGCTATCTGAGCCTTCAGGTTATCTAAGCTATCTGAGCCTTCAGGTTATCTGAGCATCTGAGCCTTCAGGTTATCTGAGCCTTCAGGTTATCTGAGCCTTCAGGTTATCTGAACCTTCAGGTTATCTGAGCCTTCAGGTTATCTGAGCCTTCAGGTTCTTCAGTAACTTACTAAGTCTCAGGTTTCTTGATTCAGCAGACTTTTCTTCAGCGGACCTTGTCTGATCAGGCATACCGACACTCAGGCTTACTGAGTTCAGCTCTTCTGAATTCAGACATCCTGACCCTCAGGTCACATTGACTCAGGCTATCTGATTTCTTCTTGCCTGATCTGATCAGCTCGACTGATCAGATCAACATATCAGGATAGCATCAGGTCAGTACATCATATCCGATCTCGATCACGTCTGATCTCAATCAGTCTCATCTGCTCATCTTCATATCTGATCTCGATCACGTATGATCTTGATTAGTCTCATCTGCTCATCTTCTGATCTGCAACATTCTCTTCTGATTTGCTGGCTTTAGCTTTTCTTCACTTCTGATTTTGCACAGCTCATCAGTTGACTCCGGAACTCATCTGACTCATCTGATCTAGATCATTCTCGTCTGCAGCCTCGTCTGATCTCGATCTTCTTCTTCTGATTTCGTGAGTTCCCCCTCAATTTGTTCTCTCGTTCCCCCTTAACTTGTTATCTGTAGATTAGCTTCAAAAACACAAGTTGATAATGTTTTGGCATAATTCATCAAAACTAAAATATTCCAACAAGAACCACAATGGACCATTTCTTATTAACTGGGCCGGGGACATAGAAAATTTGTTGACCTTGACTGGCCATTATGTAAGGGTCATCTCTGTATCCCACATTCTTCAAATCAACGCGTACGAACCCAAAACTTTCAACTTGGACCCCGTTAGGGATCCTCACCCAACTACACTTGAAGATTGGTTGTCGGTGAACAACATAGTCGAGTTCCCAAATGTTGACAATCTGTCCAAAGTAAGTAGTAATTGATTGATCCCCTGCAATTGCAGTAATGGACACCCCATTATTCTGCATTGTACTTGTGGCATCATGATCTCTGGTATAAAATGTGTATCCGTTAATAAGATAACACTTGTATGAATACACATGCCTATCAGGCATTCTGGATAACCACTTAACTCTTTCTTTCACCGATTCTTTATTCTGTGACAACATATTTGCTACATAACCATTGAACCAGTCAACAAACGTGCGATTGTGCTCAACTTCAATCCATGATCTATCTCTGGTGGGAAATGTCTCAGAAAGTGCTTGCATGTGCAGATCAATAAAAGGAAGCACGTCGACCGTGTTGTGAAGTACGCACAAGTGCATCCGTGTTAGTTCCTCCATACTAACACTTACAGGTTGACCACAGGTAATGCCTTCACCATCCATCCTATTGGTGTACCAGGTAATTGGAAGTCCAATTGCATTGACATTCAGAATAAATTCAGACCAGTACTCGACTGCTTCTTCTACTAAATAGCGTTCTGCAATGCATCCCTCCGGCCTGGACATATTTATCACATATTCTTTGAGCACTTTCATATATCTCTCTACATCATACATCCATCGCATACGAGCAGGACCACACATCCTTGTCTCGTGTACCAAATGAACGGTTAGGTGAACCATTATATCAAAAAATGATGGAGGGAAATACATTTCAAGTCACAGAGCGCCCCCACAATCTGTCTCTGAAAACAAAGCAATTTTCTAGGATCTATGACCTTGCTACTCATTGCCTTGAAGAACCAACATAACTTTGTTATGGTTATGCGCACATTTTCAGGCAAGATGGAACGTATTGCAATGGACGAGAAAGTCTCCATGATGACATGCTAGTCATGCGATTTTATATTCATTAGTCTCACACCATCATCTGATACAAGTCTTTGTATGTTGGACGAATAACCCTCTGGTACTTTCACATCCTTTAGTGTCTGAAATAACTCTTTTCTCTCATTGTTGGACAAGATGTGTGCAGCGAGAGTAAGAACGGTGCTCGCCTTTCTCTAGGCACATGTTTTAGTTCTGCTCTCATTCCCATATCAATCATATCCATTCTTGCATTGTAACCATCATTGGACTTCTTATCTTGAGCATTCCCATATCAATCATATCCATTCTTGCATTGTAACCATTGATTCCTTCTTCCAACCGCTAGTGGGGACACTCTTTGCAAAGTGTTTTCCGTACTGTGTGTTGATATTCTTCATCTCATTCAATACATCTGAACCTGACAATGTTGGGATAACATATGCCAGGATCTATCGGGATGACCTCATAAACACAAATTTAAATTAACAATTATTACTAGCATGAATTTACCTAAGTGAATTCAAATAATAATCAATTCAACAACAACATGCAAATAATATTTCACGTAAAAAATCCTAGCATGCAAAATTTCTAGGAGTTTACGTAAACGCATACCCGTTGGAGAGACGATCTGAGATAGACATGATCAAGTATCTGGATACCCACCAAAAGTCCTTCTCAAGTATTCCCAAGTCCTCGTTCAATAACCCCGGTGGAAGGTTCTCCAATGAACAATTTATAAAACAAAGGAAAATAAAAAAATGTTGCACCACCTTTGTGGATTTCTAATATTTCCAACACATGGAACACTAGGGGATGAAAAAATTCATCCCCTTATTTATAGAGAGGGGTTGGACGAAAATTTCAGCCAAAAAGAGATTAGGAAAGATATTTTCTTGATCTCCAAGAAATCTTGAATATATTCCATATATTCTTCTTTCCATGTGTATTTTTTCATAAAAATCTCACACCCTTATTTAGCCTAATATTTTCGAAAATAATAGGGGATCTTTCACAATTGGATCTTTCTTGAATTTATGAGATATTCTTGTATTCCTAGAATACATATCTTTTTCCATAAAATCTTTCCAAAAAATCAAGAAAATCATTCTTCCTATTATTGCTCTATAATTTTCAAAAATTTCCTATTAAAGAAGCCAAGTGGGAGATTTCTTGAATTTATGGGATAATCTTGTATTCCAAGAATACATTATCTCCTTTCCATAAAATCTTTTCAAGAAAATCCTTCTCCCTATTTTCTTTAATATTTTCGAAAAAAAATAAGGAAATATAATGCAACAATAATTTATTTTATTTTAAGCACCTTTTATTTATTGGACTATAATTGGGCTACTTGAGGGGCCTTTATGAGAATTAAGATGGACCTTCCAATGGGCTTCTGAATTCCAATATTGAGCTACAATATAATTCAGCCCATTAATATTAATTAATGCCATTATATAATTAATATTGCACTATCTGATTAGTGTTTAAATATGTATTTATTATATCTGTTTCATGTGTTATTTTGGTATATTATTTGTAGCATTTTCATATATAATTTCATAAGTATAATGTAACATAGCTAGTAGATGTATTATTTGATTGTTGAGGTCATAACTTGAGTTATACTTATCCAAATTATAGGATATTGATGTTGTTGGACACCTAAGACAATGTACTAAAGCTATAAGTTTTCATATTAGTTAAATCTTGCAAGTTTGGGGTCCAATTATACTCAAAACGTCGAGACTACATTGTTGTCCAGATTTTGAATGAGTTTTGATCCAAAACACATTTTCGTATTTGGACAATATATTGAGCTATACTAATACAATTGACCCAATTCCAGCTTGCATTGGATCACTAATCCATTGATATACAAGTTGTCTTCAGGTTCAAAAGGTCAAAAACATCGGCATCAAGGGTGAAAATCAGAATCAATGTAAATGTTAAATTTGTCAACAAAATTCGCTACCAAATCTGAAGATAGTTTGAGCTACCTCACCATTTCGGTTATAAATCTCAAACTACAAATCCAATTGCTGATATTTTGGTGTCCTTGGAAAACTAATACAAAGGTCTACAATTCTTATTCAGGGAGAAAATCAAGATCTGGACGGATAGAAGGCTGAAAAAATCAATCTGTTGGTCCCGGTGAAAAACCCATGAAATGCGGAAAAATCATGTAATGCATATAAAACAGGGGTGAAGGAACGGTGATTCCAAAATATTTTTCTTTTAAAAATATGTGATGTGTTTTGCTTATAATTAAATGCATATGACAAGTAAAAACATAAAGCAATAAAGAACACATCAAAGTATAGTGGTTCGGAGATTCAAGCTCCTACATCCACTCTCCCTGTTCCTAGGGAAATTCCTTCAAACGGGACTTATCACCCTCTACGGGATCGCCTACAGATGTTTACAGAGTTCTCACTCAAACGGGACTTATCTCCCTTATGGGATTGCCAACCCTCCCTTGCGGGATTGCTTAGATGTTTAACGAGTTCACACTCGCACCCAGAAAGTAAGCTAGTCTAACTAACTTACAATCCTTGCTTAACAAAACTCAACCTAACACTCGGTTTGGGTAAAGATTGTTTGGTTTCCAACTAGGGTGAGATTTTCCCTTACATTTGTTTAGCCTCGATGCTAAGGATGGGAAAATCTCTCTAAGCTTAGGATATTACATTTGTGCTTAGATCTAGGGTAGAACACTTCTTGAATATATGCGTGTATTTCTTGCTCAGTGTTCTATGGTGGAAATGCTAGATGATTTGGCTTTGTAGCTTGATGGATCACGCATTTCTCCACACTTCCATACTTAATTTGATGGAAGAACTTGTATTTATAGTGTGGATTTGAATGTTACCGTTGGATGGAGTCACATTCAAATCCATACTATTCTATGACTTTTTTGCGACTTTTCAGTGGTTGTCTTCCTCTCATTGGTCCACATCAGCTGAATCTAACAGCTATAATCTTCAGGATTCTTCTGAGTTCTTCAGGATTCTTCTGAGTCTTCAGGATTCTTGATTCAACAGACTTCTCTTGCCGAACCTTATCGATCGGGCATCTCGACACTCGAAGCTTCTCGAGTTCGACTCTTCCGAATCCGGACATCCCGACCCTCGGTCATTTATACTCGAAGCTATCGATCGATTATTCGGTTCTCAGTGAACATGACTTGAGATGACTTTTCTTCAGGTGACATCGGATCGATTACTCTGTTTTTCTTGTTCAGTCTTGATTTGGTCGCTTTGATCCGGTATCTTGATTTCTAGTTTTCGATTTCTTCTCGCTTTGATCGGATCGGCTCGCTTTTGATCAAATCGGCCTGACATCGAATCGACATATCAGGTTATCTGCATTAGGTAAGCTCATCTGATCTCGATCACGCCTGATCTCGATTAGTCTCATATGCTCATCTTCTGATCATCAATCTTCTCTTATGATCTTTTGGTCAGTTACGTTCTGATCAGCTTGTCTGCTCTTCTGATCACCAAATCAGCTCGTGTGTCCTTTTGGTCATCTTATCTGGTCATCTGGTCTGGTCATCTGATATGGTCATCTCCTTCTTAACTCTCTTTATTACGATTAGGCGGCTTTCTTCTTCTTCTTCTGATTTTGCACAGCTCATCAGTTAACTCGGAACTCATCCTACTCATCTGATCTCGATCAGCCTCATCTGCAGCCTCGTCTGATCTCGATCATCTTCATCTGATTTCGTGAGTTCCCCCTCTACTTGTTCTTTCGTTCCCCCTCAACTTGTTATCTGTAGATTAGATTTAATAATACAAGTTGATAATGTTTTGGCATAATTCATCAAAACTCAAATATCCCAACAATTTCCCCCTTTTTGATAATGACTCCAAAACATTAAAATATATGCATTTTTACAGAAAGCGGGTTTTTCAAAAAGATCAGTTCAGATTGTCACATTGAAAACAGTGAACTTTTGAACTCCTGCTCTGATACCATTTGTTGGTCCCGGTGAAAAACCCATGAAATGCGGAAAAATCATGTAATGCATATAAAACAGGGGTGAAGGAATGGTGATTCCAAAATGTTTGCTTTTAAAACTATGTGATGTGTTTTGCTTATAATCAAATGCATATTGTTGTGTTCGATATAATAATTCAGCATTAATCGAACACGTAAGAGCGACACGTGTAATATTTATTAAAATAATCATGCCCGATGGACAAGTGTGCTCGCCGACCGTCGACCAAACAAGTTTGTTCGACCAGCTCGCCACTTGCCAACCAAAGCAAACATACTCGCCACTCAGATCAGGAAAGAAGGAATCAAATGAGCTAAGTCAAGAGGACTCAGACCAACCTGAGGGCTCAGACAAGTCTGAGGCCACGAACAAGTCTGAGGACTCAGACAACCTAAATGTTCAGACTATCCTGAGGGGTCAGTATGCTCGCAACTCAGATATCCTGAAGACTCAGATAAATCTGAGGGTCAGTATGCTCGGTGCTCAGACATCCTGAGGGTTCAGACATCCCGAAGGTTCATAAACTATCCGGTATGCTCGGTGCTCGGACATCAAATATCTTGAAGGGACAAACAAACTCAAGTCAAGATGCTCGGTGCTCGACATCCCGAGGGCTCGGATATCCCAAGACTTCGAGACAAACTGAGGGGTCAGTATGCTCGGTGCTCAGACATCCTGAGGGTTCAGATATCCTGAAGACTCAGACAAACCTGAGGGGTCAGTATGCTCGGTGCTCAGACATCCTGAGGGTTGGATATCCCAAGACTTCGAGACAAACTGAGGGGTGCTCGGTGCTCGTCGATCCCGAGGGTTCGGATATCCCAAGACTCGAGACAAACTCAAGACCCAAATGCCGGTCATCGATATCCTGAAGACCCAAACATCCCGAAAGACCCAGACATCCTGAAGGCTCAGTATGCTCGAGAAGGATAGTATTCCAGCATAAAACTGACATGATTAAAGGGGCGAACAAAGCATGCAGCCAAGCAAAAGATTGATTTGGACGACCAAAAGAGTGCCATATAGACAAGCAAAAGCAAAGATCAATCTAGAAAACGGAGTTGGAAAGGCGGCAACATCACAAGAGTTCTTGCATGGCTCGGAGTCTCCAGCTCATACTTGCCAACCCAGCTCATGCTTGTCGAAGTGCTATAAATGGAAGAAAAAACAACAAGAGACGGGTTACAAAAAAATTCCCCAGAAAGAGTTACGGTTCACAAAATACGTTCGAAAATTTTCCCAGAGACGAAAGGTTCATAAAAATTTGAGAGATCATCCATGCACACAGAAACCCTAACACTCGTATACCAATTTTCCAAATCATCTTCATCAAAAGTGATTCATCTTCATGAGATGTATCAAATATTGTACGTGTAAAACTCGCAATACCACATCCCTGGCTTGGTATGCCACCAGAGTAGTCATTTCTTGACGAACTGGGTCAAAAAATTCATCTTATTTACAGTTTGTTTTACACGTGCATATTTTGTTTGTGAGTTGTTACCGAATTAGCCACATAATATTCTCCAGATAAAACGACTCGTGACACATATGACAAGTAAAAACATAAAGCAATAAAGAACACATCAAAGTATAGTGGTTCGGAGACTCAAGCTCCTACATCCACTCTCCCTGTTCCTAGGGAAATTCCTTCAAACGAGACTTATCACCCTCTACGGGATCGCCTACAGATGTTGTTGGGAAATTTGTATTAAGTTTTGATGGAAGTTCCAAAACAGTATGTAATAGGACCAGTCAGACCTGTTAGCTGACTGATGATGTAGAATCAGGTTAGGATGACCAGCTGAAATGTATAGACAACTGATGTACAAGATAGGCCACATATTGAGGGGGAACTCAATATGTATAGGTCAGGTCTGAAGATCAGAAGACCAGATGAGTTCTGAAGATCAGATGAGGTCAGAAGATCCGAAGACCAGATGAGGTCTGGAGATCAGAAGACCAGCTGAGGTCAGAAGGCCAGAAGACAAGTCGAGTCAGAACACAAGACAAGTCAGATGATCAGGTGAAGACATGAAGCTCAAATTCAGAAGACCTGAAGATCAGATGACTACCAGAAGATCAAGACCAGAAGACCTACATCAGTCGAGTCTGCTAGTTGAGCTAAGACAACTTACACTAGAAGACTCTATCAGGTAGACTGATCAGTTTTATCTGATCAGGTCAGCTCACACCAGGTGTTAACTGATGTTACACCAGATCATACGTACTATCAGGGCAAGAAGAATGTCAACTTGAGTTGGTAGAACAAAACACTAAAAAGGTGTACCTGTTAACCAATGAGAGCGCGACACGTACGTATGGAGCTGACAACGAGGGATTCGGCGCTGTATAAGTCAAATGGCTATAAAGGACAACTATTCACGCTTTCGGCCATGCCGTTCCTGAAGCACGTCACATCAATCCTGCAACCTACCAAATATAGCCTGAAATTCAAATTGCTCTCCAATGGCTCTTTGATTTCAAGGTCTATAAGTATCGGATTGCTCTTCATAGTGAAGACACGGAAATTATCATCAAGCTCAAGCTATAGCAAAATTTCCGCACGAAGAACACTAAATTCAAGTTTATTTTATGAGTGTTCATCCAATTAGTTCTTAGCATAGAAATCTCATCTACATAAACACTAGGATTGATTTCCAGTTGGAACAACAACAAATCTTTACCCAAACCCAAAAGTTAGGTTAAGTTTGTTTTGCAAGATTTCAGACTAGGGTTTCTAGTTCTGATTTTTGGGATCGGTTGAGTGAGAACTCTCTAAACATCTGTTGGTTGTAATGTGTTGGACTAACACAATAAACTTAGTCCATTTGGTTAAGTTGGTGCCCCTTGTGATAGGGAAGAGTGGACGTAGGACTGGTTGTCCGAACCACTATAAAATCTTGTGTGTATTTACTTGCTCTAAAATCGCTTTTACACTCATCGCACAACAACTTGGTTTAAATCGCATACATATTACGAGTTAGGATCGATGCGCACCAAGCAATCGATCGATTAACTTGACAATTTAGTCACCGATTGAAAAGCAGAACTTAATCGATTTGATAAAACCGGTTTTTCACACGGTATAAACTAGCTTCCGCACATCGCTTAAAGCGATAGACACCGAATCGAATCGATGAACCAACAAAGCGATCGATAAGTTGAATATTAGTCCCAAATCGATTCACTCGCTTTTCGATCGAACAACCTGCCATCACACCTGATCTTGCACAAAAAAGTTTTCAGAAGTCTATTCACCCCTCCCCTCTAGACTTTTACCCTCACAAAACCCGTTCGGGACCTACAGATATTTATCGAGTTCTCACTCAAACGGGACTTATCACCCTCCACGGGATTGCCTACAGATGTTTACAGAGTTCTCACTCAAACGGGACTTATCTCCCTTACGGGATTGCCTACCCTCCCTTGCGGGATTGCTTAGATGTTTAACGAGTTCACACTCGCACCCAGAAAGTAAACTAGTCCAACTAACTTACAATTCTTGCTTAACAAAACTCAACCTAACACTCGGTTTGGGTAAAGATTGTTTGGTGTCCAACTAGGGTGAGATTTTCCCTTACATTTGTTTAGCCTCGATGCTAAGGATGGAAAAATCTCTCTAAGCTTAGGATATTTCATTTGTGCTTAGATCTAGGGTAGAACACTTCTTGAATATATGCGTGTATTTCTTGCTCAGTGTTCTATTGTGGAAATGCTAGATGATTTGGCTTTGTAGCTTGATGGATCACACATTTCTCCACACTTCCACACTTAATTTGATGGAAGAACTTGTATTTATAGTGTGGATTTGAATGTTACCTTTGGATGAAGTCACATTCAAATCCATACTATTCTTCTATGACTTTTGCTAGCTTTTTCAGGTGGTTGTCTTCCTCTCATTGGTCCCACGTCAAATTTGAATCTAATTGGCTATAATCTTGAGGATTCTTCCGAGTTCTTGAGATTCTTCCGAGTCTTGAGTTCTTGATTCAACAGACTTCTCTTGGCGGACCTTGTCGATCGGGCATCTTGACACTTTCGAAACTTCGAGTTCAACTAATTCAATTCAGACATCCTGACCCTCATGTCACTTGTACTCAGGCTATCTGATCAGTATTATGGTTCTCAGTGAACATGACTTCAGATGACTTTTCTTCAGGTGACATTAGATCAATTACTCTGTTTTCTTTATTCAGCTCTTGATTTGGTCGCTTTGATCCGGTATCTAATTTTTAGTTTTATAATTTCTTCTCGCTTTGATCGATCGGCTCACGATCGGATCGGCCCAACAACGAGTCAACATATCAGGTTATCTGCATTAGGTTAGCTCATCTGATCTCAATCACGTCTGATCTCGATCAGTCTCATCTGCTCATCTTCTGATCAACAATCTCCTCTTCTGATCTTCTGGTCAATTACGTTCTGATCAGCTTGTCTGCTCTTCTGATCACCAAATCAGCTCGTGTGTCCTTCTGGTCATCTTATCTAGTCATCAGGTCTGGTCATCTGGTCTGGTCATCTGATATGGTCATCTTTTCTTCTTCGATTCGGGTAACTCTCTTCTTCTTTTTTCTTAAATTCTTCTTAGCTTTTATCTTCTTCTTCTTCTTCTTCTTCTTTTTACCGATTTTTACCTCATCATCGTAGTTAACTTTCGAAACTCATCCTACTCATCTGATCTCGATCAGCCTCATCTGCAGCCTCGTCTGATCTCGATCATCTTCATCTGATTTCGTGAGTTCCCCCTCAACTTGTTCTTTCGTTCCCCCTCAACTTGTTATCTGTAGATTAACTTAAATAACACAAGTTGATAATGTTTTGGCATAATTCATCAAAACTCAAATATCCCAACAATTTCCCCCTTTTTGATAATGACGCTAAAACATTAAAATATATGCATTTTTACAGAAAGCGGGTTTTTCAAAAAGATCAATTCAGATTGTCACATTGAAAACAGTGAACTTTTGAACTCCTGCTCTAATACCACTTGTTGGTCCCGGTGAAAAACCCATGAAATGCGGAAAAATCATGTAATGCATATAAAACAGGGGTGAAGGAATGGTGATTCCAAATTTTTTGCTTTTAAAACTATGTGATGTGTTTTTCTTAAAATCAAATGCATATGACAAGTAAAAACATAAAGCAATAAAGAACACATCAAAGTATAGTGATTCGGAGACTCAAGCTCCTGCATCCACTCTCCCTGTTCCTAGGGAAATTCCTTCAAACTGGACTTATCACCCTCTACAGGATTGCCTACAGATGTTTACAGAGTTCTCACTCAAATGGGACTTATCTCCCTTACGGGATTGCCTACCCTCCATTGCGGGATTGCTTAGATGTTTAACGAGTTCACACTCGCACCCAGAAAGTAAGCTAGTCCAACTAACTTACAATCCTTGCTTAACAAAACTCAACCTAATACTCGGTTTGGGGTAAAGATTGTTTGGTGTCCAACTAGGGTGAGATTTTCCCTTACATTTGTTTAGCCTCGATGCGAAGGATGGGAAAATCTCTCTAAGCTTAGGATATTACATTTGTGCTTAGATCTAGGGTAGAACACTTCTTGAATATATGTGTGTATTTCTTGCTCAGTGTTCTATGGTGGAAATGCTAGATGATTTGACTTTGTAGCTTGATGGATCACGCATTTCTCAACACTTCCACACTTAATTTGATGGAAGAAATTATATTTATAGTGTGGATTTGAATGTTACCGTTGGATGGAGTCACATTCAAATCCATACTATTCTGCAGCTTTTTGCAGCTTTTCAGGCTGGTTGTTTTCCTCTCATTGGTCCACGTCAGCTGAATCTAACGGCTATAATCTTCATGATTCTTCTGAGTTCTTCAGGATTCTTCTGAGTCTTCAGGATTCTTGATTCAGCAGACTTCTCTTCAATGGACCTTATGCGATCGAGCATCTTGACACTCGAGCTTCTTGAGTTATTTCTTGAATCCGGACATCCCGACCCTCGAGTCACTTGTACTCGAGCTATCGATCGATGATTCGGTTCTCGATGAACATGACTTGGATGACTTTTCTTGGTGACATCGGATCGATTACTCTTTTTTTGTTCTATTGATTTGGTCTTTTTGATCCGGTATCTTGATTTCTAGTTTTACGATTTCTTCTCGCTTTGATCGGATCAACCTGATGTCAGTCGGCATATCAGGTTATCTGCATTAGGTCAGCCCATCTGATCTCGATCACGTCCGATCTCGATCAGTCTCATCTGCTCATCTTCTGATCATCAATCTCCTCTTACGATCTTACAGTGGGTTATGTTACGATCGACTTTGTCGCTCTTCGATCACCAAATCAGCTCGTGTGTCCTTTTGGTCATCTTATCTGGTCATCTGGTTTGGTCATCTGGTCTGGTCATCTGATATGGTCATCTGATCAGGTAACTCTCCTTCTTTTGATCTTCTTCTTCTTCTCATCAGTTAACTCGGAACTCATCCTACTCATTTGATCTCGATCAGCCTCATCTGCAGCCTCGTTTTATCTCGATCATCTTCGCCTGATTTCGTGAGTTCCCCCTCAACTTGTTCTTTCGTTCCACCTCAACTTGTTATCTGTAGATTAGCTTAAATAACACAAGTTGATAATGTTTTGGCATAATTCATCAAAACTCAAATATCCCAACACAATCTTTGTAGGCTGCCAGAGCTAGGGATGAAGCTTTAGTAAAATACTAGTAATGTTCTTGGCTTGTCAATAATTATCTACAAAGGTATAATCTTTTTAGTTATTTAACGAATTATGTTAAAGGTTTTGTTATGTTGAGACTTTGATTTGTTGTAGACATATTGTCACAATGAATACTTAGCCTTACATATCAATAATTGATTTCATAAACTCATTAAGTTAATTAAAAGGAAATCTTCATAATTCTCTAAGTGCTTAACGTTTTATCTTCCGATTGAAATCACTTGATTGTTAGATTTCAATTGAGTTATAAAAGATAACCAAGAATAACTCTAGTGTTTTACTTAAAGTGGAATCCCAAAGCCTTATATTTTGAACATTATATAAACCCTTGAAATATTACCTACTAGTTGACATCTTTTATTCCAAACCTCCCTGTGGTTCCACACTCGGACTTACGAGAAATTTTAGTACTTGAGACAAACCTACACTTGGGTGTACAACTTCAAGAGTTATCAAGTTTTTTGCGCCGTTGCCGGGGAGGTTTTGCGGAGAATGATTCCTCCTTCGTGAGGCTTTGCCTCACAAGTGGGTAATTTTTCTTTCTCTTTATCTCTTTACTTTATTGTTTTTATTAGTCGTATGCGTAATTGTTACTAAACTTTACTTTGTTATTTTTAGTTTATGCATAATTGGACTCGTGATAGAATAAGTGGTCGTTTAATAAGAAATCATATAGTTAATTTAAGTAGTATTGCTTCAAACATGGGTGAAAATGAAAGTGTGGATGGAGAAATTGAAAGACACATTAATGAAAATTTACAAGCTCGCTCCATGAGAGATTTCTTAGAACCTCAACGCAATTCCATACCATCATGTATTGTATACCCACAAAACGCAAATAATTTCAAATTCAAACCTGGTATGATTCAATTGCTTCCCAATTTTCACAGTTTTGAATCTGAAAACCCTTATTTGCATTTAAAAAAATTTGAAGAAATTTGTGCAACGTTTAGTGAACCATTATGTACTCAAGAATCGATTAAGCTAAAATTATTTCCTTTTTCTCTTAAAGATAAAGCAAAAACATGACTTAATTCTCTAAAACCTGGTTCAATTATATCGTGGCAACAAATTCATACTGAATTCTTGAAAAAATTCTTTCCAATTCATAAAACAAATGCTTTAAAGAAGCAAATCAAAAACTTTTCTCAAAAGCTTAATGAACAATATTTTCAATGTTGGGAACAGTTTAAGGATTTGTTAAATTCTTGCCCTCACCATGGTTTTGAGAATTGGAGAACTATAAGTTTCTTTTATGAAGACTTAAATTATGAAACAAAACAGTTTGTGGAAATGATGTGTAATGGGGAATTTTTGGATAAAAATCTGGAAGATGCACTTGAATATTTAGACCATTTGGTTGAAAAAACTCAATCTTGGTATAATGAAAATACTTCTGAAGCTTCAATTAGATCTAATCTTGAAAATGCTAATAAAGGAAAATATCATTTGAATCAAGAAGATGATCTAAGTGCTAAAGTTGCTAGTTTAGCTAGACAAGTTGAAAATATGCAATTAAAGAAACCCAAAGAAGTAAAATTTATGCAAAACGATGATATATGCGATATATGTGCTATTAATGGACATTTAACTAAAGAATGCTAAAAAATTCATGTCTTCAAAGAGATGTGTTATGAACAAGCAAATGCAATGTCTAACTTTAAAAAACCATATCCATCTGCTTTTTCTGAAACATATAATTATAATTGGAGGAACCACCCAAATGTTATTTGGAAAAATGACAGCAATACACAATCTTTGCCCAAACAAAATACCTCTAACTCCAATTTCATCCCATACAATAAGTCACTAACGAAAAGACTTGAGGAAACCTTGCAAACCTTTATGCAAAGTCAAACAACAATCAACAACCAAACTTCACAGGCCATCAATGAGATTAAGATTACATTGTCCACACTAACAAATTCCTTGAGAACAACTGAGAAATGAAAATTTTCTGCTCAACCTCAACAAAACCCTGCTGGTCAATGTCAAATCTCATCTGATACATCATCAGAAAATGTCAATTCCATTACTACCCTACGGAGTGGAAAAACAATTGACAAGACAATTTCCCCCAGGAAGCCAGAATCAGGATCTACTACAAATGATGATGATAAGAATGAAGGTAAGAATGTTGATAATTTAAATCATAGTAAGAAACGATCTCCTGCTCCTTTTCCTCAAAGATTACATCCTATTAAGAAATTGAACCAAAATCCTAAAATATTTGAGATTTTGAAACAAGTAAAAGTTAACATTCCACTATTAGATGCAATAAAGCAAATTCCATCTTCTGCCAAATTTTTGAAGGATTTGTGTACTGTGAAAAGGAAATTAAATGTTCAAAATAAAGCATTTTTGACAGAAAGTGTGAGTTCAATCATTCAACAGGAAACCCCCCCAAAATACAATGATCCTGGCTGTCCAACTATATCTTGTATAACTGGGAATACAAAAATAGAACATGCACTTCTTGATCTCAGTGCGAGTGTTAATCTTTTACCATTTTCTGTGTATAAACAATTGGACTTGGGAGAATTAAGGAAGACGAATGTCACACTTTAATTGGCGGACAGTTCTGTAAAAATTCCGAGAGGTATAATAGAGGATGTATTAGTTCAAATTGATAAATACTATTTCCCGGTAGATTTTATTGTTTTGGATACATACCCAGTTTCAAATCCTACATCTCACCATCCAATCATTTTAGGAAGACCATTTCTTGCAACTTCTAATGCTTTAATAAATTGTAGAAATGGAGTTCTAAATCTTTCTTTTGGAAATATGATATTGGAGTTAAATGTTTTTAACATTTCTAAACAACCACAAAATAATGATGAAGTATATGAAATTGATGTAACAGAAAGATACACTCTTGAACATTTCATGACTTCATTTTCTGATCCATTAGAAAATTTAATAACAAATGATTGTGTTAATGAGAACAATTCGGAGTTTGCTTCTATGTTTGAAACTTTACAGGTTTCAGAAGTTAGTGAATGGAGGCCTAAGTTTGAACAATTGTCAAAATCTAAAAAGGTTCCAATACCATCAAGTGTTCAACCACCAGTATTAGAATTGAAGTCGTTACCATCAAATTTGAGGTATGCCTATTTGGGTGATAATGATACATATCCGGTAATAATATCCTCAAAATTGAACCATGATCAAGAGCATAAATTGTTAGAAGTACTAAAAGATCACAAACATGCAATAGGATGGACTATATCTGACAAAAAAGAATTAGCCCATTAATATGTACCCATAACATTTATTTAGAGGAAAATGCTAAACCCTCTAGGCAAATGCAACGAAGGCTTAATCCTAATATGAAAGAAGTGGTAAGAAATGAAGTCATTAAGCTACTAGATAATGACATTATTTATCCTATTTCTGATAGTAAATGGGTAAGTCCTACTCAAGTTGTACCTAAGAAATCTGGGGTAACTGTAGTTAAAAATGATAACAATGAATTGATTCCAACTAGGACTGTTACTAGTTGGCGTGTGTGCATTGACTACAGAAAATTAAATTCAATGACTAGAAAAGATCATTTTCCCTTGCCTTTCATGGATCAAATTTTAGAAAGAATTGCTGGACATGAGTTTTATTGCTTCTTAGATGGATATTCAAGGTATAATAAAATTGCAATTGCGTTAGAGGATCAAGAAAAAAACAACATTTACATGTCCTTTTGGAACCTTTGCATATCGAAGGATGCCATTTGGATTATGTAATGCCCCAGCAATATTTCAAAGATGTATGGTAAGCATTTTTATGACATGGTTGAACGTTTTCTTGAAGTTTTCATGGATGATTTCTCTTTCTTTGGAAACTCTTTTGATGAGTGTTTAATGAATTTAGCTAAAGTCTTGACTAGATGTGAGGAGAAAAATCTTGTTCTTAATTGGGAAAAATGTCATTTTATGGTAACTGAGGGAATTGTATTAGGACACATTGTTTCATCAAAAGGAATAGAAGTAGACAGGTCCAAAATTGATCTAATTGCCAACTTACCAACACCAAAATCAGTTAAAGATATTAGATCATTTTTAGGACATGCAGGCTTTTATAGAAGGTTCATAAAAAACTTTAGTACAATTTCTAGGCCTATATGTAACCTTTTATTAAAAGATGCAGTATTTGAATGGATTGATTCTTGTGAAAAGACTTTTGTAAAACTCAAAGAAATGCTCACTTCTGCACCTATTATGCAACCTCCAAACTGGACTTTACCTTTTGAAATTATGTGTGATGCTAGTGATTATGCTGTTGGAGCTGTGTAGGACAAAGAAAAGATAAGAAACCTTATGTTATCTATTATGCAAGTAAAACTCTTAACAATGCTCAAATGAACTATTCCACCACTGAAAAAGAATTACTTGCCGTAGTATTTGCATTGGAAAATTTTAGATCTTATCTTGTTGGTTCCACTATTGTTGTGTATACTGATCATTCAGCTTTAAAATATTTACTAGCAAAGAAAGATGCAAAGCCAAGGTTAATTAGGTGGATACTCTTCCTCCAAGAATTTGATATTATAATTAAAGACAAAAAAAGAGTAGAAAATGTAGTGGCTGATCACTTATCCAGACTTACATGTGATGAGTCTTTCGAGACAAGCCCCATAAATGATTCTTTTCCCGATGAACAATTGTTCACCTTATCTAACAGGCCATGGTTTGCGGATATTGCTAATTTTCTTGCTACAGGGCAGATTCCAATTCATTGGAATACTCAAGATAAGAATAAATCTTTTAAAGAGGTGAGAAATTTCTTTTGGGATGATCCGTATCTTTTTAAATATTGTCTTGACCAAATAATAAGAAGATGTGTCCCAGATAATGAAATTCAAAGCATAATAAACTTTTCTCACTCAGAAGCTTGTGGGGGGCACTTTTCATCAAGAAAAATAACTGCTAAAATTTTGCAGTGTGGATTTTATTGGCCAACAATTTTCAAAGATACACATGAATTTTACAAATCTTGTGATAGGTGTCAAAGATTAGGGGGTGTAACTCGTAGAAACATGATGCCATTAAATCCTATCCTAATTGTTGAAATATTTGACTGTTGGAGAATTGATTTTATGGGTCCTTTTAATCCACCTTCTTTTGGTTATCAATACATTTTGGTTGGAGTTGACTACGTTTCAAAATGGAATGAGGCAATCCGTTGTAAAAATAACGATCAAAAAATTGTTTTAAAATTTTTGAAGGAAAATATTTTTTCAAGATTTGGAATGCCTCGTGCAATTATAAGTGATGGGGGTTCACACTTTTGTAATAAAACTTTTGAAAACCTAATGAAAAAATATGGATTTCATCACAAAGTGTCTACCCCATATCATCCAAATACTAGTGGACAAGCTGAACTTGCTAATAGGGAGATATAATATATCTTGGAAAAAACAGTTAACCCAAATCGAAAAGATTGGTCACTCGGTTTAATAGATGCATTGTGGGCTTATCGCACAACATTCAAAACAATCCTTGGTATGTCTCCTTACCGACTTGTCTATGGAAAATCATGTTATTTACATGTTGAAATAGAACATAAGGCTTTTTGGGCTATCAAAACATTCAATTTTAATTTAAAAAAAGCTAATTCTTTAAGAAAACTTCAGTTAAATGAACTGGAAGAAATCAGGAATGAAGCATATGAAAACTCTAGAATGTACAAAGAGAAAATGAAAGTATTTCATGACAAACACATTGTCAGAAAAACTTTTGAAACAGGGCAAAAGGTTCTTCTGTATAATTCTAGACTACATTTGTTTCCTGGAAAACTGCGTTCAAAATGGTCAGGTCCTTTTGTTGTTAGAACTATTTTTTCGAATGGAGCAATTGAAATTGAAAATCCTACAACGGGTGATATCTTTAAAGTCAATGGACAACGTTTAAAAGCATATCTTGGAAGTTTTACAAAAGAGATTGAGTCATCATCTTTAACTAACCCTGTATATGTTTAATGTTGTTGTTTTTCCCGGTATAAATGGCGGATTCGGTACTCCATGACTTTCGAGTCGACATTTCAGTTGCCCACAAAAACTGAGTTGTACATAATTTTTTTTTAAAAAGGAATGCTTTTCCACCGCATTTTAACGGTCATAAACGACCATATTTTACTCTATAAATACCTCATTTTATACCTATCTATAAACATTCTTCTTTAAATTATCATCAACTCAACATAAATGAGTGTGCTCTTTCTTTCTATCATCACTCTTGTTTGCATGGTCATGTACATTATTAACTACAATGTAGATGAAGAATTGGGTGCATTTTTTGTATTTATCATGGCACTCGTTCCACTATTTTTATTTTTTGCTTGGGGAGTGGCCTTTTTGTGGTTGATATGTAATGTATTGAAATTTGAATAAAATCTTAGCTCTCATTTTTGCATAGAACTTTCAATTTGACAGTATTATTATCACACACTCACAGGTCGTAACAGTAAGACCAACCACTAAAGAAGGCTGGTTCATTCCAATTATTAGGACTCTCAAAATCACGAGAAACCAGAGCAAAGGCATGAGCCACAAAATGAACATCACACCTAACAACAAGGCGATTGATTCTTTGAGTAAACCCTTATTTCGTGAAAAATGATGTGATTAAAATACACCATGCTAGATGTGAGAGATTAAGGTTACTAATGATTAAGGAACTCCCAGTTGATTTACGTTGGTTGATCGAAGCAAAAGTTAGGTTTGGGGGTGAATTTCCCGATTCAATTGTCCCAAGATTGGCTAGTTTAGGTAGAAGTTCTTATTCTAAAAAACGAAGAGCTAAAAGAATGGATGTTTGCAATAAATGTGCTACATGGACGTGTGACACTCGTTGTAGGAATATAGGATATGCATCCAATAATCGATATGATAAGATATATTTCATTAAGAGTGGGCTGAGTAAGGAGTCTTTGGATGATATTCGATTGACTCTTGAGATGATTCTTGTGGATTAGTGCAACTAACGATTATCGATTTATGGAATGAATTCAAAAAAGATTGTACACGTAGTCTCGAGAATCTGACGTTAAAAGACCCTGTTTGCCAATTTTTAAGAAAATTGGATGGGAAGCATATCCTCGACTCATAGAAGACATTTAAGTCGTTTCTGGACGTAAAACCAGAGGAAGATGTGAGCCACAATCACAACTACTGTCCCCAAGTGGGACCTCTACTTCTGAAACTTAGTTTGACTTTTATTTCTTAAATAGTGCATTTAGAGTCGTATCATGTAAGTTTTTCCTTTTTCTTATATAATATGTCATTTGGTTTTTCACAACTCATATCATTTTTTTAGAAAAGTCTGAATATGGCAACATCATCTTCTCGAAAAATAGCTTCCATATATGTATTAGGTGGGTCTAAGCTTGGTCATAATAATGAATTTTCTCTTGTAGCAAATAAACTTGATAGTGTACTAGCACGAAGAAAAATCAACCTAGTATACAGATGTGGTACACTTGGTTTGACAGGTAATGTTGCTTTCATGGCATCCTTTGGAGGGTCTAAAATTCTAGGAATTGTTCACAGTGCTATTAAGAGATTTATTGGTAATACAATGGGCCAGGAAATAGAAGTTTCATCTATACTTGAAAGGTTGCCAAAAGTGTTGGAATATTATGATGCATTCATAGCTCTTCCAGGTGGACTTAGTACCTTGGAAGATATTTTTCATATTGCTTCTTGGTTATCATTAACTATTCATTCAAAGCCTATTGGAATTTTGAACATTAATGGTTTTTATGATTGCTTACTAACTTTTTTAGATCATGCAGTGCACCAAGGTTTCGTGGCAGAGCCTATACGTCAACTCCTCATAATAGATTCCGATCCAGAACAATTAATTGAGAAACTTCAAGCCTTTGAGTTTACATATAGCACAATTTCTTCTCAACTAGATTGGTTTGGCGACCGTGGTAAAAAGAGAAAGGTTGATTTAGATTTACGGCTCTCACTTTAAAAAATATATTATTTTTCTCTTTGTTTATGTGTATGTTTCAGGTTTGCTTCATTCAACTTCTTTTTTTTGGGACCAGGTAAATGTTTCGGTTAGGTTGGGGGGAGAGGATTAGTGAATATCCATTTCAAAAAAAAAAAAGATGGCAGAGTAAGGGGTAAAACAACCCTTGAGACGCATCGAAATCACACACAAACTTAGAGGATTTTCATTTACTTTTTATTTTATTTAAAAAAAGAAGAAGATGGCAGAGTAAGGGGTAAAATAACCCTTGAGACGCATCGAAAATGCAAACTTATTAGGCTTACTTGAACTCCTTAACTTCAATATGTGCAATTGAACAAACTTGACACATTTCATTTCTATTTAAATCAAGTACTATCTAATAGTTGTTTATAAGTCATCCTCATCTCACACACACACAGTGACAAAAGATTATAGGTTGTAGATTGAATAATTTTATCAACCTCCCTGTTTTGCAAATGGTTGCAATTATTTGCATGGGTTAAAAAAATAAAAAAAATAAAAAATAAAAAAATCTAATAAGATTTACATTAGAGTATTTCAATTCTTGTTTAGTGGATATAAACCCACCCTGTGAGAATTTGTGCCTAAATATTATACCTGAACATTCTTTCTTGGTGTTATACTCTATCATGAACTATGTTCTTCAGAACTTGTTTTGAATCTGTCTCTATCACTTTGTATGCATACATGAGAATGATGAAGGCACTTAGGATTTACCTCACTTTTCCTATAAAGCCTACCTGGATTTTAACCTTAGTGAACCCCCTTGAGCTTAAATAACCTTTCTTTTGTGATTAAACCATATTATGAGCTTATGACTTGAAATAAATCCATGATTGTCCATTCTCAAGAAATGTGTAACTTGAATTATTCTTGTGTCGTTGGGGTTTGAAACTAAATGAGTTAAGTATGGGAGAATGAAAAAGAAATGGAAGGTGCAGTTTATGAAAAAAAAAAGAAAAAAAAAGGAGTGCAGTTCAAGAAAAATGATGTGGAAAGGTGAATGATGGAATTGAAGAAACTGAAAGATGTGAATAAACACAATTGTTTTTACATAGGTAATTTATTGTTACATATCACCTTGAGTTTAAGACCAGAGCCAAATATGTTCCTACTTTCACCCTAAGCCTCATTACAACCCAATAAAGACCTTCTGACTTATGTTGCATGTATTGTTGATTGATTGATAGATGTATAACCAAGCTTATGGTAGAAATATTCATGATTCAGAGTCTGAGCGTAAACACTAGCCACTGTGAGAGATGTGAGAAGTGAGAGATCCGCTAGCAAGAGTTGTTTGCTCTAATGAATATCTTGTAAATAATAATAATAATAAAAATAAATAAATAAATAACCCGTCAATGAAGTTGTTAACCTTAGTAAAACATTGAGATAGTAGAATTATGATGTGAGCTCCATACCTTCCAGTCACTTAACTTGAGCAAAATAGAGGATGACTATTAAACTATCTATTTATATAGTATTCGATTTTGAATAATTTTGAAATGCGATAGTTTGTTAATTTGGATGTATTAGAAGAAGGAATTGGTAATAAAGAATATTAGAAATTTATGTCGCGCTTTTATCACTAGGGACTAGTAATAAGCTAGTTGGGGGGTATGATTAGTGTTTAAATATGTATTATTATATCTGTTTCATGTGTTATTTTGGTATATTATTTGTAGCATTTTCATATATAATTTCATAAGTATAATGTAACATAGCTAGTAGATGTATTATTTGATTGTTGAGGTCATAACTTGAGTTATACTTATCCAAATTATAGGATATTGATGTTGTTGGACATCTAAGACAATGTGCTAAAGCTATAAGTTTTCATATTAGTTAAATCTTGCAAGTTTGGGGTCCAATTATACTCAAAAAGTCGAGACTACATTGTTGTCCAAATTTTGAATGAGTTTTGATCAAAAACACATTTTTATATTTGGATAATATCTTGAGCTATACTAATTCAATTGACCCAATTCAAGTTGCATTGGATCACTAATTCATTGAGATACAAGTTGTATTCAGGTTCAAAAGGTCAAAAACATCGGCATCAAGGGTGAAAATCAGAATCAATGTAAATGTTAAATTTGTCAACAAAATTCGCTACCAAATCTGAAGACAGTTTGAGCTACCTCACCATTTCGGTCATAAATCTCAAACTAAAAATCAAATTGCTGAAATTTTAGTGTCCTTGGAAAGCTAATTCAAAGACCTACAGTTCTTATTCAGCGAGAAAATCAAGATCTAGACGGATAGAAGGCTGAAAAAATCAATCTTTGTAGGCGGTCAAATTGAGTACAAAAGTCCACAATGTACAAACTTGAGGCCTATATAAAGGGCTCTTTGCTAACTCTTGAGGGGCATCCAATTCATTCAATTCTTGTAATATATCTATCATTAGTCTAGTATTTCTCTCAAATAAAATGAGTTGTGTTTGTATTAGTATGAGTAGCTAAGTGCTTTGCTAGAGTTAGGGATGAAGCTTTAGTAAAATACTAGTAATGTTCTTGGCTTGTCAATAAAGATCTACAAAGGTATAATCTTTTTAGTTATTTAACGAATTATGTTAAAGGTTTTGTTATGTTGAGACTTTGATTTGTTGTAGACATATTGGCACAATGAATACTTAGCCTTACATATCAATAATTGATTTCATAAACTCATTAAGTTAACTAAAAGGAAATCTTCATAATTCTCTAAGTGCTTAACGTTTTATCTTCCGATTGAAATCACTTGATTGTTAGATTTCAATTGAGTTATAAAAGATAGCCAAGAATAACTCTAGTGTTTTACTTAAAGTGGAATCCCAAAGCCCTAGTATTTTGAACATTATATAAACCCTTGAAATATTATCTACTAGTTGACATCTTTTCTTCCAAACCTCCCTGTGGTTCGACACTCGGACTTCCGAGAAATTTTATTACTTGAGACAAACCTACACTTGGGTGTACAACTTCAAGAGTTATCACTATCCAACTTAACCCATATTACGGTAATATGACTCCCAGTCATTATTTCCCGTATTTAAGATTATTTAGTCAATTAATTAATTAAGCCACTGAAAAACTTTATATTAATTAATATATTTATCCTTGGAGTAAGGACAACCCAGCTTTATTATCCATACCGGAAAATTAATTCCACTTGCAAGATTTGGTATGATAAAGGTTCCGTGACCACCAAGGGGACCAATAAAGCAAGACATTGCAAGCACACAATTCTCTGTATTAATTTAGCAACTGTCGTGCAATTAATATTATTGCCCAAGATATAGGGTATCGAAGTCGCAATGATTCTCTTCCCATTTATAAGTCAAAGCAATAACTACTAATCACACACAGTCCTTATTAAGTGATAGAGATTAAGAAATCAACAACCAATGAGGTCTAACTCTTCATCCCTTAAGTCAGTGCGAATGAGTTTATCCTCTCTGCAGGTCCGATTCAGCTCATCGAATGCACTAGTATAACCTCTTGGTCAAGACAAGCCAATCTGAGCCTTACACATCAACTTCTACCAATAGGTTGTTCGGATCTATCTAAGTTGTGAAACACGCACTAGTTTACAAGGTGTTGGGAGATGATTTTTAATAAAGATTTATGATTTTGATTAGATCCCAAAACCCCTGAGTATGACATGTTCAGAATGGTCTTGATAAGTTGAGTCAGGATTCAGTTTTAGAATATTCAGGATGTTATCTGCAGAATGTATAGTCAGCAGATATAGTTCAGGATAATTCTCAAGACTCGATGAGGATCTTGAGTAATCAAGACTTCGGCAAGAAGAAGACTCAAAGACATCACCAAGATAAACTACAAAGATTCGAAGACCACAAGACTCGAAGAAGACCACAAGACTCGTAAGACTCAAGACACAAAGATCAAGATCGAAAATCAAGATCAAGAATACTGAAGGCACAGTAATTATTGAAGAATCAGTAATGTACTGAATGCTCAGTATGAACCTGAATGTTCCGAGGCACTGAATATATCTATCTGAAGGATGCAATACTGAGAAGATCACGATTTCTTAGAAAGATAGATATCTGCCAAGACATTCGGGATCGCACAAAAGGAACTAAGTCGGTGTTGATTAAGGTTATATCAAACTCGAGTTTGTAACCAAAAAGAGCCGTTGAAGGTGTCTACCTTTAACCGGAGACAAAAAGTCAAAAAGAGAAAGACAACATTTGTATAATCTCGACATCGACAAAGATAGGTCTCTGAAAAGGATGTCAGATGTACAAAAGTTCCAGACCGCAAAAAAGTGAAGACCGGCTACATGGAAGGCTATTGCCTAGAAAGTGTTAGGGAGTTTCAAACCCTAAATATAGCCGTTTCACACACCACAAGAGGAAACTCACGAAGCTGTCTCTCCAACGGATAGTTTTCAAGAGTAACCTTGGTGTATGCCTATAAATACTGGTGACCCTCTACATTGTAAGGTTACGAGAAATTTATACGCAACTTAAGAGCTCAAGCCTATTCTTGTAAATGTTAAAAGCACTCGAAAAACTTAGAATTTCCCAAGTGCTTCAATATTGAAGAGAGCTCACTATACTAAGCCTAGCTTGATAAGAATTATCCAAAGCTTAGTCGAGATATCCTAACCCTTTGCATTGTGCTTTATTGTAAAGGATATCTCATCCTAGTTGGAAACCAACCAAGAAACCCCAAACCCTTGTGAAGGTAGTTGGAGTGTGTTTGTTGGTGAGAAGTGTTGTAAAGAGTTAGTAAACTACGGAGGTAGTCAGAAAACTCTAGAGGAGAAGTTAGTAAGCTACAGGGGTAGTCTGAAAGCTTGTGTGTGATTGAGTAAGTAAACTACGGAGGTAGTCAGAAAGCTCAAGGTCGGGTTGAGTAAGTAAACTACGTGGAGTAGTCCCGTAAAAACTCAGGTACGAAGTTGAGTAAGTAAACTACTTGGTAGTCAGAAAGCTCATTGTTGATAGTGAATTTCTCTGAAGAGTCGGAGAGAGTGGATGTAGGAGCTTGAGTCTCTCGAACCACTATAATTGCTTTGTTCTTTATTGCTTTCCTTATCCGTGCTTATCTCATTGCATTGACTTGATTTTGAAAGCATACTTTTCAACGATATTCATTGGAATCAATCCAATTGAAGTTGCATAAGTGAATCATAGCCTAATCACTATTTCATAAAGGGAAGGTTTTACGCAAAGCTTAAAACGAGTATAAACTAAGGGCCAAACCATTCCGCTTTAACCGAGTAGCTAGAAACAGATAGTTACCAAACCGAACGTACTCTTCGAGGGTTACGTAAGTTAGTTATCCGATCCAAGCAACTCGGGATCTCTCGACACTTTCGACTCGGTTGGGAATATCGAGGTTTTACGAAAGCAACTTCGGGATCACTTGTCTCTGTAGACTTTGACTCGAGAAGCGTCTGTGCTTCTCGAAACCTAATCTTCAGTTTATCTCGACCCAAGTGACCTCGAAGAAAAAAGTTTTAAAAACACTGAACACGTGTATTCCCCCATACACGTGTAAGACTCGTTTGCACCGGGACCAACAAGTGGTATCAGAGCAGTGGTTCAACTTGACCACCTTTGTGTTGACTAAAAGTTTTATTTTCAAAAATACTTGTGGTCTATCCTGAATGCATCTTATTTGCTGAAACCTTTTATTTTTCAAGAGATCAGAAAAATGTCTTCTAAAAAACTTCCCATGTTCTCAGTGGAGAACTATGACCTATGGAGACTGAGAATGCAGGCTCATCTGTATTCCAAACATGAGCGTATGTGGAGAGTGGTCTCTCAAGGACCATTCCGGTTCTTTATAGTGAATCCCAGGAAATGTAAGATGAGAGAATTGATCCTAGAGCAGAATTTCCTAAGTCTGATGACCAACTGACTCCTGAGGAGAGAAAGTTAGTCAATCTAGACTACATTGCAAAAGACACACTATACAACACAATTGATGATGGTGTGATGGGAATGATCTCTCACTGTAATACTGCTAAAGAGATTTGGGATACACTAGCTGTTATGTGCCAAGGCACGATCATCATATAAAAAAAAACAAACTTTTCAAAGGGCAATTGGAAAGTTCGACAGGTTTTGAAATGGATGATGGTGAATCAATAGACAAACCGAAGTCGATTCACTAGCATCATGAATGATCTAAATGCACTTGGAAAGAAATACCCACAGAGAGAAGTTGCATTGAAAATTCTTAGAGGTCTATCTAAGAAATGGGATATTCATGCAGTGGTGATTGAAAACACCAAGAATATTAACTCAATGCCTTACCAACAAGTCTTCTCTGAGCTGAAAGCCTATGAATTTGTAATTGATAAGAAATCCAAAAAAGGCTGACAGCAAAGATGATTCTTCATCGAGTAAGAATGTGGCCTTAAAAAGCCAAAGATAAAACCCAGAAAACCAGAGAGTTTGAGAACCCCCATGCCAAAAAATCGGGATGAGCTTGAGGAAAAGCTAGACCGATGGCAAGAAGGTTTGATAGACTCAATAGTAGATTTGGAAAATACAAAAACTATTACAGGAACCACAGGTACCAGAAGAAACCTGAGGACAGATCAACTGAGAAGAAGAAAGACCTGAAAGCTGAAGGATCTTCATCCAAAAGAAAGGACTTCAAGTCCAAAGAAGAAAATGATCAGGATGATGATGCCAACAGATGCTATAACTGCCAGAAGAAAGGTCACTTCCAAAGATGATTGTCCGTTTGAGTGCTAAGGAGAGAAGAGAAAGGCAAGCTATAAAGAGACCGTAAGTTCTCAAGCAAAAAGGCCATGATTGCGAAGAAGAACACTCACGAGGAGGGATCTAGCTCTTCGGATGAGATATTCTCGATGCGGAAAGTGATGACATCTATCTCGATGGCCATTGAGGAGGTAAACTCTTCTTTCTCTCCGTTGTTGCTCCTACACTAGCACAAGAGTTTTCTAGTTCCACCGAAAAACAAATCATTTTGACTGATGGATTCTTTTCGAGAATCGATGAAGGACTATCTTTGTTTTGCAAGGATCGCTAAATCAAACTCAAGAGCGAATAAGGAACCGAAAATCTAAATCTAAAATGGAAAAACTCTAGCAATATCGTCACTTCTCAATTAATGGGAGCTCTTGATGAACTGGATGTTACGAAAGTACAACTCTCGAGAGAAAGAGAAGTTGATAGTGTCCCTAATCGAAAAGCTAGAAAATCCACCAAGAGATTCAAATAATCGAATCGAAGTTCAATGACCTCTCGAGAAGCATAAAACTCTACTAATCGTGAGGATAATGCATGTAAGAAGTTAACTCTATTGAATAAAGCATCTAATGTAATAGATGAAATTCGAGTTACCGTGAGATCTGTGACTATAAAATCTGATTGGGATATATTCCGGGGGAACCTCACAAGGTCATCTAAATGTTTGCGTCAAGTAGCAAGAAGACTATCTTTGTAAAACCAAATGGCACCTACACTTCAAACCAAGAAATGCCCAAGGTTGTAGACAAGGAAAATGACCTATGGTCTCAAAGAAAAGCGAATGATCGAGGTTAGAAAGCCCAAACCTCGGTGAAGGCAAGAAAACCCGAAAGCGATCGATTCAGAAAGTTTCGAGCAAGTACTTCAAAGCCTCGGGTTAAGAATGCAAACACGAAAAGGCTCCACATTGAACCATCGGAGGAATCCTCGGATGAGAAACACTCGACAGAGACATTCTCAATCAAGAGACCAAGTCCTCGGTATCTTTGAAAGACCCAGATTTCAAAGATCTGATAACCCGAACCTCACTTGCCTAAGGGTAAAGGTTATATGAACCCGAAGTCATCAAAGATTTAGACCGGCCGCACAAAAGCCTAAGCATCTGAGCAGAAGGCCCCGAACCAAAGAAGAACTCTAAGGCACATGTTCATGCTAAAGCTAGCACACATATCTGTAAAAGTTGCTAAGGCACCCGAGTAGTGGATGTATATGTTGATGTTTATGGAAGGCAAATTAGCCACTCTAAAGTGATTAGAGTTGTCGAAAGTGATTTGGATTCCGAAAGGTACAAACTAACCTCGTGGGACCCTACACAAAATGGGTACCTAAGAATTGATCTGTTTTTTCGGAGGAAAACCCGGGCACTAAGCGATGAAAGATCACATGGCAATCGATGAGCGAGAGATGAAAAAAGCTCTTGATGTATGGTATCTTGACAAAATGATGCTCAAGACATATGACAGATTCAAGAAGATGCTCAAATGACTATGTTGAACAAAAGAGGCCCACGATCACTTTTGGAGATAACTCCAAGGGATGATCAAGGATATGGAACTTTGGAAGTCGACTCGATTCATATCCATGGTGTTTCATATGTATCCGGATTGAAGCATAACTTGTTGTCAATTAACCAATTCTGTGATAAGTGTTTCAATGTTGAGTTCTCCAAGAACTTATGCTTTGTGAAAGATGATACATCACAAAAAGTATTACTGACTGGTACAAGAAAAGGGAATGTGTATCTTGCTGATTGGAGTTCAACTCCTAAAGATACATGTTTAATTGCTAAAAGTTCCACATATACCCGGTTGGTTATGGCATAAAAGAATGAATCACCTAAACTTCAAAACCCCGAACAAGCTTGCAAGATTAGCTCTTGTGAGAGGGTTGCCTAATGAAGTGTTCAATAAGGAACACATTTGTGATGATGCGATGCGAAAGGAAAACAAGTCAAAGCATCATTTAAAAGCAAAGTAGAAGTTTCTCTTGAGAGAATACTTGACTTTTGCATATGGATCTGTTTGGTCCTATAACACCTGTGAGCACTAATGGCAGGAAATACACATTGGTAGTAGTTGATGACTACTCAAGATATACATGGGTCATATTCTTACTCAAGAAGAAAGAGACTCGAAAAAAAGCTGCCGAATTCATCGAAAAGGCTCGTGAATGAGAAAAATCGAGTGTGGTCAAAATCGGATCGACAAAGGAACCGAGTTTATAAATCATATCATTTTCGATTATTGTGCGACAAATGGAATTCTACATGAAACATCACCGTGCAGGACCCCTCAACAAAATGGTGTTCTTTGAAAGAAGAACGAGAACTCCGAAAGAAGCTCACGAGGATAATGATAAATGGCCGATATTCCTAAAAGATTTTAATAAAAATTTGCAACACCGCATGCTACTCTCGTAATAGATCCATCTTGACAAAAAAGTCAAGGAAAACGCCTTTATGAGCTTTGGAATGAAAGGAAGCCTCTTGTTTCTTTCTTTTCGTGTGTTTTTGGTTGCAAGTGTTTCATACACAATAATGGTAAATATCGATTGAAAACATTTGATAGTAAAAAGCGATGATGAAGGAATATTCTTAGGATATTACAAGTCGAAAAAAGCTTTCGAGTTTACAACCGTAGGACTCTTATTGTGGAGAAACACCTCTCATGTTGTTTTTTGATGAATCTGTTTGTGTTCGGAAGAAACAGGAACATGATGCAAAATGAACCGACAAAGAGGATCACCAGATTAAGCCCAAAAATGTAAAGATAAATCATCCAATTTGAATGCGAAAAGAAGAAGTCACCACTATCTATGATTGGGTGACTCGGACTCGAGATAAAGAAGTTCGAGGATGGAAATCGGGGATGGAGAGACCCAGAAAACCAACACTCCAAAGGTGACCAATCTGAACAACAGACACGCCTCGGACTTCAGTGCGTAATGCCAATGAAGATGTGGTCACAAATGAGGAAATTTACGAATCTATCAACCAAAGGGGAACAAATGTCTCTGACAATGTTCTTAATAGAATTTCCCCTGAGGAAGATGATTCCCTTTCTCCTGTTTTGTTGTTCCCTGAGTTTGCTGATTTAACTGAACCTAACATTTCAAATGTTGAGGATACCATTGAAGGGGGAACATCAAGAAGGAAATGGTTAGATAGCCATCCTACAAGCCGATTGTGGGTGATCTAACCCAAGGTGTTAAGACTAGAAGGTTCCATGGAGAGAGTGCACTATTCTCGCTGCTTCTATCGGAGAAAGAACCTCTTCGAGATTGGTGAAGCTCTACAAGATTCTCAACTGGATTCTTGCCATGCAAGATGAAATTTGAATCAATTCTTGAGGAATGAAGTATGAGAGCTAGTAGGTAGACCAGAAAGGCACAATGTCATTGGAACCAAGTGGGTTTTCAAGAACAAAAGAGATGAAAACAACAACATTGTGAGAAACAAGGCAAGGCTAGTTGCATAAGGTTATTCCCAAGAAGAAGGCTTGGATTATGATGAAACCTTTGCACCTGTTGCAAGACTAGAAGCCATCAGATTGTTTCTTGCATATCTTGCCCCCACATGAAGTTCACATACCATCGATGGATGTGAAAAGTGCATTTCGAACGGCGTGCTTAAAGAAGAGGTTTATGTGGAACAACCTCCTGGTTTCAAACAGAATGACCAAGTTTACAGGCTAAGAAAAACTTTGTATGGTCTTAAACAAGCACCCAGAGAATGTATTATACTCTTTTCTCAGTTTCTTACTAACCATGGTTTTGTCAAAGGAACTGTTGATAGAACTCGCTCGGGATAGAGGATGGGGAAGATATCTTACTAGTTCGGATATATGTTGATGACATCATTTTTGGATCTCCAAACCATCACCGTGTGTGAAAAATTTTCAACACCGATTAAAAGGCAAGTTTGAGATGTCAATGATGGGAGATGAATTTCTTTCTAGGACTTCAAGTGAAATAATCAAAGGAAGGAATATTCATCAACTAGGCAAAGTACACCGTAGATCCGATTGCCAAATATGGTGTACAGACTGCAATACGCTTAGAATTCCCATGAATACTAACTACAAGATGGATCCTCGATTACAAGGCAAATCAAGAAGTCATATCGATTATAGAGGAATCATTGGATCATTGCTCTATCTCACGTTAGTAGGGCGGATATAACATTTGTTTGTTGGGATATGTGCAAGATACCAATCTAATCCTAAGGCTAGTCACATGGATCTTTGCCAAAAAGATCTTTGAAATATCTTAAGGGCACATGAATAGAGGATTATGGTATCCAAATGATGATAACCTAGAGTTAAATGGTTACTCGATGTTTGATTATGGAGGATCTTAATTGACAGAAGTCCACTTCAGAACTTGTCAATTTCTAGGAAGCAAGTGATATCTTGGTTTTCGAAGAAACAAACCTCGATAGCAACAAGTACTCATGAAATTTGAATATATGGTCAGAGGAAAGTCATTGTGCACAAATTCTTTAGCTCGCACAACAATTGAGGGATTATAAAGTTGTAGCCAATGAAGTACCAATATTTTGTGACAATAATAATGCCATTGCTATTTCACAAAACCCTAGATTACACACCGATGCAAGCATGTGGATATCGACATCACTTCATCGAGATCATCATGTCGAGAAGAAGGACATAAGGATGGAGAAAATTCATCTTGATAAGCAGAGAGAGTTGATATCTTGACTAAACCTTTGGCGGAATCAAGATTTCAAGAACTTTAAGTTGAATTAGGGATGCTAGAACCAGTGTATAGAATAAAATCAAAAATTGAAGGTTTTCGGATGCATGAAGTTTTCTCGAATCCTTCCGAGAAACTCAGATAAAATGGAAATCTTGATCCAATCTCGAAAAACTTCAAGAGAGATCTTGAACCAATTCAAGACTTTCGATTATTATCGACATTTTATCAAGATCGATTACTCAAGAAGACCGATAGAGGGAAATTGGTCCGAAAAAGTAATGACTATGCGATCCATTTATTGCTCAAGTAAATTCAAGAATCATTCGCAATAAATATAAAAACACCGAGGAATGTTTTTTTTTTTTGGGCGGGATCGTTTTAAATTCGAAGAAGGTCAATAAATTTAATGCTCTCTACATTAATGACCAATGAGGATGTTTTGTCGGCTTACTTTTTTCTTCGAGATCGTCGGTTTAGATATACCGATTAATCGGAGATTAATCTCAACCGCTGTTACTCACCTAACCAACACGATTCCCCAAGATCTCAAGGCTATATAAACCCCAATCACCCATTCAAGCCAAAATTTTTTATCAAACCCTTCATTCTCAAATCCTCTGCAATTAAAAAAAACCCTTTGCCCGTAAAAAATCTCCAAACCCTATAGTTTCTCTTCTTCAATCAAACTCTAAAATGGCTCCAACCCTATTCGAGAGATTAGCCGAAACCAACAAGCCGTGGTACGAGTTCGTTGTCTCACTCGAAAGCATAACCAACTCAAAGCCAGAAGAGGAGGCTCTGCATATGATTCGACTGGCCAAACTCACCCAACTAGTCGCAGTTCACCGCACCGGGAGTTTGCGAAAGAGGTAATCGAATTCATCTGTAATTTAAAGATAGATGAAGAGGGTTGTATGCATTCTAAGTTAACTGTATCACACTTAGAGCAGTCATCCAAATACGTCGATTTTGAGAGGGATCTGTATATTGTTCCGAAAAATCTGAATGATGTTTTTGAGCTCTGTGATAGAGGAGAGGATCCTACGATGTATATGTCAGGAAGAGAGCAGGAGTACTTAGATAGGATTGCTGAGAATCCTGTTAAGTTTGAGGCGACATCGCATAAAAAGGCACTGAAGCCACAATATCGTGTGTTGATGGATATTGTGAGCAAGTGCATCATGAGTCTTCAAGGGGAGTTTTGAGCGGAGATAAGTACCCCGAAACTCAGATTGATGGCGGCGATAGAAGCTTCACCCACCACAAATTTCAACTGGCTGAAATTCTGATCCAGACGGTGAGTGAAGGCGGACCAAAGTTTTGAGGAAGATTGACGGGCGATCTCAATCAAAGGCAAGATCCACCATGCCACCAAAATTGCTTACATTTTGGAGATGTGTGCAGAGAGGAGGAGGATATCTTCGCCAATTCGACCCCATTTCCTAAATCCAAAATTCTCCTTAAACCCAAAGGTCTTTGCAATGAAGGAAGAAAGTTATCGGGGAAGAGAGAAAAGAAGGTAGAATCACCTTCTGCAGCTGCTTGTGAAAAAGAGACCCAACAAACTAGGGGGAAGATGTTGTTGGAGGCAAAGATGGAGCGGGGAGCAAAAATGATGAAACAGAAGAATCTTGCTCCAAAACGCAGAAGATTGGTGGTTCTCACCGATGAAGATGGAAGTGATTCTCAAGAGATTCAACCCGAGGGACAAACCGCTTTCGAGAGTTCACCATTACAAGTGTTGGCTCAAAGTTATCTCCAGACACGATCGATCGGTGAGCAAGTCTTTTTCGAGGTGCTCGAGACATCGCCAAGATGTATAAAATTTCTCAGAAATTTTCAAAGGAGCTCAGACCTCGAGATGCCTACCTCGTGTGTGCAGTTTCGATGTAAGAGAGCCCCGTAGTCGATCTCAAGATGTGCAAGCTCGGATCGACGAAACCAACTCGGACTAAACCGAGATATACCACCAGCCTCATAACCCACACAGACATAAACCGAGAACCCGACCAAGACAAACTTCGATGTTTCTTTGAGACTCAGGAGCAGAATAGTCTTGATGAGCTCCTGAGAGTGATCTACTTTTGATCCCTTAGCGGAAACTTCAAATGAACTAGAAAGCCCGAGATGGAAGAAAGGCGAGGCTGAAGAAGGCGAGTGGAGGAGCAAGGGGGAACGGTTCATACTTGACCGATACCCTGAGCTCAGCTCATATCCTGATCTGCAAGATATTTTCTTCAGATTAAGGACAACTGTATTTATCCTCAATCAGACTCTTCCCGAGATGCTTGATATTGCTGCTTTTAGAGGGGAAGACTGGTGGAATGAGGAGACAACCTTTTTGACCGACTTCTCAGGGTTCAGAAGGACAAAGCTCAGGATGAAAAACTCCGATTTTGATGAGCTGGTTCAGAGGAAGTTGGCTGAGAGGAGAGCAACTGAGGTTGGTGCCCCCAAGCAATGAGACAAATCTCAAGATGGAGATGGGGACCAACAGGGAGATGTTGAGAAGCAGTCTCGGATTGAAAAGGAGACTTCATTCTGTCGATCAACTCGGATCTAGTCAACATCGAAATGTTGATAGTACTCTTCGCATCGAGGCGAAATCGAGACTCGGAGCTCGTAATGAAGCCGAACTCAAGATGATCGACAACACAGAGGTACAAAAAGATTCTCGAGATTGATCTCACTCCTCTGATAGAGAAACTTGAGAAGGTTGAGCCAATGATGATCAAGGTTGCTCAGATGGAAGAAATGTTGGCCAATCAAGCTCAAAAGATGGACGGTCTTAGTCACTCTTCAGAACTGGTGCAAATTCAAAACACTCTAACCACCCGATGACCTCCATGGAAGGAAAGCTAAATAAGAAGTTTGGAGGAGTCAAGGCCGAAGTTAAGTGATGAATCGAAGCGTAAACACCGGGAAAGTTCTCGATTTCTAGAGGTGAAACCGCGAAAAAAGAATGAGGTGCTAATCAAGTCTGGCATTGTTGAGGAAATGAGCTCAATGATCATGACCAAGATGACAGAGATGTTCAAAGAAGCACTCTCGGCGGTTGCCCACTTATCTCAAGAATTTTTCATGGCCAAGAACCATCTAAGGAGGCCGGAAGACGAACAAGATCGAGATAGCGGGAGAAGTTTGGTGTGTAAGCAAAGAGCAATATCACATGGACACAAAGACTCTCCGTGCTTCTTCCAAATTACTGCCAAGCAAGAAGGGGGAAAAGGAAGTTCAAGATCTCAAAAAGTTCATGGCACGTACTTTGGAGAAGAAGGCTCAGAAAGATGCTGAAATGTATAATCTAGCAAAAGCCTTTAAAGAAGTTAGAGCGACTGAGAAGTTGAAGTTTGCTCTGGTAGAAAAGCCTATCTACACTCGAAGTTTTACGAAGCAAGCGATGCTTGATGTTGCAAGAGAGAAACTAAGTGCTAGAGCAAAGGTTGGAACAAGCCAGTCTTTCTTGAAATCGCCTATGAAGAGGAAAGCCTTGGGCGTTGTTCAACCCGAAAAGCAACGCAAAAAGGCTTCTAAGCCAATCCAGAGAAACCGATTACGGATGATGAAGAAACAGAACAACCAAAGGGAATCGAGTCTCAACCTTAGAAGAAAGTCTTCAACACGAGAAATGCTCAAGACACTCCAAGAAGAACAAGCTAAGAAAAGTCGCCGCCGGTCTCGAACGCCTCAGAATCGGAAAAGAAGATAGACGAAGAGCGAAGCGAAGGAGTGATTTCAGGAAGTTTGCGAGCAAGAGGAAAGGAACATCAAAAGCACTAAAGTAGCCCCACGTTGATAAATGGATGCCTATCAAACTCAACGATATGTGGGAAGAAGTCAAGAGGATCTTCCGGTTCAATTATGATGTTCTCGGGGAATGGAGAGGGGAAAGCTTCGAGATCGAATGAAGCTTTCATTGAATACCTTCTTATCTTCTATCCAAAGTATCTCTGAGTCGATTAACTTTATGGACGGATGAAGAAGAGGTACGAGATAGTAGCCCCGTCCATATTCCTATCCACCTCCAAAACTTGAAAATGGCTTGGTGAATGAGAAGGCCATTACTCAAGAGATTGCTCAGTATGCTGGTCATTTGGGTTTAACAGGAAACAGTCCGGACATCATCAAGGAAAGAAATGAACCGAAGAAGAGATTTTTCGGAATGTTTGACCTGGAGGTGCCTGCCGATGAAGTTGAGAATGAAGCAAACCAAGAGCGAAGATCAAGAGCCAAAAATCAAGATCAAGATCAAGACTCGAGAAGATTTTGTAATCTTTACATTTTGTCTTTTTGATTTTGTTGATAAACTCATTGTAATATGTAACGGGATACCAATCATCAATGAAGATTTATCATTATGCTCAAAAGATAATATCTCATTATCTTATTTACATGTATTTTATTTTGATATGCCTGAATGAATGTCTCTGAACTGATTGTATGATTGATAAGGGAGAAATTGTTTAATTATTTGGTAATGAACTAGTTAAAGAGATTCATTACTGAAGAAATTACTGAATGATTAAACTATTGAGAAACTCTGAAATTGTTGAGAGATTCTCTGTCTTAAGAAATTGTTAGGAGACAACCAATCTTGAAATAGGATAAACTGAAACCTGAGTATAGGTTATTTGTTTGTAACAAGATAGGTTTTGGCATCATCAAAAAGGGGGAAATGTTGGGAGATGAATTTTAATAAAGATTTATGATTTTGATTAGATCCCAAAACCCCTGAGTATGACATGTTCAGAATGGTCTTGATAAGTTCAAGTCGATTCCGTTTTTAGAATATTCAGGATGTTATCTGCAGAATGTATAGTCAACAGATATAGTTCGGGATAGTTCTTTTGAAGACTCAATGAGGATATTGAGTAATCAAGACTCAACGGTAGAAGACTCAAAGACATCACCAAGATAAACTACAAAGATTCGAAGACCACAAGACTCAAAAGACCACAAGACTCGTAAGACTCAAGACACAAAGATCAAGATCGAGAAATCAAGATCAAGAATATCAAGGCACACGAATTCTTGAAGAATCGAGAATGTCTTGAATGCTCAGTATGAACCTGAATGTTCCGAGGCACTGAATATATCTATCTGAAGGATGCAATACTGAGAAGATCGCGATTTCTTAGAAAGATAGATATCTGCCAAGACATTCAGATGCAGACAAAAGGAACTAAGTCAGAAGTGTTGATTAAGGTTATATCAAACTCAGAGTTTGTAACCAAAAAGAGCCGTTGAAGGTGTCTACCTTTAACTGGAGACAAAAGTCAAAAAGAGAAAGACAACACTGTACCATACTGACACTGACAGGTCTCTGAAAAGGATGTCAGATGTACAAAAGTTCCAGACTGCAAAAAGTGAAGACCGGCTACATGGAAGGCTATTGCCTAGAAAGTGTTAGGGAGTTTCAAACCCTAAATATAGCCGTTTTACACACCACAAGAGGAAACTCACGAAGCTGTCTCTCCAACGGATAATTTTCAAGAGTAACCTTGGTGTATGCCTATAAATACTGGTGACCCTCTACATTGTAAGGTTACGGGAAATTTATACGCAACTTAAGAGCTCAAGCCTATTCTTGTAAATGTTAAAAGCACTCGAAAAACTTAGAATTTCCCAAGTGCTTCAATATTGAAGAGAGCTCACTATACTAAGCCTAGCTTGATAAGAATTATCCAAAGCTTAGTCGAGATATCCTAACCCTTTGCATTGTGCTTCATTGTAAAGGATATCTCATCCTAGTTGGAAACCAACCAAGAAACCCCAAACCCTTGTGAAGGTAGTTGGAGTGTGTTTGTTGGTGAGAAGTGTTGTAAAGAGTTAGTAAACTACGGAGGTAGTCAGAAAACTCTAGAGGAGAAGTTAGTAAGCTACAGGGGTAGTCTGAAAGCTTGTGTGTGATTGAGTAAGTAAACTCGAGGGTAGTCGAAAAGCTCAAGGTCGGGTTGAGTAAGTAAACTACGTGGAGTAGTCAGAAAACTCAGGGCCGAGTTGAGTAAGTAAACTACGAGGTAGTCAGAAAGCTCATTGTTGATAGTGAATTTCTCTGAAGAGTCGGAGAGAGTGGACGTAGGAGCTTGAGTCTCTGAACCACTATAATTGCTGTGTTCTTTATTGCTTTCCTTATCTGCGCTTATCTGTTGCATTGACTTGATTTTGAAAGCATACTTTTCACTGATATTCAGTTGGAATCAATCCACTGAAGTTGCATAAGTGAATCACATCCTAATCACTATTTCATAAAGGGAAGGTTTTCTGCAAAGCTTAAAACGAGTATAAACTAAGGGCCAAACCATTCCGCACAACTGAGTAGCTAGAACAGATAGTTACCAAACTGAACGTACTCTTCTGAGGGTTTAGTAAGTTAGTTATCTGATCCAAGCAACTCAAGATCTCTGACACTCAGGACTCAGTTGGGATTATCTGAGGTTTCTGAAAGCAGCTCAGGATCACTGTCTCTGTAGACTTTGACTCAGAGCGATCTGTGGTTCTCAGAACCTAATCTTCAGGTTTATCTGACCCAAGCTGACCTCAGTAAGAAAAAGTTTTAAAAACACTGAACACGTGTATTCCCCCCCCATACACGTGTAAGACTCGTTTACACCGGGACCAACACAAGACACTGTTAACGTGATCTTATGTGATCTGGTATCACCACGTTAACTATAATGTAACGCGTGCTATGAACGGTTTGCAATAAATATATATAACATTCAACCATATTTAAAGCAACAGTGATAAATAATTTATTTCAGTAAATAAGCGTTTAATACATAGGTTATACAAAGTAAAAACATACTTTCACGTATAACCCCAACAATCTCCCACTTATACTCAAAGTCTGCTTTTAAGTATACCACAACTTGTCTGATGTATTATCTGGTGACATCTAATGTCACCTATATCAACCTAATAATATTTCTCCCACTTATACTCAAAGCAGATTGGCAACGCTCTTGACACCCATTCCTTCCACATGTCTCTCGAATGTTAACTGAGACAGGCCATTTGTGAATGGATCGGCTAGGTTGTCTTCCGACGCGATCTTTGCCACCTCTATATCTCCTCTCTTGACGATTTCTCGTATAAGATGGTATTTCCTTTCAATGTGTTTGTTGGCCTTGTGGGCTCTCGGTTCCCTTGAATTTGCAACTGCTCCGGCATTATCACAGAAGATTGTGATGGTGCTGGAAAAATTCGGAACAACGTCCAAGTCCACTAAGAAGTTCTTGAGCCACACCGCTTCTTTCGCTGCTTCACAAGCAGCTACATATTCGGCTTCCATGGTAGAATCAGCGATGCATTTCTGCTTAACGCTTCTCCATGTTACAACTCCTCCCCCCAGACAAAACACATTACCCGAGGTAGATTTTCTGGAATCTAGGTCTGATTGGAAATTCGAGTCCGTGTATTCTACTGGAAGTAAACTGTCTGACTGATAAACCAACATTCTATCTCGAGTTCTTTTCAGATACTTCAGAATGTTCTTAACAGTAGTCCAATGTTGATTTTCGGGATTACTTTGATATCTTGCTACCATGCCTACGACGTAGCAGATATCAGGTCTCGTACACAACATTGCATACATGAGACTTCCTACTGCCGACGCATAAGAAATACCTCTCATGTCATCTATCTCCTTTTGTGTCTTGGGATGCATATCTTTTGATAGATGGATTCCGTGCCTGAAAGGTACAAAACCCTTCTTGGAATCTTGCATGCTGAAATGCTTCAAAATGGTATCTATGTCGAAGCTTGCGATAAGCCGATCATTCTTTTCTTTCGATCTCGAGTGATCTTGATCCCAAGAATATGACCGACTTCCCCTAAGTCCTTCATATCAAACTGTTTTGACAGCCATACCCTTACGTCCGAAAAAACCTTTACATCATTTCCGATGAGCAGAATATCGTCTACGTATAGTACCAGGAATACAAAGGCAGTTCCGTCACACTTCCTATAAATACAACTCTCAAAATTGTTTTGATCAAATCCATAAGATTTGATTACATGATCAAAACATTGGTTCCAAGCCCGAGATGCTTGCTTCAGTCTATAAATGGACTTCCTCAGCTTGCACACAAGGTGTTCTTGGCCTTTTTCGATGAAACCTTCAGGCTGTTGCATATAGATTTCCTAGTCAAGACTCCCTTTAAGGAAAGCTGTCTTGACATCCATTTGCCAGATCTCAAAATCTAGATGTGCAGCTATTGCCAAGAGAATACGGATGGACTTAAGCATGGCTACATGCAAAAAGGTTTCTTCATAATCGTTACCCTCTTTCTGAGTGTATCCCTTTGCCACAAGCCTAGCTTTAAAGGTTTCCATCTTCCCGTCCGGTCATCTTTTTCTCTTGTAGACCCACTTGCATCCAATGGGATTTACTCCACTGGGTGGTTCAACTAGCTCCTACACCTGATTATGATCCATTGAGCCCATCTCGGCTTCCATCGCAGTTTGCCAGGATTCTGAATCCTTATCTTGGAGCGCCTCCTTGTAGGACCAGGGGTCTGATTCACTATCCCCGGGGATCAAATCCGAAGATTCTCCTATCCCCATGAATCTCTCAGGTTGTCGGACAACCCTCCCACTATGACAAGGTTCTGATTGTGTCGGTGTGACGCTTGGTATATCAACCTGTATAGTTGGTATAGGAGTTTGCCCTCTTATTTCATTTAAGGTAATCTATTTCATTTAAGGTAATCTCACTTTTGGGCTTTCGATTGTTCATAAAGTCTTCTTCCAAAAATCTAAAGTGCGTACTTATTACCACCTTTTGATCTTCGGGACCATAGAACGTGCGTCCAACTTACCGGCTTCCTTGTCTAGCACGTATGCCGGACACCCCAAAAATCCTGAGGTGTCTCAGACTGGGCTTGCGCCCGGTCCACAAATCTTTAGGGGTTTTGGAAACCGATTTGGATGGCACTAGATTTAGAACGTAAGCCACTGTTTCCAAGGCATGACCCCAAAACGACTTTGGTAGATCTGAATAACTCATCATGGATCTGACCATTTCTAAGAGTGTTCTATTTCTTAGTTCTGCGACCCCGTTTTGTTGGGGGGTTTCGGGTGCAGTCAACTGGGAAACAATACCCTCATCTGACAGGTAGTTCAAAAACTCATCACTGAGGTATTCGCCTCCACGATTAGATCGTGGAAACTTGATACTCTTTTCCCTATGATTCTCCACTTTGGCTTTGAACTCCTTGAATTTATCAAGGGTTTCCGATTTGTGTTTCATGAGGAAAATGTACCCGAACCTTGAGTAATCATCGATGAAAGTTACGAAATACTCATAGCCACCTCTAGCTTTGGTTGACATTGGACCACACATGTCAGTGTGAATGATTTGCAACACTTCTGTGGCTCTATTCCCCTTGGCTCCAAATGCCCTCTTGGTCATTTTACCCTCCAAACATGATTCGCAGGTTGGAAGTGGTTCTAACTGTAGGTCCAACAACGAACCATCTATCACCAACCTTTGGATCCTATTTAGATTAATATGACATAATCTTAGATGCCATAGAAGTGTCCCGTTCACATTTTCTGAACGTTTTCTCTTATTGCATGAAACAATCGATGTGTTATAAGATGCATTTTGTGAGTGGTGTGCACAGTTAATAGTATAGAGATTGTTCTGTAAAGTTCCATGACAGATAAACACATCTTTACGGTAAACAGTAACTTGCTTAGAAAAACGAATAGAATATCCATCATTAATTAGTTTAGAAACTGAAATAAGGTTTTTGCGAAAAACTGGAACGTAAATAACATCTCTTAAAACTAAAATCTTGTCTTCAAAAGACAGGTGTACGTCTCCCACTGCTTCAGCTGCTACTCTCGTAGCATCGCCCAGTGTGATGAGGACCTCACTTCCACAAAGTTGTCGGGTCATTTTGAACCTCTGTAATGTGAAACAAACATGATCAGTGGATCCCGTATCCATTACCCATGAGTGGGTAGCATAAGCCGCTAAACAAGTTTCACCAACTAGTGCGTGAGAATTACTTTTCTTTCCTCTCCTTTTAGGATTGGAACAGGCATCCCTCCAATGTCCTTTTTCACCACAGTTGAAACACTTCCCTTTTGGATTCCTTCTGACACCCAACCATTTGACCGTCTTTTCTCTACTTTTCTTGGCAGTGAGGTTTCCTTGATTTCAACCATTCATCTTTTCATCAATCTTGCCCTCCGTTGGCCTAGATTTTGAGAAAAAAACTTTTGGTCACCAAGGCTTCATCTTCTTGTCCCAGATGTTTCTCTATCGTCTCCAAAGCTTCTTGAAGAGTATCCATATTGAACATGTGATCGCTCATCACAAAACTACAGTAAAACTCATCAAAACATTTTGGAAGAGTTAGGAACAAAGAATCCACTTGAACCTCACTACTATACTCAGCACCGAGATAAGCAAGCTTGTCAAAGTGACGCTTGACCTTGAGAACATGATCCCTTATGGGTGTTCCTCCGCTATTTTTTAGCATTGTCACACCGTCACAATTAAACTGGTCGATCATGCGGTTCTTTGTTAAAAACATATCTTCGAGATTTTGCATAATTTTCGCAGCAGATTCAACACCTTCATGAATGTATCTCAAATCCTTAGACAAAGATGTCAAGATTATATACTTCATAGGTTCGTTGGCCTGCTCCCAGTCATCATATAAAGATCTCTCCGCATTGGTTGATCTTTCAGTTGGCTTGTTTGGCTTGGGTACCCCGAGAACCCAATTGTGTTCTTGTGCAGTTAGGACAAATCTCATATTACGTTTCCAAACAACATAGTTATCACCAGTTAATTGATGTTCTTTGAGTGTATATTTCAGTGGATTAAAAGATTGCTGTTGCGAGTCATTTTTTTATGAGAATTCTATGTGGCTAATTTGATAACAACTCACAAACAAAATAAGTACGTGTACGATATACGGTAAATAACAGGAATTTGTTGACCCGGTTCGTCAAGAAATGACTACTCTGGGGGCATTCCAAGCCAGGGATGTCATATTGCGAGGTTTACATATACAATACACAAATACTTCTCATGGGGAAGACTTCCATGAAAAATGATGATTTGGAGAGTAAGTGGGTGAGTGCTAGGGAATTTTTTTGAGTTCCTATGGAAGATTTCTGAACCGAAAATTTCTGAACCTGTCTCTTGTTCTTTTTTCTTCTATTTATAGTACTTCGGCAAGCATGAGCTGGAGACTTTGGGTCTTGCAAGAACTCATGTGATGCTGCCACATTTTCAACTTCGTCTTCCTGGTTGACCTTCGGATTTACTTGCTTGTAAGGCATTCTTTTTGTCGTCCAGATGGTTCAGTTAGTGACATGGCTTTTCTGTCATACGCCCTTTATATCAACTTCTGCTCGATTGATCGCTCTGCTCGCACCTTTGACCATATCAATTTTATACCGGAACACTGTCCTCATCGAGCATATAAGAATGACTATAATAGTTGACAAATTTACCGAGAAACCTTGTTTGGTCGGCAAGGCGAGCACACTTGTACTGTTGTCAAGACGAGCATAGTTGTGGCAAGCATGCTTGTAGCGAGCATACTTGTAGCGAACATATCTTTGCAGCATACTTGTTAGAGAGAGCATATTCAGATATGGTTGGTAAAGTGAGCACACCAAAGCGAAACACACTTTAATTATTATCCGGGCGAACAACTCTCCAAATTTATTATGGTTATTTTAATAATTTATCGATACACGTGTCTCTCCGACGTGTATAAATTAATCGAGTAATTATATTGTTGGGAGATGAATTTAATAATGAGAGGTTTTGATTAGATCCCCAAACCCCTGAGTATGACATGTTCAGGTTAATCTTGATAGTTGAGTCAGGATTCAGTTTTAGAGTATTCAGGGATGTTATCTCGCACAATGTATAGTCAATGCGATATAGATCGGGATAGGTTCTCAAGACTCAAGAAGTTTACGAAGAAACCGAAGTTTCAATATGAAATCGAAGTTTCGAAGTTTCATATGAAATCGAGATATCAAGACTCGATTGTGGAAATCGAGATATCAAGACTTCGAAGAAAATGAGATATCAAGACTCAAGGAGAAATCAAGACTCAAAGATGAAGACTCAAGATACCGGTCAAGATATCTCGTGAAAACTCGAAGACATCAAGACTCGAGAAGACATCAAGACTCGTAAGACTCAAGACACGTAAGATGTAAGATCAAGACAAAGGATATCGAAGGCATAGTAATTATCAAGACTCAAGAATGTCATCAATGCTCGATATAAACCTCAATGTTCCGAGGCATCAAAATATCTATCCGGAAGGATACAATCTCGAAAAAAACGCGATTCCTTAGAAAAATAGATATTGCCCAAGACATTCTCATGCAGACAAAAGGAACTAAGACAAAGTGTTGTTAAGGATATATCACTCAGAGATAGTAACCAAAAAGAGCCGTTGAGTTTGTCTACCTTTAACTGGAGACAAAAGTAAAAAGAAGAAGACAACACTCATATTATCGGGACATCGACAACGATAGGTCATCGGATCATGTCAAGAGTACTATGTTCCGCATCGCAAAAAGTGATGACCAAATACATGAAAAGCGGTTTACCTAAAACGTCTTTAGGGAGTCTCAAACCCTAAATATAGCCATTCATCACACACCATAAGAGGAAACTCATGGAGCTATCTCTTCCAACGGATAGTTTTTCAAGAGTGACCTTGGTGTATGCCTATAAATACTTGTGACCCTCTACATTGAAGGTTACGGGAAATTTGTAAGCAACTCAAGAGCTCAAACTTATTATTGCAAGTTGAAGCACTCGAAAACCCAAGAATTTCCCAAGTGCTTTATTTCGAAGAGAGCTCATTCCACTAAGCCTAGCTTGATAAGATATATCCAAAGCTTAGTCGAGATATCCTAGCCTTTGCATTGTTCTTAATTGTAAAGGATATCTCATCCTAGTTGGAAACTAACCAAGAAACCCCAAACCCTTTGTAAGGTAGTTTGAGTGTGATTGTTGGTGAGATTGGAGTTGTAAAGAGTTAGTAAAATACAAGGAGGTAGTCAGAAAGCTCTAGAGAAGAAGTGAGTAAACTATCTTGGATAGTCAGAAAGCTTGGGTGTGTTTTGAGTTAGTAAACTACAGAGGTAGTCAGAAAACTCAAAATAGAAAGGTTAGTAAACTATAGAGGTAGTCAGAAAACCTTAGGAAGTGATTAGTGAATTTCTCTAAAGAGATCAGAGAGAGTGGACGTAGGAGCTTGAGTCTCTGAACTACTATAACTTTCTGTGTTATTTGCTTTCTGTTTTGCATTGATTAACTGTTGCATATCTTAAACTGAAAGCATATTTTCACTGATATTCAGTTGGAATCAATCCACTGAAGTTGCATCCGAACTGAATCACAACCTAATCACTATTCCATTAATTGGAAGGTTTTCAGCAAAGTATAAAACGAGTATAAACTTAGGGCCAACCATTCCACACATCTGAGTAGCTAGAACAGATAGTTACCAAACTGAACTTACTCTTCTGAGGGTTCAGTAAGTTAGTTATCTGATCTAAGCAGCTCAGAATCTCTGAAAACTCTGGATCAGTTGGGATTATCTGAGGTTTCTGAAAGCAGCTCAGGATCACTGTCTAAGGTAGACTTTGACTCAGGGCTATTTGTGCTTCTCAGGACCAAATCATCAGGACAACCTGACCCAAACTGACCTCAGTAAAGAAAAGTTTTAAATCACTGAACACGTGTATTCCCCCCCATACAGGTGTAAGACTCGTTTGCACCGGAACCAACAAGTGGTATCAAAGCAGTGGTTCAACTTGACCACCTGCTTCGTTGACCAAAGTCTTATTTGCTAAAAATACTTGTGGTCTATCTGAACAGATCTTACTTGCTGAATTCTTAAAAGACTCAGACGAAATGTCTTCTAAGAAACTTCCTATGTTCTCAGTAGAGAACTATGATTTATGGAGACTGAGAATGCAGACTTACCTGTATTCTAAACATGAACGTATGTGGAGAGTGGTCTCTGAAGGGCCATTCAAATTTACTGTGGTGAATCCCAGAGGAACAGAAAATGAGAGAAATGATCCCAGGACAGAATTTCCTAAGCTGATGACCAACTGACTCCTGAGGAGAGAAAGTTAATCAATCTAGACTATATTGCCAAAGACACATTGTACAGTACAATTGATGATGGTGTGATGGGAATGATTTCTCATTGTAATACTGCTAAAGAAATTTGGGATACACTAGCTGTAATGTGCCAAGGCACATATCATATCAAGGAAAACAAACTTTCAGTTGCCATTGGAAAGTTTGATAGTTTTGAAATGGAAGATGGTGAATCTATAGACAAATTGGAAGTCAGATTCACTAGCATTATGAATGATCTGAATGCACTTGGAAAGAGATATCCACAGAGAGAAGTGGCATTGAAAATTCTTAGAGGTCTTTCTAAGAAATGGGATATTCATGCAGTGGTGATTGAAAACACCAAAAACATTGATTCAATGTCATACCAACAAGTCTTCTCTGAGCTAAAAGCTTATGAGTTCGTAATTGATAAGAAATCAAAGAAAGCTGACAGCAAAGATGATTCATCATCTAGTAAAAATGTGGCTTTCAAAGCCAAGGATAAAACCTGTAAAACTAGAGAGTCTGAGAACTCCTTTGCTAAGAATCATGATGAGCTTGAGGATAAGCTAGCACTGATGGCAAGGAGGTTTGAAAGACTTAATAGTCGATATGGAAAATATAAAAACTATTACAGGAATCACAGGTACCAGAAGAAAGCTGAGGACAAATCAACTGAGAAGAAGAAGGACCTGAAAGCTGAAGGATCTTCATCCAAAAGGAAGGACTCAAAGTCTAAAGAAGAAAGTGATCAGGATGATGATACCAACAGATGCTATAACTGCCAAAAGAAAGGTCACTTCCAGTATGATTGTCCAGACCTGAGTGCTAAGGAGAGAAGAGAAAGACAAGCTAAAAGAGACAAGAAGTTCTCTAGCAAGAAAGCCATGGTTGCAGAAGAAGAACATTCTGAGGAAGGATCTAGCTCTTCAGATGAAATATTCTCAGACAGTGAAAGTGATGATCTCTGTCTAATGGCTATTGAGGAGGTAAACTCTTCTTTCTCTGTTGTTGCTCCTACACTAGCACAAGAGTTATCAAGTTCCACTATAAACAGTCAGTTTGACCCGATGGATTCTTTTGAGAGTTTGATGAAGGACTATGCTGTTTTACAAGAACTGCTAAATGAAACTCAAGAGCAGAACAAAGAACTGAAGGCTGAAAATCTTAAGTGGAAAGACTCTAGCAATACTGAAATCACTTCTCAATTAATGGGAGCTACTGATGAACTGGATGTTCTGAAAGTACAACTCTCAGAGAAAGAGAAGTTGATAGTGACCCTAACTGAAAAGCTAGAGAAATCCACTGAAGAGATTCAGCTGATCAGAATTAAGTTCAATGACCTCCCTGAGAAGCATGAAACTCTACAGAAGTGTGAGGATAGTGCGCAGAAGAAGCTAACTCTATTGAATACTGCATCTAAAGTAATAGATGAAATTCAGAGTTATCAGAGACCTGCCACTATAAAATCTGGATTGGGATACATTCCAGGGGGAACCTCACAAGGTCATCTGAATGCTGCATCAAGTAGCAAGAAGACAATCTTTGTTAAACCAGTGGCACCTACACTTCGAACTGAAGAAATGCCCAAGGTTTTAGACAAGGGAAAAGGACCTATGGTTCCAGTAAAACTGAATGATCAGGTAAGAAAGCCCAAACCTCAGGTGAAGGCTAGAAAACCTGACCAATCGATAAGGAAAATTTCGTGCAAGTATTGAAGCCTCGGGCTAAGAATGCAAACCTGAAAAGGATCTGCAGACCGAACCAAAGAGAGAAATCATCGAAAAAGAAACACTCAAAGCAGAGACATTCTCAATCAAGAGACCAAGTCCTCGACATCGAAAAGACCCTATTTCAAAGACAGCAACCTAAACCCCACTTGCCTAAGGGTAAAGGTTACTGAACCCAAATCAACAAAGATTCCGACCAACGCACACAGAAGCCAAAAGCAATGGAACAAAAGGCCTGCACCAAAGAAAAACTCTAAGGCTCATGTTCATGCTAAGGCTAGCACTCATACACAGGATACTGCTAAGGCACCCAGAGTAGTAAATGTGTATGTAGATGTATATGGAAGACAAATTAGCCACTCTAAAGTGATTAGAGTTGTCAGGCAGATTTGGATTCCGAAAGGTACAACTAACCTGGTAGGACCCTATACCAAATGGGTACCACAGATCTAATATGTTTTTCAGGTAAACAGAAAAGGGCACTGAGCTGAATGAAGACATCATTAGCCCTGTTGAAAGAAGATCTGAGATGTCATTGTTGGAAGATGAATTTCCTTCATGGACTTCAGGAGAAATCAAACTGAAGAAGGAACTTCATCAGAGATCATGTCGAGAAAAAGGACATCAGGATGGAGAAAATTCATACTGATAAGCAGAGAGCTGATATCTTGACTAAAACTTTGGCTGAATCAAGATTTCTGGAACTATCAGTTGAATTAGGGATGTTGGATCCAGGTGTATAGAGTAAATCTTAAAAATTGAAGGTTTTCAGACGCATGAAGTTTTTCTCAGGATTCTACTGAGAAACTCAGGATAAAATTGGAAATACTGAACTGAGTCTTGAGAAATCAGGTGTACTGAAGGTCAGTACTCAGTATTATACTGAACCCATTCAGTACTCAGTATCATACTGACATTTTATCAAGGTCAATACTCAGTAAGACTGATAGAGGGAAATTAGTCTGAAGAAGTAATGACTCATGCAACTCATTTATTGCCTAAGTGAAACTCAGTAATCATTAGCAATAAATAGCATAACACCTGAAGAGATTGTTTTGGGCGGGATCTTTGAAATTCCAAGGAAGGTCAACAGTCATTAAATGCTCTGTTGCTTTTAATCACCAATGAGGTTACATTGGCGGCTTACTTTTCGTGAGAGTCCTTTCGCATACCCGATTAGTCGGTGGATTAATCTTAACCGTTGATTTTAATTAATCACACGACTTCCCACGAATCGGTCTATATATTCTTTTGGAAGCCATTCAAGCCATTTTTATAAACTCTCGTTCCCAAAATCACTCTGCAAATAAAATCCCCTTTGCCCAGAAAATCTTCTTCACTCGAAACCCTAAACCTTCAAATCTTCAAAATGACTTACACCATATTCCACAAATTGGCTGAAACCAATAAGCCATGGTATGAGTACGTGGTTTCTCTGGAGAGTACCTCAAACGCAAAACATGAAGAAGAGGCGATCCATTTGATTCGTTTGGCGAAACTAACGAACCTCATCGCAAGCCGACCGGAGGCGGAATACTCGCAAGAGGTAATAGAGTTCGTCTCTAATATGGAAATAGATGAGGATGATAATATTGAGTCCAAGATTTCTATTTTGCATTTAGAGCATACATCGAAGTATATAGATTTTATTCGGGAGCTGTACATAGTCCCTCGAAATTTAAACGATGTTTTTGAGTTGTTCGATAGGGGAGATGATCCCACTTTGTATATGTTAGGTCGGGAGCAAGAGTATCTTGATAGGATTACTGAGAATCCTGTTAAGTTTGAGGCGACCTTACATAAGCGGCATTTAAAAGCCAAAATACAGAGTGTTGATGGATATTGTGAGCAAGTGCATTATGAGTCGATCGGGGAGTTTTGAGCAGATTAGCACTCCCAAACTCCGATTGATGGCGGCGATTGAGGACTCACCCACCAAGGATTTCAACTGGCTGAAGTATCTGATCAAGGTGGTAAGTGAGCAAGCCAAGGTCATAAAAAATGAGGATGACTCAATATCGATCAAAGGCAAGATCCTTCATGCCACCAAAATAGCCTTTATTTTGGAGATGTGTCAAGATGAGGAGGACATCTTTGCCAACACTACTCCGTTCCCTAAGTCCAATGTGATGTTCAAGCCAGTTGCCACCAAGAAGACTATCAAAGGGAAGAAGGAAAAAAAGGTGGAATCACCGGTTGCTGCTGCTACTGAAGAAACCCAACAAGCCAGGGGGAAGGCTTTGTTGGAGGCCAAGAAGGAGCAGGGTGAAAAATTGAAGAAGAAAAAGACCCTTGCTCCAAAGCGCAAAAGGATGGTGGTTCTCACTGATGATGACGAGGAGAGTGAGGCTGAGGAGATTCAACCTGAGAGCCAAACAGCTCAGAAATCGCCTTTACATGTATTGGCTCAGGCTATCTCAATGGAACAGGAGCAAACTGAGGAGCAAGTCTTCTCTGAGATTCTTGAGACATCTCTAAGTTCTGATAAATTTTCTCAAGAAATTTTCCAAGGACCTCAGACCTCAGAGCAAGTTTAGATTCCTCTCGAGGAAGTTCTTTCGGACCACCGAGGTCGCCAGATTCTCGCCGAGGAAGTGCCTACTCACCCCTGAGCAAACTCAAATTCCCATCGGAGGCGCCACTCAAACCTCGTAAACCTAGTCGATTCGGAGACCGAGGAGCTGCCTGCCCAACCCTCAGAATTTGCTGAGCCTCAGGAGCAGATGAACATTGATGAGCTCCTGAGTGATCTATTGCTTAATCCTTCAGCAGACTTTTCTACTGAACCTGAGAGCCCGATGCTCAAGAAGGGTGAAGCTGAAGAGACCGAATGGCAAAGCAAGGGGGAACGGTTCATTCTCGACCGCTACCCTGAGCTTAGCTCATTCCCTGACCTCCAAGACATCTTCTTCAGATTGAGGTCAACGGTCTTCATCCTCAACCAGACTCTTCCCGAAATGCTCAACATAGCTTCATTCAGAGGCGAAGACTGGTGGAACGAGGAAACAATTCTGCTCACTGAATTCTCAGGAAAACCAAGCTCATAATGAAAACGTCTGACTTTGATGAGTTGGTTAAGAAGAAGGTTGCTGAAGTTGGTGCCCCGAGCTCCAAAGATAAATCTCAGGATGGGGACCAACAAGGGGATGATGAGAGTCAATCTCAGAAGGAGAAAGACTTAATCGATCTTGAAGAGGTCAGTGTCGAACATCCTCGGACCGGGTTAGCCTTCGTGTAACTTTTTTGCACTATTAACAATTATGTCGGATTATCAAGTACATATCTTTAAATCTATAATGTCTGATATGCAGACTGAGGCTCAGGTGGACACCCAAGCTCAGGGTGAATCCCAGACCCAGATCGAGTCCGATGCTCGTGTTCAGATCGAGACTTCGGTCGAATAAATGTTCTCGGGAGACACAACAGATCAGATATGCTCCTAAGATTGATCTCACCCCTGTGATGGAGAAATTGGAAAAGGTTGAGCCAATCCTGAACAAAGTTGCTCAGATGGAGAAGGTATTGGCCAACCAAAGTCAGAAGATGGAAAGTCTGAGTTCTTCTTCAGACCTGTTGCAACTTCAGAGCTCTCTCACTGAAAAGCTGACCTCCATGGAAGGAAAGTTAGAAGAGAAGATGGAGGGGGTCAAAGCTGAGCTTAATGCAGAGCTGAAGCAGAAGCATCAGGAGCAGACTAAAATTCTTGAAGCTAAATTGGCAGAGAAGAATGACATGCTGGTGAAGAATGCTGTTGAGGAGATGAGCTCAATGCTCATGGCCAAGATGACAGACATGTTCAAGGAAGGTCTCTCTAGCCAATTTGCTCATATGTCTGAAGAATTCTCAGTGGCGAAGAACCACCTAAGGAGGCTCGAGGAGGAGCAAGATCAGTTGGCAGGGGAGGTGCGTAGTGTCAGTAAAGAGCAGTATCATATGGACACAACACTCTCCAGGCTTTTGCCTAAGTATGGTTCCAAGAAGGGGGAAAGACCCGGAGCTGATCTCAGAGAATTATTGGAACATACTTTGAAAGGAAAGACTGTCAAGGAAGCTGAAAAGAAAATCATTGCTGAAGCCATGAAGGAGATCGAGGCCACTGAGAAGCTTAAGTTCAAAAAGGTGGAGAAGCAGTCTACACTCAGGTTTCAGAGGAAACAATGCAAGAAGTTGCTGCAGAGAAACTGAGTGGTAGAAGAGTTGGAACAAGCCAAGCTGGAGCTGAATTGCCCATCAAAAGAAAGGCTGTGGCGTTTGAAGAGCCTGAGGGCAAAAGAGCTAAGGCTTCTAAGCCAATTTAGAGAAAGCTGATTCAGGATATTGAAGAATCTGAGGAAGTACCCCAGAAGAAGGTCTTCAATACCAGAAGTGTTCTGAAAACACTCCAAGTTGAGCAAGCTAAGAAAACTGCTGCTTCTATTTCTGGTGTGCCTGTGATCAGAAAGAAGATGGAAGAAGAGCAGAAGAGAAGGAGTGGTTTCAAGAGGTTCGCGAGCAAGAGGAGAGAAAACACTAAAGCACATAAATGGCCGCATGTTGACAAGTGGATGCCAATCCAGTTCAATGATGCATGAGAAGAGATTAAACGAACTTTTTGGTTCTACTATGATGTGCTAAGAGAATGGAGAGGGGAGAGCTCAGATCCCAATGAGGCTTTCATTGACTATCTCCTGACCTTTTATCCGAAGTATCTTCAAAGCTGGATCAATCTTGCAGATGAAGGAAAGGTTCAGATAAACGCCCCTGGTCCATACTCGTACCCTCCTCCTAGGCTGGAGAATGGCTTGGTGAATGAAAAAGCCATTTCTCAGGAGATTGCTCAGTACGCCATTCTGTTGGGCCTGACAGGGAACAATCCTGATATCATTAAAGAGAGAGATGCACTGAAGAGAAGATATTATGGAATGTTCAACCTTGAAGTGCCTGCTGATGAGGTGGAAGATCCGAACTGAAGAGCCCGAGCAGAAGAGCAAAAGAAGGCCGAAGATGAAGACTCAGAAGATTCATGTAATCCTTTATCTTTTTGTCTTTTTGATTTTGTTTTTCAGATAAGATTGATTGTAACTTGTAACTGTCTACCATTCATCAATGAAACTTTATCATTTATGCTCAAAAAATAATATCTCATTATCTTAATTTACATGTCTTTACTTTTGATATGCCTGAATGTTGTCTCTGAGAAAATTGTTGGGAGACTTATTGTTTGGTGATGAAATTGTTGGGAAATTCATTACTGAAGAAATTGTTAAAATCAATCTTGTAATAGGAAAAACTGAAACCTGAGTATATGTTAAGTGTTTTGTAACAAGATAGGTTTTGGCATCATCAAAAAGGGGGAAATTGTTGGGAGATGAATTTAATAAAGAGAGATTTTGATTAGATCCCAAAACCCCTGAGTATGACATGTTCAGGATAATCTTGATAGTTGAGTCAGGATTCAGTTTTAGAGTATTCAGGATGTTATCTGCACAATGTATAGTCGTGATATAGATCGAGATAGGTTCTCAAGACTCAAGAAGTTTCAAGAAATCAAGTTTCAAAGATGAAATCGAGATCTCAAGACTCAAGATGAAATCGAGATATCAAGACTCAAACGATGTGAAATCGAGATATCAAGACTCGGCAGAAAATGAGATATCAAGACTTCGAAAGAGAAATCAAGACTCAAAGATGAAGACTCAAGATATCGGTTAAGATATCTGTGAAAACTCGAAGACATCAAGACTCGTAAGACATCAACACATTGAAGACAGAAGACTAAAGATAGAAGACTGAAGACAAAGGATATCAAGGCATAGTAATTATTATCAAGACTTCGAAGAATGTCTTCAATGCTCAAGATAAACCCAATGTTCCGAGGCAATCAAAATATCTATCCGGCGATACAATATCGAAAAAACGCGATTCCTTAGAAAAATGGATATTGCCCAAGACATTCTCATGCAGACAAAAGGAACTAAGACAAAGTGTTGTTAAGGATATATAACTCAGAGATAGTAACCAAAAAGAGCCGTTGAGTTTGTCTACCTTTAACCGAGACAAAAGTAAAAAAAAGAAGACAACACCTCATATATTATCACATCGACAACGATAGGTCATCGGATCATGTCGGTAGTACTATGTTCCGCATCGCAAAAAGTGATGACCAAATACATGAAAAAAGTTTACCTAAAACGTCTTTGGAGTCTCAAACCCTAAATATAGTTCATTCATCACACACCATAAGAGGAAACTCATGGAGCTATCTCTTCCAACGGATAGTTTTTCAAGAGTGACCTTGGTGTATGCCTATAAATACTTGTGACCCTCTACATTGAAGGTTAAGGGAAATTTGTAAGCAACTCAAGACTCAAACTTATTATTGCAAGCTGAAGCACTCGAAAACCCAAGAATTTCCCAAGTGCTTTATTTCGAAGAGAGCTCATTCCACTAAGACTAGCTTGATAAGATATATCCAAAGCTTAGTCGAGATATCCTAGCCTTTGCATTGTTCTTAATTGTAAAGGATATCTCATCCTAGTTGGAAACCAACCAAGAAACCCCAAACCCTTTGTAAGGTAGTTTGAGTGTGATTGTTGGTGAGATTGGAGTTGTAAAGAGTTAGTAAAATACAAGGAGGTAGTCAGAAAGCTCTAGAGAAGAAGTAAGTAAACTATCTTGGATTGTCGAAAACTCAAAATAGAAAGGTTAGTAAACTATAAGAGAGTGTTTTTGAGTTAGTAAACTATAACTGAGGTAGTCGAAAACTCAAAATAGAAAGGTTAGTAAACTACCACTAGGTAGTCGAAAAACCTTAGGAAGTGATTAGTGAATTTCTCTCGAAGAGATCGAGAGAGAGTGGACATAGGAGCTTGAGTCTCGAACCACTATAACTTGTTGTGTTATTTGCTTTACTCATTTTTTGTGCTTGATTAAATCATCAGCATATCTTAAAACCGACCGAAAGCATATTTTTAAATCATTGATATTCGATTGGAATCAATCCAATCGAAGTTGCATCCAAACCGAATCAACAATCCTAATCACTATTCCATTAATTAGAAGGTTTTTAAAGAAAGTATAAAACGAGTATAAACTTAGGGCCAACCATTCCATGAACATGTGGAGAGGGTCTCTCGGGGCCGAAATTTCATCAGTAGCTAGAACAGATAGTTACCAAAACCGACTCGAACTTACTCTTAAAGAAATTTGAAGGTTATCAATAAAAGTTTGATAGTTTTGAAATGTTAGTTATCTCGATCCAAAGATCATATCCACGACTCGGGATCTCTCAAAAACTCGAGATCGGTTGGGATTATCGAGGTTTCAAGCGAATGCTTCGATCACCTTGGAAAGAGATGTCTCGGGTAAACTTTGACTCGAGGCGATTTGTGCTTCTCGGGACCAAATCATCGGATGACAACCCAAAAGAAGAAGACCTCGAAAGAAAAAGTTTTAAATCCTTTAAAGCCAAACAAACCGTCAGTTCCCAAAAAACTAGAAATTCTGTATTCCCCCATAAAATCGAGGTAAGACTCGTTATTTTCATTGATATTCGACCAACATATATCGATCACAATAATACCCCCATTAAAATTTTTCAAGAAGAGTAAGGCCGCTTTGTATTCATCATGGGGGCCCAAAAGTTTGAAGATATGATATATTGAGTCGCGCCAATTGTGAAACTCGTGTCGTCGACATAAAATGTCGAACCTTTTTTTTTTTTTTTGAGTTTTCAATTTTTTTTATATATCTCGACATCTATAAATACCTATTTTGCCGATCCAACCGCGATCTCTTCTTCTTTCTCTTCAATCTCTCTTCTCTTTTTCCTTCATACTTTGCCTCGTTAAATTTCCGGCAAAACACGTTCATTTCGGCGAAGGATTTCTTTCAGGTAACTAATTCGTACCCTCTTTAATCCCAATTATGACTTCTCGTTCAAGTTCTACCGCTTCAATAGAGTCGAATCATCATGGTTCCTCTTCCTCCTCTTTCCGTTCGATCTCCCGTAGTGGTACTAATGCGCTGGAGATGAATGCCTCGGGTTCAAGATCCCGTTGGCAAGTTCGACAGCCATTTGCCATTCTTTCATTGGATTCCGATGATGCCCTCAATGAATTAGATCGGGATTTAGCCCGTACCGATTTTTTAGATGATTCGGGTGAAGATTCTTTATCCCAACCCCAAATTGGGTCTAGGGATGTATGTAGTCACGATGTAAATAAGGGAGTTGACTTTATGAGGGAGGAAATCTTGGTGACTGGGAATGTAAACGAGTCGAACAGAGGATTTGATGGCAAACAGAACACGGAGCTCGACATCCCGGTTGGTCTTCCTCATAGCCCAACATATAGAGAGTATAGTGTTCGTTATGATTTTGATTGGCCAGAACAACCTCACAGGACCAGGGTTGAGAATGAATATCCCATGAAAATTACAAAATTGATGTAGATATGTGATTGATGTAGATATGCTTTTTACGGTCCTGGATGAGTCGATGTTCTTTGTGAACTTAGATACAATGGAAGCGGGTCTTCGATTCCCACTTCATCCGGCTATTACTCGTTTGCTCGTAGAATGGAACATCACCATTACACTGCTAAAGCCGAATGGGTGGTATATGATTATGAGTTTCCTAACTCTGTTCGGTAAAACGAAGCCCGTGTACTATCCAACAGTAGCAGAACTCTCTCGATTAGTTCATTTGTCCCGACCCAAAGGTGAACATGGATGGTTGTTCATGCAGGTGAATGCCAAATGTAAGGTCATCGAGGATGTGCCGAACAAGATTACTAATTGGAAAGAGAAGTTTTGGTTCGTCGGGGGTGATTGGAAAAGCCCTGCTTCTGGATGTGAACCAAATGCTCGCTTAGATATCCCCACAGATTTTGGAATCTGTCGAAGTAAGTAATTTTGTGTTTTTGCTCTTCACAATGAACTAATTTTAACTTATTCTTAATTTCAGGAATTCAAGCAGCAACTGACAAAGAGACAAAAGACGGTTATTTCAGCAGTATCTGGCAAATCGATCTTGAGCCATATTCAGAACGGTCAGTGAAGACATTGAATAATGCTGATCAAAGGAAGAAGGGAGGATTTTACGTGCCCCCTCACCATTTAGTTGTCGTCAATCCAGCAGGTAAGGATTGTTTTTTACTCTTGCAAATATGTTGTGCCCTTTGTTCCCAGTTTGTATTTCCTTCTTAATAAAATTTTGTGTCTACAGCTTTCCCTACCGTCACTGTTGCTGTAAGCACATCCAAACATACTGAAATGGCTCGAACTAAGAGACCTCAAGAGCTCGCTCGAATTCAAGCAGAGAGAGATGCCCAGCGAGCAAACTGAGGGGAGTCGAGCAGAGTGAAAAAGGCGAGCCGACCAGCCGCGCCCAGACCGGGCGAGTCGAGTCGGCCGAAGAGGACAACTCGTTCTGTCGAGCAGGGATCGAGTGACCAAGCTCCCTCGCCAAAGAGATCCAGAAGGGTACCTGACGAACAAAATCTGATAGCTCCGACGAGCATCGATGTTATTGAGACGACCCCCACTGCTGAAGTGACCAGAATAACTGCCTATGTGGTCGGTCCGATCACACAAATTGTCGAAATGGAGGTCGGTACGTCTACTCCACCTCTTGCAGGGCCCCGAACCTGGACCCCTTTGAGTTCCCAGCTTCGTTCTCCCGAGGACAAATCGTTTATGGGATGGGATCCTGCTCGGGTGAACATGTACATTTGCTCGTCTATTGGAGTGCCTTTTTGTTTCATCTTATTTGGTCATTTAATCATGTCTATTTACTCGGGTGATCATGCAGGTTGAACAGATTGTCGCCTCTGATGCCACAATTGAAGGACTATTCTTTGCTCTCACAGTGTCATAACATTCCCAGCCTTCCCGAGCATGTTCGGGATGGGTCGATTCAAGAGTCTGAGACTCCCATTCGAGCATGGACTCTTTCGAGCTCGAAGAAGCCACTAAGGGTCCAACGCCTTTGGATACCATGCGACTTGGCCTAGTGCGCCATGTCCAATCTTTGGTTCTCGGCCTTGAAAAGCTTTTCGCCGAGTCCGCCTTGCTTCATTCCAACTCGTTTTTTTCTAATCTTCTTTATTACAAGTTTTTCGAAGAAGGTGAATGAAACTGACCAAAACTTCGAGGATGAAATGAAGTTGGCTCGGGGACAAGTATCCTCAGCCCAAGTAGAGGCTCGTAAAGCTCAAGAGGATGCTCGTCAAGCTTTTTGAGGGAAGATGCTACTCGCCGGGCGGAGAGGAGCTTTAGGCCTTGCTTTTATCTTGAGCTTGCACCGGTCCCGGAAGAGGTGGGTGACATTAGGAGAGTTCAGGATGAGCTGAACGTTGAGCTCCGAAACTTAGAACTCTTATGGGAGATTTTGCTCGTTAGATTTTTTATTTTTGCTTTTTTGATTTATAGAATGTGAAAAACTCGCTTTCGAACAATAACTCCTCATTTCTTTGAAGAGACCAACACTTTTTTGTTTTGCCCGGTCTTGAAAATTCAAAATTGCACAATCGGGAGTATGTTGATTCCATGTCCAATTTCTCGTATATATGTGCCTTTGCAAATGCCATCCATTCTGCCAGACAAACACTTACTGTCAACCAGATTACCCCACTTGTAACCCATCTCGAGAAGTACGATCGACAACCCCCTTTTTCGCAACCTTCCAATATCCGATTTGGGCCGATCTGTGCGATTTTTCTAATCTTCCTGATGGGATCGAGATTGATGATCCTATTTTGGATGAGGAAGATGGTTCGGATGCGAATGTTGAAGGTATTGTCGACCAAGCTTGCCGAGCCGAGCATGGGTTGGATCGGTGCTTGAAAGAGCATAGTGGTCCACCGAAGTTGAGCGAGAACTTCTTGTTCAACGGCGGATGAGGCTTGATGGTTACGGGGAGTTCTTTGCTAAAAGGACCGAAGCGATATTCAACTATAAAGCACGGGCAAGACATGCTTGATACATCTCTTTCCCCGCCTTCCCCCAATAATGAATTTGTTCCTTAATTTTGCTTTTTGCTTTCTTTGAACAATTTCTTCCGAATTACCGTTTTGAATAATTTTTTTTGTCTTGTTGAACTTGCTTGTTGAACAATTTTGTCTTTGTTTCCATTGAATTTGATTGTTGAACAATTTCCTCTAACCCGATCGGGAGGATGCATTTTGTTGTTGATGAACGGTTGATGTTTGTTTTTTTTCAATTTCTTCCTAGTTTATGCCATCTTTTTTCTTACGAATGAATTCAACATGATTTGTGTCATATGTTCCACCCTCGACTTCTTTGGTTTTTTGATTGTCTTATTGAGGTGCAATCGATTGATCGCTTTATTTAGTCATGCGACGGATGGGTTAACTTATGTGTTACCCCCCATTTCTTATTTCGTGATTGTCTTATTTAGCCGCGATCACTATTCTTACTCGGGTCGTCTTATTTAGCTACGACCCCGTACTCATCACTCGCTTTGTTGCGGGTATCTGTAAGTACTAGTCGTCTTATTTAGCTGAGACTGTGTACCCATCACTCGCTTTACTGTGGGTATCTAAGTACGAATTGTTTCGTCAGGTGAACACAAACTTTTGCTCGTTCATCTTTGTTCGGGTCGTCCGGCTTAGGTGCGACCTCTGATAGGCTTTAACTAGAAGAAATTAACAAACAAAAATGCTTCGCAACACGTTGCTATTCTATTACATTTTTTACATTTGAAGAAGATTGTTTCTATTACACATGACTATAGACGTCAGACTATGGTTTTGGATTTAAAACTTGTCTTGAAATAGACATGAGCTGACCTCATCTCGTCCGCGGAATTGATGTTGACAAGTATGAGGCAATATGTCATATCAACATCTAATCAAAATCATATAATCATTTATTAAATTCATCTTCTTCAAGTAATATGTTCTATTGAGCATTTAAAGCAACAAAGAAGATCGGCGTTTGCCCCTCCCCGGACAAGCTTACTGATTATTCAGCGGGTTCTTAGTGGACATGATAGCATGTGGCATATAATTTTTTATATCATTTTCATCCGCTTATATTAAAAATAAAAAGACAAAAAAGATAATGAGCAAAATAAAGCCTCTTTCATTGATTTCGCACCATTTTATCCCATTTTTGTAGAAAATGACACGAACATCGAGCATCTTGATCCGCCTTTTTTGCGTTCTTTCTTCTACGGATGCCATTGAACATCCCCCCCCGCCGAGGAGATTTTTGGATCGACCCTCGGGACTTTTTTGATTCTTTGAAGTGATTTACCTATGATTGAGTCGTATCCAAATTATTGCCGAATGAAAAATTTAAATTCAATACTGGAGTTATCTTGACAACCATGACTCGCTAATATTTTAGCATCTTGAATCCGTTTTCTTTATAGTCTAGCACCAACCTTATTTATACCGATCGGAGTGATATCATAGTTCATGTTCAAGAAGAAAATACTTCTCCCTTGTTTTTTTTGTTTTATCTTTTCCCAAATTGAAGGGAGAATAGTGCTATTTTCCTTCAATCGATTATCGTTTTAGAAAATATTCAACCGTGATTATTTGAAGTTTTCAAAATATAAAGCTTCATTTTATCGACAACTAAATATTTCTTCCAAATCAGAACAAATTCTCGCAAATCGCCCCCGGACACATGATTGAGTCACAAAAATGATTCTTTGAATCGAAAAAAAAAATTTGTCCGAGGCATACCAAACCAACTATCTCCCGATAACTGAATTTTCTTCTAGTATTTGCAGTATTTTTTCTTTTTTCTCTGTTTTTCTTTCACCTTCTTCAGCTGTATCAATACTTCTATTTATACCACTATCCCAAACAGGTGTTGGCATAACTAGTTGGTGTTGGCCTTCTTGCTTTAAATCCTCATTTTGACATCTGTCCTTGTTTTTGCCAGTTCTTATTCAAGGATTGACACATACCTCTTTTGGTTGCCACCACTTCTCATCTTGTTTTGACACATATCTTCTATCTTTTAATAGTACTGGCCAGAATTTCTTCTAGAAGATTCAAAAATTTGTGTAGAACATGGTGTGTTCTTCCTTCATGTTTTTTCTGCCTGCTTTCGTTTAAAAATTAATGGCTGATTATGCTCGGGGTTTTTTTTTACCCCAATATCCAACCAGTTGTGCTCGGCGTTACTGATAATACTTTTTCAGATTTGACGCATTCCACGAATAGGACAACGGCACTCCATTCAGGTCTTCCAAATCATATGCCCCATTTAACAAACGTTCAGTTTTTCTCTTTCTATTACAAGAAAGAATGGACCTTCCCATGCTTATTTAGTAATGAATCTTTCTAACACACCATTTTAAATATATCATGAGCTTCAAGGTACCCCATATAATCCATCGCTAAGTTCGCCTTAGAACATAATGAGGTATTATCTTTGGTGTTAAAAACAAAAGATTTCATTGATCCCATTTTCTTGAACCCCTTATCACCTCAATTCGGACTTTGGAGTTGTAGAACTTTTTATAAACATCTCGACCCTTTTTTATACATGGCGTTCTTTGAAATCAACCTCCCATCCTTTATTCTAATCCAATTATAAATTTTTTAAATTCATCCAACAATTTCCTTTAGAGGCTTAGGGATAGCATCGTCTTTGGTCGTTAGTGTGTGACTCTCTCAAAAGTCATTGTCCAATGGCTCGGAATCTTAACCTTTTTACATTTTAAAATTTTGATAACTTATCTTATTTAATCTTTCGCATTAAATGCCGGGCAAATTCTTGGTTTCCATTCTATTTGAGTTGATGTTCAAAAGTAGTCTCGATCGATAGGCCCATAATATTTCGTAACTCTTGAAATTTCCTCCTTTTGGAATTATCAAGTTTAGCCTTTTAGGGTATGCTTGATAATTTTATCGACAACTTCAACTTGTCCGCTTGACCAACCTTTGACTAATACTCTTCCGAGTAGAGTAATGCTTCTTTATGCCCCAACGAGCACAATTTTGTTTTTAATTCACTTCCATCGAATCTGTTTACCATTATCTTTCGTTACCAATGACCTTCAATGGGGAAGCCCAAAACAACAAATGATATTTTTCCAAACAAAATTCCACATTCTTTGTTCGGTGGCTTTAACAATGGCTTGAGCGCACATTTACCTTTATTTAGTAAAGTAATCAACGGCAACCAAACGACATATTTTTACTCCCGATGTGCCAATAGGAAACGGGTTTAGATCAAATCGATTCCCCATTTAGCAAATGGCCAAATGGGTCAGAAATGCATACATTAGTTCTTCGGGTGGGCTATGGATAAGTGAGGCGTGTACTTGAAACTTATGACATGCGCGGGCATACGCGAGCGAATCTTTCTTGAGAGTAGGCTAATAGTAACCTTGTCTGATGATTTTATATGCCAAGACAAGCCCACCTGTATGGTTTCAGCATACTCCATCATGAATCTGTTCCAAAATCACATGACCCTCTTCAGGAGTAATACATTTCAATAATGGAAGTGAGAAACTTCTTTTGTATAAATGCCCATCTAGGATAGTATAACGAGCAACTTGTAATCTGAGGCAAATAGCTTGTGCTTTATTTTCGGGGAGAAGTCCTTTTTGTAAGTAACTTAAAATTGGAGTCATCCAGGTTTCTTGTTCGCCCGTCACATGGGCGACCACAAATCTGGGAATTGATGGCGAACAAGTTGTGATGACCACAATGTCCGTCGTGCTCATCACTCCTTCTGCTGTTTCCAATCGTGCCAAGGCATCAGCGAACGAATTATCCAATCGTGGTAATTGTTCTATGTAAACTTGTTCGAATTGTTCAAGCAACTCCTTTGCTAGTTGCTGATATTGTACCATCTGTTAAGCCTCGAAGCCAGAAATTCTTTCGCCTAATACTTGGTATCACGATTACTTGAGAATCGCTATAAATCATCGACCTCTTCCTTCCCATTGTCATAGCCATGTGTAACCCAACGATCAAAGCTTAGTACTTTTGAACTTCATTATTTGTGGGTGGGAAATCAAAACGGATGGGTCATCGTGAAAGTTTGTCGAGTTGGGTATTGATGAGAACCACGCCTCAAAATCCGCTCTTGAACTTGTTGATGAACCGTCAACATACATGTGCCATGGTTGGTTGACAACTCTTTTCGGTATTTGAGGATATGTCAATTCCACCATGAAATCGCCATAGCCGCCCATTCATTGTTAAATGGGGTGAACGTAATGCCAAATTGACCTAACTCCACCGCCCACTTGAGTAATCTGCCCGCAGTGTCTGGTCGGTGGAGAACTTGTCGTAATGGGAATGTGGTTAACACCTCGACTGAGTGGTCAAAAAAGTATGGTCGCATTTTTTGGACACTCATAACGAGAGCATACGTAAGTTTTTCCAGTGGAGGGTACCAGAGCTCGGCTTCTTTGAGTACCTGACTTACATAATAAATAGGCAAATGTGTTGCCTCTTCTGCTCGAACGAGCACAACGCTAATTGCATGCTCTGACGCAGCAAGATACAAGTAAAGTTGTTCGCCTGGAACAGGCTTAGATAATGTTTGAGTATCTGCAAGGTATTGCTTTAATGACTCAAATGCATTTTGGCAATGCTCTGTCCATTAGAATCTCCCTTTCTTTAATGCATCAAAGAAAGGTTTGCATTTGTCTCCACTTCGTGATATAAACCGGTTTACAGAAGTCAAACGTCTAGTTAATTTTTGAACTTCTTTCACACTTCTGGGGGCCTGCATGTCGAGCATGGCTTGAATCTTTGATGGGTTCGCTTCAATCCCCCGTTGACTGACTATATGTCCTAGGAATTTTCCTGAATGAACCCCAAAACTGCATTTCTTCAGATTTAACTTCATGTTGTACTCCCTGAGAATATCAAACGTTTGTGTGAGATGGGTAATATGGTCTTCCTTATGCTCGTTTTTTACCACAATGTCATCAATGTACACCTCAACTGTTCGACCTATTTGTTCGTCGAACATCTTGTTCACCAAACGTTGATACGTTGCTCCAGCATTCTTTAATCCGAATGGCATGCGTTGCCAACAATACATATTCTTTTCGCTGCAGAAAGTCGTATTCTTTTGATCATCTGGATGCATGGGTATTTGGTGATACCCAGCAAATGCATCCATTAAGGTCATGAGCTCATGTCCTGCTGCGTTATCGACCAAATAATCTATATGTGGCATTGGAAAATTATCTTTCGGGCATGCTTTGTTTTAGTCGGTGAAATCTATGCATAACCTCCAAGTTCCGTTAGATTTGCGGACGAGCACAGGGTTAGCAAGCCATCTTGGGCACTTTACTTCTCGAATTAATTTATTATCGAGCAATTTCTTGATTTCACTATCCATAGCTGCATACTTCTTCGGACTGAATTTTCTCCGCTTCTGGATTATTGGAATTTGTGTTGGGTCAAGGTTAAGAGAGTGACATGCGTGTTTAGGATCAATGCCGACCATGTCCTCATGTGACCAAGCGAACACATCCAAGTTTTCTCAGAGATACGCGATCATTTCTGTTCGGAATGGTTCCGGTAATTCTGAACCAATAAACACTTCTAATTTCGGTCTGATTGGGTTGATATTGACCGACTCCAATTTTTCAACAGGCGTCGCTCGCCTCCTTTTTTGCTTCCATTGAGGATCTTCGACCAACCCCCGGTGCTCGTCATCTACCTCCATAGGTTCAAAACCTATACGAGGTTCTAAGTCTGGTAGCTCGTTTGGTGGATTAATGTTCATGAGATCTGGAACATGAGTTACCATCCCGGGTTCTGTGCTCACCCATGGAGATGTGCTCGTCAGAGGAGATATAAGCATCCTCGGTAACATATTCGCCTGTTGGCTCGATTCTCCAGTCTCCCATGTTTGCTCCATCATGTTAATGATATTTTGCTTTTCTGGCGCGCATGATAGCAAACAATCTAGAGCTTTTTTCTGGTCGCCTTTTACGCTACCCGTCCGTTCTAGGGTTGGAAACTTAATATAATAGTAATAAATCGAACAGGCAACTTTGAATTCCTGAATAAACGGGCGATCTAAAAACCCGTTATAAGTAGATGGAGCATCGACGATTACAAAGTCTAGCATTATAGTTCATCGGATCTCCGGATTTAGAGTTGACTCTAGCTCGACTCCTAACCTGATCAGACCATAGGGCCAGGTTATAGATTCCCCGAAACCCATGATGGTGTGATCACATGGTTCTATATAACTACTTAGGTCCCCAACTTGCTTCTCCATTTAGTGTAAAGTGTTGACGAACAGAATGTTCGCATATGCTCCGGTATCGACCAGGAGGCGATGCACCTTCAAACCGAGAAGACGAGCGCTGATGGTTAGAGAGTCATTGTGGGGGGTGATTATGCCGTCGAGATCATCTTCTGAGAACATGATTTGGTGAGAGGGTGGCGTGCTAGCTGATGTGCTCGCCACCTTCACCTGATGGATGCTCTGCATGGCACGCATTTCCATCTTCTTTCGCCTGTTCGATAACGTGGGTGCCTGGTAGCATCCACCCACTGGACCATAATTAGGACAAATCATGTTGATCTCTTGACTCTCTCGACCTCTACCCATGGTAGGAGCCCCTCTTTTAGGTAATTCCAACCTCTTCCGGGATTCCTCGGGATCACTATCAGATGCTTCTTCGGCCTTACACTTACCCCTACGATCACCTGACTTTTCCACTCGGGAATCTCTGTTCGCCGGTTTTTGAGGAACTGCGTAAGACAATTCTCTTCATATAACTTCCAAAGTTGACGAAGTAAATCGTGACAATCTTCGGTATTATGTTTGATGTACTCATGATAATTACAGAACTTGGAAGCATTAAGCCAGTTTTTATCTCTTATGATTCTTCGTGGCTTATCCAACATATCCCGATTCTTAATTTGATTGAATATTGTTTCTGCTGAAATGCCTAGAAGACTTCGTAGCGCATGTGCTTCTGCTCCTTCTTCAAAAGGTTTAAAAGATCCTGGGGGTTTATACCCCCCTTCATTCATTACTTTTTTACCAACAATTCTTTTTGTGGCTACCTCTTGGCCTAACCACGATTGGGCGAGCAGATCCTGCATAACTATAATCTTGGTTGCTCGCTCCCGAAATTCAGCATATGTGTTCGGCCAATCCTGACCACATATTTGTATTTAGGGTCAGGCCTTCGACCACCGTGAGGATCTTGGCATCCTCTTCAACTGGGGCTCCATCGTACAAACATTTGTCAAATCTTTCAATGTATGCTCGATCTGACTCACCCTTTAGTTGGGAGAAATGTGCCAACCTCTGTTTTGGTGCTGGGCGAGCACACATGGATGAGAAATGGGACAGGAATTTCTATCCCAACTGGGCGAAAGACGTGATGGACGCAGCGGGCAAAGTAGAAAACCATCTGTGGGCATGGTAGCCCAACGTCATGGGGAATGATCGGCACTGCGTTGCGTCGGTGGTGCCCATAACGATCATAAAGTCTGAATATTTGCTGAGGTGAACATGTGGGTCAGACTCAACATCGAACATAGGGATTGGCGGTCGGATCTTTGCCACTTTTTCTTGTACTTCGGCTGCCATGATCGCTGGCGTTAGTGGCGAACATGACATTGTGCTCACCCGAGGGAGTCCTCTCGTTGTGGCCAAGTCGGCCTGTAAGCCCTTGATTACTTTCTGCATTTCTACAAATTTCATGGAACTGACAGACTTGGATCGGGGTTGCGTCCCATCAGGAGGACCCGGGGGTCATGCTCATGATGGGGCAGTCCCCCTTTCCATGTTCATCCTTGACTATCCAATCGATGGTGGATAGACAATTTAGTTCCAACCGATTTTTGTTGTTCCTGCTGTCTTTCGGGATGCGGGCGGTCATGAGGATCTTAGGGAGCCGGAATGTTCGTCGGTTGTTCCCTCCATGGATCCTGACGCCTATGATTGCCGATTCGGTCTTTAACGGAGAGCCTCAAACGTCCAAATGCCGATGGTCTGGACCCTTGAGGCTGCTCATCGTCCGATATATCATCAACCCTTTTGTTGGCCCACTTCCGCGCAGCTTTCACCTTAACCTGCTCACTATCAGGTGTATGCGAGCGTCGATCATCATCATCTTGAACTTTTAACTTGGCCAACTCCTTTTCGGCCCTCTCTTTCTGTGCTAGCAACAAGAAAGTGATGGCCTTTGTTGTGGTCGTCGGATCGTTGGCGATATCTTCAAGATTGATGGTTTCCACGGACTGATTTTTGTGAGGTTGATGTTGAGACTCTTTCTGAGCGTGAGGTCGGCTCTGTCCCGACCCCTCCACCTGAGTATTCCTAGATTGAGGCATTATATTTCTTTTTTCTGCCTCGGCTATCTATAGGATTGTGTATGGGCTGGTTTTTTCTACCCTCCTTCTAGCGCCAATTGTTGCGAGTCATTTTTTTTATGAGAATTCTATGTGGTTAATTTGATAACAACTCACAAACAAAATAAGTACGTGTACGATATACGGTAAATAACAGGAATTTGTTGACCCAGTTCGTCAAGAAATGACTACTCTGGGGGCATTCCAAGCCAGGGATGTCATATTGCGAGGTTTACATATACAGTACACAAATACTTCTCATGGGAAAAACTTCCACGGAAAATGATGATTTGGAGAGTAAGTGGGTGAGTGCTAGGGAATTTTTCTGAGTTCCTATGGAAGATTTCTGAACCAAAAATTTCTGAACCTGTCTCTTGTTCTTTTTTCTTCTATTTATAGTACTTCGGCAAGCATGAGCTGGTTTGGCAAGCATGAGCTGGAGACTTTGGGTCTTGCAAGAACTCATGTGATGCTGCCACGTTTTCAACTTCGTCTTCCTGGTTGACCTTCGGATTTACTTGCTTGTAAGGCATTCTTTTTGTCGTCCAGATGGTTCAGTTAGTGACTTGACTTTTGTGTCATACGCCCTTTATATCAACTTCTGCTCGATTGATCGCTCTGCTCGCACCTTTTACCATATCAATTTTATACCGAAACACTGTCCTCATCGAGCATATAACAATGACTATAATACTTGACAGATTTACCGAGCAACCTTGTTTGGTCGGCAAGACGAGCACAATTGTACTGTTGTCAAGACGAGCATAGTTGTGGCGAGCATGCTGGTAGCGAGCATACTTGTAGCGAACATACTGGGCAAGCATACTTGTTAGCGAGCATATTCGTATGGTTGGTAAAGTGAGCACACCAAAGCGAGCACACTTGAATTATTATCTGGGCGAACAACTCTCCAGCTGATATGGTTATTTTAATAATTTATCGATACACGTGTCTCTCCGACGTGTATAAATTAGTTGAGTAATTGTATCGATCACAACAGTTGCGACATGCTGAACTGAAATAAATAACAATTTGTATAAACACAAAAATTATCACTCAATTCGATCACATTGTTCATATTAAAATCTCAAAATAATATGAACATGCATCAGCCGACATCTCAAAACAGTTTAAATAGGTCACGTGGGGTGAACTGTCTATTTAAACACATTCAAGCAGGTTACAAACAAGAACAGTTACAAACCTTTAATTAAAAATTAATAGTCGGCTCCCACTTGACCAATATAAAATTGAAAGGGACTTCGGGGAAGTATATGCATATCAATTTTATACCTAAGTAATAACCATGATTAAATACAGAATTATTTCTTCGCTTTGTACGAGCCTCGAGGGGAGGGTCATCGTCGCTGTTGGGAAATAAGGGGTGCCCGGATCTATTCGAGATGAATTTAAATACATATTTAAATTACTCAATTAATTACTAACATGAATTAATCATAAACCAATTCAACATAATAATTAAACAAACAAATAAGCAACATGCGTACAAGTAATCCACGTAAATCCTAAGCATGCGGAATCTAGGAGTTACGTAATTACTAACCTCTACTAGAGACAACCGTTGAGACGATGGATCAACCCAAAGTGCCTTCCCAAATATGTCCCACGTCCACGAACGTAATCCGGTGGAAGGATTCTCAACGAAAGATTTTAATTTAAAGGAGAAAATAAAAATATTTTGCCACCACCTTTGTGGATTTCTAATTTTTTCAACACATGGAATTGCAATTGGGGATGAAAAATTCATCCCCTATTTATAATACTAGGGGTGGTCGAAATTTTTGGCTTAGGAATAAGATGGAAAAATCTTTTTCTTGATCTCCAAGAAATCTTGAATATATCAAATATATTATTTTCTCCATAATTAAAATATTCCACAAAAATCTCACCTCCTTATATTAAGGGGTTTTCAAAAATTTCCAACTAAATAAGGAATAAATAGGATCTTTGACTTTTCTTGAATTTATGAGATAACCTTGTATTCCAAGAATACATATTCCATAAAATCTTTCCAAGAAAATCAAGAAAATCTTTTCTCTTTCTTCCTTTAATTATTTTCGAAAATTATGGAAAAATAGGCAATAATATTTTCTTCTCCTTTTCATTAATTGGACTTTAATTTGGGCTATTTGAGGGACCTTTAGGAGAATTAAGATTGGACCTCCAATGGACTATGAAACTATAATATTTAGCCAAAATATTATTCAAGCCCATTAATATTAATTTACTCCACTATAAAATTAATATTGAACTATCCATCTTAACCCACATTACAACTTCACAATAATATGGCTCCCGGTCATTATTTCCCGTGTTTAAGATTATCTTAGTCCACTAATTAATTAAGCCACTGAACAAGCTTTATATTAATTAATATCTTTGTCCTTGGAGTAAAGACAGCTCAACATTATTATCCATACCGGAAATAAATTTCCACTTGCAAGATTTGGTATGATAAAGATTCTGAGCCCACCAAGGGGACACATCAAGCAAGACGTGCTTGCACACGATTCTCCGTATTAAATCTTAGTGATCGTCGTGTAACTAATAATATTGCCCCAAGATATAAGGTCGAATCACAATGATTCTCTTCCCATCACAAGTCAAAGCAATAGTTATTAATTTCACACGATCCTATTTAAGGAACTGAGATTAAGAAATAACGCACCACTGAAGTTTAATTCTTGTATATTCAGTACCGAAGAATTTATCCTCCTGTAGGTCCTATTCAGCGCATCGTCATGCACTAGTGTAATTCTCTTGGTCAAGACAAGTCAATCTGAGCCTTACACTTCAACCTTTCATGATGGATTGTTCATTTCCATCTAGGTTGTGAATTTGTACTTAATCACGAGGACTGTTAATTTGATCTTCTGTGATCTGGTATCACCAAGTTAACTTCAACGTAATACGTACTTTCTTATCGAACAATTTTACAATAAATATATATAACATTCATTCATATTTAGTGCAACAGTGATAAATAATGTATTTCAGTAAATAAATAAGAATTTCGGTTTGGTTATGCAAAGTAAAAGCATACTTTCCAGTATAACCCCAACAATCTCTCACTTATACTCAAAGTCTGCTTTTAAGTATACTACAACACGTCTCGTGTTCTATGTGACATCTAATGTCACCCTACACGAACCTAATAATATTTCTCCCACTTATACTCAAAGCAGATTGACAATGGTCTTGACACCCATTCCTTCCACATGTCTCTCGAATGTACTCTGAGACAGACCCTTTGTGAATGAATCTGCTAGGTTGTCTTTGTACGCAATCTTTGCCACCTCTATGTTTCATCTCTTAACGATTTTTCGAATAAGATGGTATTTTCTTTCTATGTGTTTTGTTGGCCTTGTGGGCTCTCGGTTCCCTAGAATTTGCAACTGCTCCGGCGTTATCACAGTAAACCGTGATCATGCTGGGCAAATCCGAAACAACGTCCAAGTCCACTAGGAAGTTCCTGAGCCAAACCGCTTCTTTCGCTGATTCACAAGCAGCTACATATTCGGCTTCCATGGTAGAATCGGCGATGCATTTCTGCTTAACGCTTCTCCAAGTCATGGCTCCTCCCCCCATGCAAAACACACTACCCGAGGTTGACTTTCTGGAGTCTAAGTCTGATTGAAAATCCGAGTCCGTGTAACCGATGGAGATTATACTGTCTGACTGATAAACTAACATTTTGTCCCGTGTCCTCTTCAGATACTTCAGAATGTTTTTAACTGCAGTCTAATGCTCTTTCCCGGGGTTGCTTTGATATCTTGCCACCATGCCTACGACGAAACATATATCCGATCTCGTGCACAGCATTGCATACATGAGACTTCCTACAGCTGAAGCATAAGGAATGCCCTTCATGTCATCCATCTCTTTTTGTGTCTTGGGACACATTTATTTGGATAGATGGATTCCGTGTCTGAAAGGTACAAAACCTTTATTGAAATCTTGCATGGTGAATCACTTCAAAACGGTGTCTATATATGAAGCTTGCGAAAGCCCGATCATCATTTTCTTGCGATCTCGAGTGATCTTGATCCCTAGGATGTGACCGGCTTCTCCCAAATCCTTCATATCAAACTGTTTTGACAGCCATGCCCTTACGTCTGACAACTTCTTTACATCGTTCCCAATGAGCAGAATGTCGTCTACGTATAGTACTAGAAATACCAAGGCAGTTCCATCATGCCTTTTTTAAACACAACTTTCAAAATTGTTTTGATCAAAATCGTAGTATTTTATAACTTGAAAAAGAGTAGCTCACGATCCGGAATGCGAGTCGCATGCGCCTAGGCGCACGCCCCGGTCCGGATCGGCCATCCCGCCCCATCGCCCACGGCCTTGCGGCCACGAAGCATCGCCAGGACGCGTCCACGTCCGGGGTCCCGCTCCTTTCACCCAAACTCGGCCCGCGACGTGCCGGGCGCGCTTATCGCGATGTCGCGTAATAACGCCCAATCCGCCGACCGCCCGGCCCGGTGTTGCCAATCGTCGCTCGCCAGGTTGCTTGGCCTAGCCGCGTTCGCCTTGCTTCTCACGTCGTCCGCACTTGGACATCCATCTTTTAATCTCCGTCTCCGTCATCGTTCACGATTCAGTTATAATTTATTTACGAAAAATAAATAAACCTAGATCTAGACTAGTCTATTACATTGAACAAATCAAACAAATTTTAATCTACTCGTGGATTTTCTCACGAGGCAAAAACGAATCCGAACGAATCGAATTAAAAAACCACAATTTATTTGCATGTAAATAAGCACATTAAAATACCATGATAATTGGATACCTGCAAAATAGATGTAAAAGTTCTACTATCCAATTTCAATTTTAATGAACAACAATTTAAATTACAGTTTAAAAGATCATAGCCCGAAAAAGGGCTCTGATACCAGTTGTTGGGATAACATATGCCAGGATCTATCGGGATGACCTCATAAACACAAATTTAAATTAACAATTATTACTAGCATGAATTTACCTAAGTGAATTCAAATAATAATCAATCCAACAACAACATGCAAATAATATTTCACGTAAAAGATCCTAGCATGCGGAATTTTTAGGAGTTTACGTAAACGTACCCGTTGGAGAGACGGTCTGAGACAGACATGATCAAGTATCTGGATACCCACCAAAAGTCCTTCTCAAGTATTCTCAAGTCCTCGTTCAATAACCCCGGTGGAAGGTTCTCCAATGAACAATTTATAAAACAAAGGAAAATAAAAAATTGTTGCACCACCTTTGTGGATTTCTAATATTTCCAACACATGGAACACTAGGGGATGAAAAAATGCATCCCCTTATTTATAGAGAGGGGGTGGACGAAAATTTCAGAAAAAAAGGATTAGGAAAGATCTTTTCTTGATCTCCAAGAAATCTTGAATATATCCCATATATTCTTCTTTCCATGTGTATTTTTCCATAAAAATCTCACACCCTTATTTAGCCTAATATTTTCGAAAATAATAGGGGATCTTTCAAAAATTCCCTATTAAAGAAGCCAAGTGGGAGATTTCTTGAATTTATGGGATAATCTTGTATTCAAGAATACATTATCTCCTTTCCATAAAATCTTTTCAAGAAAATCATTCTCCCTCTTTTCTTTAATATTTTCAAAAAAAATAAGGAAATATAATGCAACAATAATTTATTTTATTTTAAGCACCTTTTATTTATTGGACTATAATTGGGCTACTTGAGGGGCCTTTAGAAGAATTAAGATGGACCTTCCAATGGGCTTCTAAATTCCAATATTGAGCCACAATATAATTAAGTCCATTAATATTAATTAATGCCACTATATAATTAATATTGCACTATCCAACTTAACCCATATTACGGTAATATGGCTCCCGGTCATTATTTCCCGTGTTTAAGATTATTTAGTCCATTAATTAATTAAGCCACTGAAAATTTTTATATTAATTAATATATTTATCCTTGGAGTAAGGACAACCCAACTTTATTATCCATACCGAAAAATTAATTCCACTTGCAAGATTTGGTATGATAAAGGTTCCGGGCCCACCAAGGGGACCAATCAAGCAAGACATTGCAAGCACACGATTCTCTGTATTAATTTAGCAACTGTCGTGTAACTAATATTATTGCCCAAGATATAAGGTATCGAAGTCGCAATGATTTGCTTCCCATTTATAAGTCAAAGCAATAACTACTAATCACACACAGTCCTTATTAAGTGACAGAGATTAAGAAATCAACAACCACTGAGGTCTAACTCTTCATCCCTTAAGTTAGTGCGAATGAGTTTATCCTCTCTGCAGGTCCGCTTCAACTCATCGAATGCACTAGTGTAATCTCTTGGTCAAGACAAGTCTATCTGAGCCTTACACATCAACTTCTACCAATAGATTGTTCGGATCTATCTAAGTTGTGAAACACGCACTGGTTTATCAGGCACTGTTAACGTGATCTTCTGTGATCTGGTATCACCACGTTAACTACAATGTAACACGTGCTATGAACGGTTTGCAATAAATATATATAATATTCAACCATATTTAGAGCAACAGTGATAAATAATTTATTTCAGTAAATAAGTGTTTAATACATAGGTTATACAAAGTAAAAGCATACTTTCATGTATAACCCCAACAGACAATAAATGTGGTCCTTCATCTTTCTCGATTGTGCTATCGAATGCATCGACCATTGTTCTGTACTTATGCGTTGGGTCCAACCACCTCCTATGTCCCATATAAATGGTCTTCCTACAATGACTAAAGCGAATGTGATGTGTCTTCTTGGTATAACAAGGACATGCATCGGCCCCCTTCATACTATATCCAGATAGATTCTCGTAAGCGGGAAAGTCATTGTTCCAAACAACATGACCTTCAACTTGAAATTCTCCTTTCTACAAGCATCATACACATCGACACCCTCATCCCACAGGAGCTTCAAGTCCTCTATCAAAGGATCCATATATACATCTATGTCGTTACCAGGTTGTTTGGGTCCTGATATCAACATTGACAACATCATGTAAGTGCGCGTCATGAACAACTCGGGTGAAAGGTTATAAACTAACATAATCACTGGCCATGTATTGTGGTTGGTACTTTGGATACTAAATGGATTCATTCCGTCAGTTGAGAGTGCAAGACGCAAGTGTCGTGGCTCGTTGCCAAATTCTGGATGCCTGACATCGAATGTCTTCCACTAGGATGAATCAGCAGGATGTCTTAGCATTCCATCTTTGATCCTATCATCATGATGTCAAGTTAAATGTCTAGCATCCACAACGCTACTATACATTCTCCTGAATCTTGGTATTATTGGAAAGTACCACATCACCTTCGCGGGAGATTTATTTTTCTTATATCGCTTCTCCCCACACTTGGGACATTCATCGAGGTCTGCATACTCCTTCCGAAATAAGATACAATCACCCGGACAAGCATGAATTTTCTGATGTGTTATCCCGAGGGACTTAAGTATTTGTTTAGCATCATATGCTCTCGTAGGCAGTACATTTCCATCATGCAATAGACCACTAAATGCTTCCAGCAAATTTGTGAAGCACGCATCGGACAACTGGTGAGCTGCTTTTAGGTTGAACAATATCAACACAGCTGACAGTTTTGTTGCCTTCTTACACCCGGGCCAATGGGGTAATCCAGCGTCATCCCTTAACTTCTCTGACATATAAGGGTGATCTCGCAGATCATTGTCATCCCCACTCGATGTATCAACACTCGGTACATCTCCGAAACTATCCACATCCACTGTATCTTCAAACCTAAAGGCAGCTTCATAGGTTGCTTGAGCTACATCCATCTCTTGTCTCACCATGAGATGTCCAAACGATATATGTTTCATCAATACCGTGAATCATCAAGTGGTCGAACAAACTTTCTCAACCACTAACAGTTTTTCCATTCATACATTTCCAACAAGGACATGGAATGTACCGATGGTCGGTGCAGTGTCTAATTGCATGATTTACAAAATTCTTCCACCCCATTCCTATACTCTTTTGATAATCGATCTGCTCGAACACACTTTTGATCCATATAGAACAAGAGATGCCTATAGGAAAGACAATATGGTTGCAGAAGAGATGAGTTCACCCCTTATCTCATACCATATACCAACTGACCCTTTAGTATGCAAAACTAGTTAAGGTACTCAACTAAGATTGGACGAGAAGCCATTTAAATAAGCTATAAATGCACACTTTTATATCTATCGAACAATACAAATGTTCAAGGAAAATATGAGTTTTAAGAGCATTTGAAGCAGTAAGTCTTGAATTCCAACATAAGAAATAGTTAATCGACTTCCCAAGATAAGTAAATTTATGCATATCCTAATGTATAAAAACCAAACATAATTTGTTGCTAATGAAACCTACGTTCTTACCTATTACCTATTCTCTATTTTTATTTTCTTCAATGCAACCTATCTAACCATTATCGACACAACTTTTCATAGCATTTTTGTTCAAACCAACCTTTTCTACTATCATTTATGTACATTCTTGTAATACACACAAAATCCCAAAACACACACATTACATATATAGAATTTCATTTTTCATCAATATTCTCCAACATCCAACGCAAGTATATTTTAATTAAAGTAACCAACTCAACTCAAACACTTGGAGTGCTTAAATCCACAATCCTAATTTATGCTTAAATCCACACACATGCATTTGATCAAACACTTGGAGTGCATCATGAAGTTCATCTCTAAATTAGCATAAAAAAATCACCAACCAACTAAAAAATATATCCCAATCCTAATTTATGCTTAAATCCTACACACATGCATTTGATCAAACACTTGGAGTGCATCATGAAGTTCATCTCTAAATTAGCATAAAAAATCACCAACCAACTAAAAAATATATCTCAATCCTAATTTATGCTTAAATCCTACACACATGCATTTGATCAAACACTTGGAGTGCATCATGAAGTTCATCTCTAAATTAGCATAAAAAATCATCAATCATTCTAACACTAACAACAATTAATCCTAACAAATTAGATAAACCAAGCCAAACAATATATATATATATATATAAACACATTTATATAAACAATTAATCCTAAAATATATACATATACTAACATATATATATATATATATATATATATATATATATATATATATAAAAAAAAAAATTACCGTGAAGGCGGAAGTATGGCGTGTCATGTAGGGAGGATTTGAGGGCAAGTGCGCGACGAATTAGTCGGAGGAGGAGGAGCGACGGCTTACGAGAGGAGGAGAGATGGAATGGGAGCGCGATGGGGCAGAGAGGGAGGGAGGAGATGGATTAATGGGCTGCGGTCGGAGGAGAAGGGCGACGACGCGAGAGGGAGGAGATCGATGGAAGCGCGATGGGGGCAGAGGGAGGGAGGAGATGGATTAAAATGGCTGCGGGTGAATTGGGGGAGTGAAAATAGGGAATTGGACAACGGTTTAAAATCACTGTCTAAGGGCATTTGCACAGCGGTTTTAAACCGCTCTCTAAGATTTGTTCTTGGATAGCGGTTTTGAACCGCTGTCAGTTTTTTTTAAAATATTTTTTATTAAAACCGCTCTCCAAGCTATATTTTGGAGAACTGTTTGAAAAAAGAGCTGTCTAAGTGGAGTTGTGCAAGCTTAAATGTATAGTAGTGTAAGTGTAGTGGTTAATTAATTTTTTTTGTTTTACGTTTATCTTTATATATCAAATAAAATAATAGATTGTCAATTGTAGTTAGCTCAAGTGTTTAGAGTTCCACTGTCCAAGACTTCAGGGCGTTGAATTCATGACACAAAGAGGGAATTTTATTTTCTCTTGTGATGATACCCTTGTGGTGGGGTAGTGGTCCTCCTTTTGTGGTGGTGGTGTTTCCGTTGCGGTGTAGTTACGGTTTCGATTGATAATGAGATGAAAAGATGGTCATCAATTATTTTCCAGTTTTTTACCCGACCCAGACTCAACCCGATCCAGACTGATTCATGGTTCATCCGACCCGAATGAGTTTAATTTTTTTTTTTTTAAAAGTTTTTATCAGTTTTTTTTACCCGGTCCGAACCGTACCCGGACCAAGTGGTTCATGGTTCACCTAACCCAAATGGTTAATGGTTTAGGGTTTAAGGTTCATGGTTTAGAGTTTAGATTTATGATTCATAGTTTATCTAAATTAAAATTGAATCAAATTACACACCTTGTGCAATTTGTGCACATAAACATCACTCCCTGTTTTAATGTATTGTACTGTAAATACACTATAATAAGTGCTATGCCACCTCACTGTTGGATAGCCAAGAAAAAAATAATTACATAAATGGTAAATAAATGCATATTATGAGGGTTAGTTATGAGTAAAATTTCATTTTTTAGGTGTGAAAACTCATGTGGGACAATCAAGAAAATTGCGAAAATAGATGTAGAACAAATAAAATAATAAGTATATTATATAATACATCACATTAAAATTTAAAATACAATTAAGCAGTGTTATCTAGTGTAGCATAGAATAAACCTAGAGTTTGATGTCCATATCTGATGCAACTAATAATAATTTTTTTATATATATATTCAAGTGAGATAATAGATAGTTTTGTTTTCTCCAGTTAGGGTTCATTCATGTACGTAAATATTGTATTCCAGAATAGCCCGTTTTTATTTATTTATTTGGAAATGGGAATCTAATGTTCACTTGGTGGCAGACACATCAAAACACCTAAAGTCAATATATTAATGGAAAAAACATAGTTTCCATGTGGTAGGTACTAGAAGAAGATCATTAAAAAAGACCTAGCTAGAAAAAAGGCCTGGCCTGCTTATGGTATATATGTATATATAACCTTAATTATAGTTTCTCCTTTTCAAGAATTTTGGAATTGAAAATTACTTCCTCCTTCTCATTTTTAACCAATGAGTTACTGTATGCGCGAGTTTAAGAAAAAATAATAAAGTGATAAAATATTGAGGATAAAAAGAGTTGTTTATTACTCCCTCCGTTCCAGAAGACTTATCACACTTACTTTTTGTTCGTATTTTTGCGTGCGAGTTGTTTATTAGTATTTGAAATAATAAAGTGACTTTTAAGACGGGGTATGATAGTCTTTACCCTTCTCTGTAATACGCATTTTTTTAAAATTACTTTATCATTTTAAATAGTAATAAAAAACTCGCTCGTTAAAACACGAGCGAAATAGTAATTGTACAAAGTGTTTCGGGATGAAGGTAGTAGTATTTTATGTGATAAAATGATAAAATAATAAAGTAAATATTTTTATTTAAAAAAATTTACAGTTAAGATTGAGACTCCCAAAATGAAAAGAATGCCATTAAGATTGGAGAGTATATAATAAGTTTATCTTGATCAGATTTCATCAATGTCCAATCTTGCTTTGAATTTTCCAGAAATTATTATGACTTTTATTAAGTGTGGCAGCTAGTGGAGTAGAAAGCTTTCACCAAAAGGTGTCCACAAGTACAATTCTTCTTCAATAATACAACTAATATTTAGATTCCTCTATAAAAAGTTTACATATAATGTGATCAAAGATAATAGCTAGAGCTAAGAATCTTCTTTACAAATAATGAAATGAAACGAGATGTCGACACCTTGATCTACATTTTTATTCCACATTAGATGCTTGTATTTTCCTCTTGTTGTTTGATTTGAACTTTTAGGGAGATATTAGTGGAAATTTACTTTGAAGAATCAGATTTTGTAAGTTGGAGAAACGTTTGTGATCCTCTATTCTAATACGTCAAAGTTAGTGTCACGTTTCATTTTTCATTTTAATAAAATCTAATGTCACGTTTTAATTATATTAGGGGTTTTCAGTTAAAACTAGCTAGTGTCACATTCCACACATGACAGTTATATGGTGTAACTGGTGCACAAAAGATTGACTCATTGTAACAGACGATGTCATTTAGTATTTAATAATGAAGTTATAAATTAACTCCCAAGGGTTGGCCAGGTAGTGTAGGTTTGTGATTTAGGAGTATGCTCTTCTTTAGGTCTCAGGTTCGAAACTCTGTAGGTGCGATCAATCTCAAGAGACGTGTCAATCCATACAGAGATTTGATCTGACTTGAAATGGGGCCCCCGCTAGTGAATGGTGGGTTCTGATTTCTTGAATTAGTCTGTCTTTGCGTTGAATACCGAGTTATAAAAAAAAGTAATGAAGTTATAAATTGAAATGAAGAATCTGATCCATAGAAAAAGTAGATTTTATTAATGGTGGGAGCTAAACCACCAATAAGTTTCTTTAATTATAACATATGATGTGATATCCCATCACACTATTAATTCTTCTTTGGAGGTGATTTCACAAGAGTAGGTCAAGTGATAAATTAAGGGCTTTAACCAATTAGGAAATAGGTATACGTCTATTTCGATACGTTTGTGGGAAATAATACTAGGTTATAATCAAAGAATAAGACATTGAACGATGATGTTAAAGTCTTATCTACATGTGTGTCATGTGGGGCAGTGCTTAAATCTTGGGATTCCCATTAGAATTTTTTTTTTTTTAACTCAGATATTTTGTGAAGGACAATCTCATCTAAACTCAATCTGACCCCATATTCTTGTAGATAAAATTAAGAATGACATACAGTTCCTCTTGTTCTTCTGCACCCCATGAAACATAGTACTAGTTGGAGTGGTTAAGAGTTGCAGTTGTGTAAAATATTGCACATACAATATTTCACTGACTTAGAAAGGAAGAAAAATTCCGCCGCGTAAGCTGTCGTATCAATGAATCGTACGAGACGTTCGACTCAACTCTAAAAATAATTATATTTTTAGTGCACAATATTATTATGTATATTGCAAATTCAATAAAATTGGGTAGAATCGTTTTTTTAAGAGAACGTTATACTCAATTTTCTTGAAAAAATAAAATGTTTTTACCTTTTCATCTGAATTTGCAAATATACACTATATCTTCTTAAATTTGTCTATGAAAATTAAAGATATTGAGGGACCTAATTTTTTTAATGGTTACTCGATGTTTCTTAAAAAAATTTTTTTAGATTTTCATCTGAAACATAAACATAACCAAGTCAAAAATACATAATTTCTCACTACAATCAAACATAATTTATTTAAAATCGACCGATGTCTTATAATTTCTAGATTCGGTCTAAACATAAACATAACCAAGTCAAAAATACATAATTTCTCACTACAATCAAACATAATTTTTTTTAATTAATTAACATAAATCTCATAATATATAACTAATTAACAATCGACATCCACATAATCAGTTGATACAAATCATGGTAATAACACAATCATGATTATACCAATTCTGGATGAATTAATTAATTAATTTCACGTGATATTAAGGCTTAGGGCCTGAAAAAGCCAAGGCGGGCTGTTTAATCTATCTTGATTATTCGATGCACCCATTTCGGCCCCCATTTTAAGAATTGATCATCTTTTATTCTCGTTCCCTTTACGTGGCTTGAGCCCATGGAGGACGACGAAAAGCCCGACCCGGAATCTGATTGATGGGCCGGGTCAGCCGCTTTAATTTTCTTGTGATAGTAGCTTTTCGGGCCTAGTGTCAGCTCAAGATCACTCTGATCATCTTCAGTTTCTGAAATTGCTCCATATTTAGCTTCAACGGGCCATTCAAATTGCGGGCTTTGGCGGGCTTCGGGCTTGTAGTAATGTGGATTGATTAGTTGATTTTTCGCGATATCTTTCACGAGCGTCTTCTGGATTCGATATAGGCGATGCAGCTCGTAAACCTTGAGATATCGATCGATGAAATTGATTTCAAGATTTCGAATATCGTAAAATGTACACTACGAAAAAAAATTGACTTATAATGATTGAATTTCCGTTTCTCCAACTAAAAATCTTTAATTTTTGTCATTTAATTTATTTTTTTTTTAACTGGAGAAATTATAATGACAAAAGTGATAATTAAATAGAATTAAAAAATGTTACCTGCTCTCGAAATGTTTCCTCATGCTTTAACATAGCCATTTTCATGTACTCCTTGTCGTAATGATTCAGAAGGTTCTCCATTTTCGATCAAACAATCAAAAACAAATTTCATACAAAATATGTATAAATATGAGTGTGTTTCTTGGAAACAAATTCAGGCCGACACTTATATTTCTTTGTTAAATATTATTCCTTGAACATGACCTGTAAGGGAATTAACATGGCAGAAATTAATGAAGTACTATATTATTAAAAAAAAAAGAAAAAAGAAGGAAACAAAATGTACCACACAAAAAATGCAATAAAGACAGGCGTGAAAAGATGCCAGTAAGGCCATGGATATGTGAGAATCCACACGTTTTTAAAAAAAAATCAAAACACCATTTTCTTTCTTTGAGTTATCATTCATAATCAATGGCGGATCCAATAGAGGAAAATTAAAATAAATACAGAAGTCTGAATAAATATAGGTAAATGAAAACTTTAATAAATAAATACAGATCACGAATTCTTAGGTTTAATTTAGGATTTTAATTTAATTTTAATTTTAATTTACCAGTATTATACTTATAAAAGGTTAGTGGCAAAGGGTTGCTAACATTTGTTGAAAGGTTGTAGGTTCGACTTTGTTGAGCTATGTTGCGAAATCGTTTTTTTTTCCCCCAAGGTGATTTGTGTTTCCCCAAAAATCAGGGCGGGCTACAGCCCGGCCCAGCCCTCAAGAAGATCCGCCATTGTTCATAATGTTTGGGCAATTATTTCGGAAAGGAAAAAAATATCTATGAGCTCATGGTTTTGCATCGTTTACAAGCACAGTTATCAAGGTATTTATTAATTATTGCTGACGCAAATAGTCACACTCTATATAGTCCACACATTCAAGGAACTATTTTAGATATTTATTTAAATAAATGGAAATTACCATTTGTATTTTTGGGGTTTTATTTACATGTACAATCTTACATGTTGAAACCCAGTTGATGATGTAATAATAGGAAACAAATTCCGATCTTAAATCAAGATAGAAAACGCAACTCATCAACGGTTTAATAAATTTCTATTTCAAGGAAATGATAGTTACTGGGTTCATATAAAGTCTCTCTCTCTCTCTAAAAATCATGCACAAAGCCTGATAAAAATGAAGAAAAAGGAAACCTTTTGATCAAAAGTGATAAATTAGAAACTTGTTCCTTAAAAAAGACCCTTCAAATTTAATTTATTTTAGATTATCAACATCAAATTGCACTAAGTATGATTAATTAGTGCCTAGAAAACAAACAAATCAAAACGGATTAGTTTCAACCAAGTTGATAAACGTTAAAAAAAAATAAAAAAAATCAGTTACTTACCTTAAAGAATGTCAGTTGTTCTCTCAAGAAGTGTTGCACGTTTCAGAAAATCAGATTTTGTTGATCTGCCTTCAACAACAAAAGTTTCTATCACACCCTTAATTATATATAGACGCAGATATATATTTGATAAAAAAGAATGAATTTAAAAGAAAAAAAAATGCAATTTGAGACTGCACAGAAATCAAAGCAATTGTTTGTCGGTTATGAGAGTTTGGTGTGAATGATAACAAATCCCACGGCCGTGCCTAGACTATGTATATATTTCTAACAGATATAAGCCCCAAACATGTCCAGCACACAAATACTATACTTTATTATTTTTATTATTAAATTAAAAAAATATGCATATATATATATAGTGGATAATTAATTTGATCACGAATCTGGGTGCTATTTTAATTGTATTTTAAAGTTGTGGATCACAAGGGGCCCCCCTAGTTGCGACAAATCATCAAAATAACAGCGTAGATTGCCAAACTCAAGCACATGCATCAACAATTTAATAGTGGTGTATATTTTGTCTTATCATATTATAAATATATAGTGTATTAATTTGTATATATACTATACTATTAGTAGATATTAGTACGTAACCCCACAAATTTTGTGGGATTGAATAAAAAGCTTACAATATTATTATAAATTAATTTAATTATAAATATAATTTTATTTTTTAATATTTTATGCGTATAATCCTTCAAACAATTAGATTTCTCTCTATATTCTTTAAAATAAAGATAATTAATAGAAATTATATATATATATATATATATATATATATATATATATATAATCTTACAGAGATATGATTAGTTATGATTCTTTAAAATCTTTTAACAATTAGATTTTCAGAGAGATTTTGTAAAATATATATTTGATTGAAATTAGATATTCTTTTGAATAAAGATATTTAATAGATTTATAAAAAAAATTATACATTTTTAGTATTGTTTAATATATAAAAAATATATTAGTAATATTAATGTAGATTTCTCAATAAAATATTTAGGAACATATGGAATTAGATATTCTCTTGAACAATGATAATTAATAGATGACAAAAACTTGTGTGAACTCGATTTTTTTATTATCATTGTTATTCATAAAAATTGTCACTCTTATGCAAAAAAATTATCACTGTTTAAAAAAATTTACAAAGTACTTTGAGTTTTAACATAGAGTCAGTCCTATCATAACTAATATTGACATTAGATAAGAGGATGTCATCTTGACCTAGCTTACTTTTACACAATTGCAATAAACAGTTACAATCAATTTAGAACTCAAATTACTTACACCAATACTCACAACCAATTTAGAACTCAAATTACTTAAACCAATACTCCCTATAATATACAAACAAAATCAGATTAACAAATTCATCAAATTAAAAGAAACACTAATATAAACCAGAATTCAAGATTTGGAAACAATTGGTCATCAAACTCACATGAACTCGTGCTAAATTAACAAATCAAATATTAGAAGTACAAACTACTAAACAAAGTAATAAACCCTAAATTAAATATTTAGTTAATTAAATTACACAATTGCAATAAACATTCATAATCAATTCAAAACTCAAATTACTTACATCAATACTACTGCAATATACAAAACACATAATCATTAATTAAATTACACATTGATATAGAACTCAAATTACTTATTTTAATATTCTCCGCAATACACAAAACAAAATCAACAATTTAATTACACAATTGCAAAAAGCATTCATAACAAATACCGATTTAATTAAATTACACAATTGCAATTGCAATAAATTTCGTAATCAATTCAAAACTTAAATTACTTACCTCAATACTCCTGTAATATACAAAACACAAAATCATTAATTTAATTACACATTAATATAGAACTCTAATTACCTACCTTAATAATCTCTGCAATACACAAAATAAAATTATTAATTTAATTACACAATTGCAATAAATATTCATAACCAATAACGATTTAATTAAATTACACAATTGCAATAAACATTCATAAGCAAGGTAGAACTCAAATTACTTACCTTAATACTCCTGCAATATACAAAACAAAATCATTAATTTAATTGCATATATAACTCAGGCATATATAAAATCTTAAAATTAAAATTTCAAAGAAACATTCTTAAAAAATCGAACCTAAAATTTCGGGGTAAAAGCTAATAGGTACACTCCAAAAACAAAAGTAGCAATGGGGTACAAATTACATTTTTTAAACATGTGATAGGTATGTTATGTCCTTACTTTATTTTCTTTAATTTTCCTGCTTTTTCATTTTGTTTTTTTTTTATTCTTAAATCAAAAAAGCTGAAATGGGGTTGTCCCATCAACCTTTTTTTCTTGTCCCATCAACCTTTTTATTTTTGTCTTGTCCCATCAACCTTTTATTTTTGTCTTGTCCCATCAACCTTTTTATTTTATATACTTCCCGTTTGTTATGTGGTATGGGATATGAAAAAATATGAAATCATGTTATATATTTTGTTTACCCATGTGATATATTTAATTTTTTTAAGTGTTTGTTATGATGGATTAAATCATGATTGATATTATAAATACCACCTAGGAGGGATAATGTTTGGTATTATTAATATCACCTAGGAGGTGGGATGTATAATCATGGGAAAAATGGAAAAATAAAATGCGGACTTTCGGGCCAAAAGGAAAAGCCATCAAATATAACAAATACTTAAAAATGTAGGATATGATTTGTTTTCCACAGTTTTTCTTTCTTTTTCCCACATAACAAACGGGCTCTTTATGTTATATATATCTAAAGTGTATATATAGATATGTACATTATAAAATAAAAATTCCCTAAACTTTTGTAATTGCAATAATTAAAATAATTCTTTTATTTTTTTCGTATTCAAAAATAAAATTATTATTATAATTTTTGTGCATTTTTTTTTTACAATTTTTACATTTTATTATAGAAAACAATTGAAAATATTTTACAGTTTTCTAAAAAATATAATTATTTCTTCTTTTTTAATAATGGCAAAATAAAAAATGCATATATCTATAAAAAAACATTGTCCAGAAAAATAAAAAAGTTGCATATATTAAAATATATTGCATATATAAAAAAACATTGCATATACCAAAATACATTGCATATATACTAAAACTATTTCATATACACTAAAAAACATTTCATACACGTAAATTACATTGCATCATATAAATTTTATTGCATACACACGTAAAGATTGTATATAACTTAAAAAATTGCATATACGCTAACACATAATCAATTTGAATCTTTCACACTGCAGAATCATCAATTTCACCGCATCTTCTTCACTGCAGAATCAACAAAACTACCAAAAAAATCTTCAAAACCCCAGAAATCACATTACAAAAATCACCAAAAAACCAGTTACCAAAAAATCAACAAAAACTACCCCCAAACAATCACCAATCTGAAAAATCAACCAAAAAGCTCAATACATTAGATCACAAAAAAATCCTAATGTCTCTGTATAACCCAAAACATTAGATCAAATAACTATTACCACCGTCTATATAACTAAAAACATTAGATCAAATAACTATAACCAAAAAACTCATCACAAAAGCTAAATTCCATCGATTAACATATATTTTGTTTGTGTTCCCTAAATATGTATAAAATACTTGTCAAGCTTTCATCGATTAACATACTCGCCTACATCTTCGTCTGCATCGGCGACATCGCGTACGTTCTTCGCCGGAAAAAAAACATTCACGTACAATCTTCTCCGGAAAAAAACATTCACGTACAATCTTCACCGGAAACACGATTCGTGTACATAGTTTTTTGTTTTTAGTACTGAGCTTTTTCGTACGGTAACACGATTCTTCAATATCTTGACACGGTTCTCCGCCAGAAACATGATTCTTCTCCGGAAAAATTGTTCGTGTATTGAGCAAGATTGGCATTTTTTTTATTTGATCGAGTATAGTGTATTAAGAATTGTATGGGGGGAATGTATTGTGATTGCATTTTAATTTTGAATTAAAGTTGTATGGGATGAGTTTTGAAATAAAGTGATTTAGAGTGATGATTACATATGATTTGACATTTTTTAATTTACAATTAAACACACAAAAAAACCCAACTAAACTTAAAAGGTTAAATATGTTATTTGATCATCTAATGTAGACTACATTGCAATTACCCCAAAATTTTAAGCTAATATTTGATAGGACTCAAGAAGAACACAATTCTCATCTTCAATTTTGTAATAAAATCCATTTGTGCTTCTGCATCACGGCGAACCAATAAAGATTTAATATTGTGGACCGAAGGAGCTTTATAAGATATATGGTTGTGAAGTATCTTTATTATAAATAAATATGGTAAAAATAAAAGATTTAATTTATTTAGTTAGATTTAAAAATTAATTTATATAACTTTTATTGAGAATGCACGATTTTAAAACGAAATAATCTGGTTCAATTGGGCTTTGTGCAAATTAACCTAGTTTCGCCACATAAGTTGAATCAAATTTACCAATATATAATATTAAGATATGTACATGTATACATCAAATAATATAGGGAATAACCAGTGGGGTAGAGCCACGTGGGACACGCTGACAATTTGGATCTTGACTGTTGGGATATTTTAATTTTGATGAATTATACCAAAACATTATCAACTTGTGTTATTCAAGCTAACTTACAGATAACAAGTTGAGGGGGAACTCACGAAATCAGAAGTAGATGATCGAGATCAGACAAGGCTGGCAGACGGGACTGATCGAGATCAGATGCGTAAGATGAGTTCCGGAGTTAAATGATGAGCTGAGCAAAATCAGAAGAGAAGAAAAGCTAAGTCAGCTGATCAGAAGAAGGAGAGTTACCTGATCAAAAGAATCAGAAGTTACCTGATCAGATGGATCTGGGATCAGAAGATCAGATGGCGGAAGACTGATCGGATGACTGATCAAAACGGATCGGATGACGGATGACTCGATCAAAGGACCGTTGATGATCGGAAGAGGAGGTTGATGATCAGAAGAGGAGCAGATAAGACTGATCGAGATCAGATAAGATAACCTGATGCAACTAACCCGATATGCTAACCTCGATGTACTAAACTGACGCAGATAAACCGATATCTTGACTGATGCTATCTTGATCGATCAAGTGAAATTTCGATCAAAGAGAAGAAATCAGAAGAGAAGTCATCAAAAGACAAGTCATCTGAGGTAATGATCACTGAGAATCGAACGCTACTGATGATTTGATAGCTTAATCTAGTTACGAGGGGTCGATGTCCGAATTCAAGAAGAGTGAACTCGATTAGCTTGAGTGTCAATATGCCTGATCAGACAAGGTCAGCTGAAGAGAAGTCTGCTGAGTCAAGAATCCTGAAAGACCCAGAAGATCCTGAAGAATATAGCCGTTAGATTCAGCTGACGTGGACCAATGAGAGGAAGACAACAAGCCTGAAAAAGCTGCAAAAAAGCTACATAATATTATGGATTTGAATGTAACTCCATCCAACGGTAACATTCAAATCCACACTATAAATACAAGTTCTTCCTTCATTATTTTGTGTGGAAAAATGTGTGAAATGCGTGAAAACACCATTGAAGCTACATAGCCAGATCATCTAGCATTTCCACCATAGAACACTGAGCAAGAAATACACGCATATATTCAAGAGTGTTCTACCCTAGATCTAAGCACAAATGTAATATCCTAAGCTTAGAGAGATTTTCCCATCCTAGCATTGAGGCAAAACAAATGTAAGGGAAAGTCTCAACCTAGTTGGAAACAACACCAAACCCAAACCCCATTCTTGAGAAAGAGATAGTGGTTGAAGTAAGATAGTTGGTAGGCAATCCCGTGGAGGGTGATAAGTCCTGTTTGAGTGAGAACTCGTTAAACATCTGTAGGCAATCCCGTGGAGGGTGATAAGTCCCGTTGAGTGAGAGCTCTATAAATATCTGTAAGGTGTTGGACTAACACGTTAAACTAAGTCCAGTTGGTTAAGTTGGTGCCCCTGCTGATAGGAAAGAGTGGATGTAGGAGTTGGACTCCGAACCACTATAAAATCATGTGTTATTTACTGCTTTATGTTCTTATTTGCCATATGCATTTGTTTATAAGCAAAACACATTGGTTTAAAAAAAAGAAATGGTATCACTGTTTCCTCACTCATGTTTTATATGCATTACATGATATTTAACACATTCATGTGTTTTTCACGGGACCAACATTGACCGTACCTATTGGAAATCTGGGAAAGCCCAGTTTGGTTTGGAGAATTTTTATATACATATGTTTGTATCTTAAAGCTATACATCATCTTTGAATTATTGCAAATTAGATTCGCGCCCTAACTTCAAATGATGTAGTAACATATATTATTGCAAATATTTGTGCGGATAATATTATTATTATTAGAGCCTTTCAAAAAAAAAATTATTATTATTAGAGGAACACTCCCCCAATGGAATATTTTAGGGGAAATATTAATTAGCATATTTATCAAAGTTTTGAAATTTGCAGGTCTTTCGTCGATCGAATCGAGTTAACAATTTTTCTTTTATAAAAATTGCACAAAAATATTTCGCGAATTCGCGGTATGTGGTATTATAAGGATAAATACATGTTACCCAAAAAATAAGTAGCATGTACTTGATATATTCAGTATATTTATAGTAACATGTAAAATATTAAAAATATAAACAAAGCCGTAAGGAGAAATGTATGTTATTATATTTGCCCTTTTACAAAAATAAAAAATAAAAAAAGTTAAGGAACTAAAATTTAAATCATTTTACCCTTGATTAGTTTTTACCTCTCTAATCTTCTCTATTCTCTTATCTCCTAATTTTTTTTTTTTTATATATTAATACTACTTTTCATTTGGGTGGGGATATATCGGGAAGAAAGAGGGTTAAAATAGTTAAAAGGATAAACAAATGAAATATTACACAGATCTAGGATCCGTAAAATATGATCAGCTGGTCAAATTCGCAAATCATGTGCAGGTCGAATCGGGTTAAGTAGATATTTTTTAAAAACTCGCGCAAAGGCAAAACAACCAAACTCGCTCCGAGATTTATGTAAGAAAAAACACGTGTTACTGCAATGAAAGATTCTTAAAGTCTAATGTCATGGGTCTCAAGAAGAAGTGTATAAATGCAGAGGAAAAAATTCACGGATTTTGTGCGAGTCGAATTAAGTCAAACGAATTTTTCTATAAAGTTCGTGCAAAGTCAAAACAGCTGAACTAGCTCCGATATTGAAAATAAAGTTCACGGATATTGACTTATAGTAAATAAAAAATAACACATACTTATTTTTTCAGTACACATATATGTCTATAAAGTATTGAAAATTGTGTTATTAATTATATGTTCAAAATGTGTTACTGTGAAGAGAAATATGTGTTACTGTACAAACAAAACAACACTCCCTCTATTTTCATCCGCTTCCCCCTCCGTTTTTAACTTATTTACTTCTCCTTCTAATTTGTGACCAACTATTTGCACAATTTTTTTAGAAATATCAGTGTGACCTAGTTCGATCCGCACAAGATCCACAAATTTTTAACTTTTTTCTATTTTAATTAATATTTCAAGATGAAATATTTCACATGAAAGCTCCCTAAACAATTTGAGTTTTAAAGACCCATTATTATAAGACGGAAGTAGTATTAATATTAAAAATCAATCTAAAAATCATATAAGATAGGATTTTAAATTTTTTAATGGGGTGGATTATAGTCCATGTGACTTCTTGAGTAGATCCTAAATCTAATAAACAAACCCACTATCATTAATTTCTAAGACCAATCTAATTAACCCCTCAACAATGCTCATTTATTGAACGGATCATATGTAGTGGGATTCGATTTTACTATAAATATTCTCATAACTCATAACCCTACAAGATCTAGCATTTATATAATACTGAAAAAAGTTGATAATATATAATTCTTGGTAAAAAAAATTGTGAAATATTTCACGGAATATGGATTTAGAATCCTTGAAATATGACTCGAGTATCAGAATTAACACAAAACAAAAAATTCGCGAATCATGTGCGTGTCAAATCGGGTTAAACTGATATTTCTAAAAAAATCGAGCAAGGGTAGGAAAACAGAACTCACTCTGAAATTTGTGTTACTATAAGGGCAAACATGTGTTATTGTGAGTACATGTATGTGTTACTTCAAGGAAGGATCCTTGAAACATGACTTGTGGGTCACAAGGAGAAGCGCATAAACACAGAGAAAAATATTCGCGGATTCTGTGCCGGTAGAATTGGACCAAACACATTTTTCTACAAAATTTGCGCAAAGGCAAAACAGTAATACTCGCTCTGAGATCTGTGTTACTATAAGGACAAACATGTGTTACTATAAGCACATGTATATGCTACTGCAATGAGAAATAACACATACTTATTTTTCTGTACACATATATGTCTGTAAGAGTGTAAGATATTGAAAATTGTGTTACTTTATGGTCAAAATGGCTACTGTGAAACAAAATGTGTGTTACTGTACGAACAAACCAACACTCCCTTTCTTTTCATCTGCTTCTTCCTCTATTTTTATTTGCTTCTCCTTATGATTCGTGACCAACTGCGTAAGTAAATGTCCAAACAATCAAATTGCACCATTGAATTAATAAAAATGTCTTCTTCTTTTTTCATCATCATGTAGTAACACATGATTGCGCTTACAGTAACACATTCTTATCTTTACAGTAACAAAGATTGTGAATGAATTTCCTATTTTGTCTTTACATGTATTTCCAGAAAAAATCCCCTCAACCCGATTCGACCCACACTTGATCTGCGGATTTTCAGCTCCTTTCTATTTTAATTAATATTTCACAATGAAATATTTTCCAGGAAAATCTCTCATAATTCTTCTATTTTTCCTTTACTTTTTATTATTTTATCAACAAAATTCTCTATATATGATGAAAGTGTGTGTGCGTGTATTTTCAGCGTGTTGTTGAAAATGTTGTGCAACATATAAAATAACATATGACAGCGGAAGTATTAAAAACGTAGTCTTAATTCAGGGTATAAGAACCTCATAGTTAAAAACATCACTATAACAAGTAGTGAGATACACAAGAATCTTTTACAAGATCCTAAAAGATGTAGTGAAAAACCACACACCAAAAACAATCTATTCAATCAAGTAACTAGTGATCTTATTCAACCTAAAACTTGATCTAATAAGATAAAATCAATACTGATGAGAATGATTGGATTCATTCAACCAGTACAAATAGACTAACATCGACCCTCACACACCTAAAAGATACAAACACACTCGGTTGCACTCTTGGTTGTGTCTTGGATGTTCACTAATACACATTTGAGCTTGGACAGCTGTGAAAAATGACCTTGGATCCAAGCTTGGACAGCTGATAAAAAACCGTTGTCCAAGAAAAGCACTTGGACAACGGTTTTTAACCGCTTTGCAAGTTTAAGATTGGACAGCGGTTATCAACAGTTGTCCAAGCTGATATTTTTTTTAATTCGTTTATTATTTTACATAGACAGCGGTTGAAAACCGCTGTCCAATATCTTTTTTTTTTATTATTAATTTACATTTTAAAAATCCTATAATAAAACTATAAACCAAAACTTATATATGTTGGGATTATACTGAAAAGTATGCTTTTTACTTTGTATAATCGAAACTGAATTTCCAGACTTATTTACTGAAATAAATTGTTTATCACTGATGCTTTAAATATGATTGAATGTTACATATATTTCTTTGCATAATTGTCAATAATTAAATGACGTGTTACATTGTAGTTAATTTAGTGATACCAGATCACAGAAGATTAAATTAACAGTCCCTTGTAACTAAAAGTACGCCATTCACGACCTAGATGGTGATGAACAACCCATCGCGAAAGGTTGAGGTGTAATGCTCATATTGGTTTGTCTTGACCAAGAGATTACACTAGTGCATGATCCGATCTTGTTAAATAGGACCTCTGGGAGGATAAATTCTTGAGAATCGAATAAGGAAGAATTAGACCTCAGTGGTTCGTTATTTCTTAACCTTCGTCCCTTAAATAGGATCACGTTGGATTGGTAACTATTGCTTTGACTTATCATGGGTAGCGAATCAAAGAGAGATTCAATACTTTTTATCTTGGGCAATATTATTGGTCACATGTGATTGCTAAGATTTAATACAAAGAATCGTGTGCAAAATGCGTTTGTTTGATTTGCCCCTTGGGAGGTTCATAAGCTTTATCATACCAAATCTTGCAAGTGGAATTTGTTTCCGGTATGAATAATTATGTTGAACCGTTCCTTGACCAAGGACAAAAGATATTACTTAACGGAAACCTATTTCAGTGGCTTGAATTAATTAATGGACTAGATAATCTTAAACACGGGAAATAATGACCGGGAGCCATATTGACTGTAATATGGGTTAAGATGGATAGTGCAATATTAATTATGTAGTGGGATTAATTAATATTTATGGGCTTGAATTATATTGTGGCTCAATATTAGATATTCAAGGTCCATTAGAAGGTCCAGTCTTAATTCTCCTAAAGGCCCCCTGAGTAGCCCAACAAATAGTCCATTAACTGAAAATGTGATTAAAATAAAATAAATATTGTTGCTTATTTTTTTCCTAATATTTCGAAATTTATGGATAAAAGAGGGAGAAAGATTTTCTTTGAATTTTGTTATGGAATGAAGATATGTATTCTTGGAATACAAGATTATCTCATTAAAATTCAAGAAATCTCCCACTTGGTTATCTATATAGAATTTTCGAAAATTTGAAGATAATGGGCAAGAAAAATTTTCTTGATTTTCTTGAAAAGATATTATGGAAGATATGTATTTCTTGAAATACAAGAATATCTCATAAATTCAAGAAGATCCAAATCTTGGAATCTTGCAAGACATTATTTTTTAAATTCCATAATAATTGAGAAGGTGGGATTTTTGTGGAATATTTTAATTATGGGAAAAAGAATATATAAGATATATTCAAGATTTCTTGGTGATCAAGAAAAGTCTTTTCCCACATTGATTTTTCACTGAAAATTTCGACCACCCCTCTCCTATAAATAGGGAATGATTGTTTCATTCCTAAGTACAATTCCATGCGCTGGAAAAATTAGCAAATCCACAAAGGTGGTGCAACAAAGTTTATTTTTTCCTTTTGTTAATTGTTCGACAAGTGTCCTTCCACCGGATAGTTGAGCAAGGGCTAAGGGAATACTTGGGAAGTTCTTTTGGTTAGTCCGTCCGACCGAAGTCACTGCCATCCCGAGAGGTACGTTCACGTAAACCCGTAGATTCCGCATGCGTAGGTTTTACGTGGCTTTTTATATGCATGATATGTTGTTGCAATTATTATTTGAATTATTATAGGATTAATTCATGCTAGTAATAATTAAAGAATTAAATTTGTATTTAAATATTCACACCGAATAGATCTGAGCAACTCATTCCCCAACAATATATACATCCAATACCATATAACATAAAGCAAAAATCCTATAATAAAACCATAAACCACATATATATACCAAAACATCGAAATATATAAACATACAATCATAAACATACGTCCAATACACCAAAAACATGAAATATATATCATCACAAATATATAATTTAATTACATGCTACCAATATTTCAAACAACATTCTCTCAATATTGATCGTATGAATATAAAAAACGATTGTAAAGGTACCCCGTCCAATCGTTTTTCCATTTCTCCAGTCTTTTCTTAGAGTAAGACTTGAGCTCACGTTCATAGACAAACTGCAAACAACGAATCAATCAATATAGTGCTAATTTTTATTCAATCAATAATAATTTAAATAAATCAATAATTGACTTACATTGGGAGGAATGTTCGTTATAGAAGCGCGGATTATATCTTCTATAAAGCAACACACAAAATGTCCACAATGGTCATTATCTCGTTGCCTCGGAACCTGTTGATTAACAATATAATCACGTATTACAATTATGATTTCTTTCTATTAATTAGTTTGATAATTTACTAAATTAAATTTACCTTAATGTTAATCCAGTTCACTTTATTTAACATGGATCTTGAACCCTGACTCTGAAGGCGACTCCGATACATCGTCATCACACTATTATTATTATAATTAAAAAATAAAAATAGATTAAATATGCATAATTTTTAAAGTAAAACAAATCATTGTATAGAATATTAAAAATGAACTTACGCTTCCATATATGAAACGAGATCAGGGCGATTTGAATAAACTTCATCATGAGCTGGGTCCATAAAATACACACTTAATGTATTCATGTGTATGGCGACCAGCACGCAATGGTTTCTATATTATATTGAGAGTATTAAAATTAACTATAAATTTAGCATATATATGTGCAAATATTATAAACATGAATACAAATTTTAACGAAATGTTTATCACTCACCACACATTTGTTGGCCAAAAAATGAGATGACCGCTCCCAGTTAGATTCAGCATATGATTAACGAACCCATCCATGGTCTGTACCCTATCACCCATTATGCAAGACACTTGGGGGGAGACGAAGGAGTACATTCCACTTGCTCGGTTATCTCTGGAGAGATATAGCTCACCCAAATATCTTTAATCAACATATATACGTTCTGTGGCTTGATCTTCTCTCAGACCTCAAACGTTCCACATCTTTAGCCAACTTGGCAACCTGTTCCGTTAGTATACCCACCATATTCATGGCTTGAAGGCCAGGTGTCATTGCTAAAGATGTCTTCGTCACGCCATATCCGACACTCCGTAAGCGGCCGGGATGCTCCTGGCGACCCATAGCCCATCCAAACAGATCATTAGGGCCGATCATGCGAATGTCGTCCGGCGTCATGGTCTGAGATAGACGCTCCTGAATCACAAAAACAAAAGATTATTATTTAATTATTTATTTATAAATAATAGTTTGTAATTGAAAGATAAATTAATGGATAGATTACCACTTCTTCGATGATGCGTTGTGCACTGGGATCGTGAATATTCCCGTCTCGACCTTTTCTGGTAGTCTGAAATAAGTCGAAATGGGTAACAATAGGCTCACTCTCTCCAGTTTTTCTTCTTTCTTCTTTCTACGATAGTGATGATCGTGTCCCTTTATTAGATATATTAAAAGTGAATATATAAAAAAAAATTAAAAGTTAGGATTTTGATCTCACCATATTTTCTCTTATTAAATGTATAACCTTTGTTTGATCCACGATATCGGCGCCTCCATCGACTTGGCTTGATCGCGTTTTTTATTACATCGATTCTACAGTATAATAGAAATATGATAAACACTGAAAAACTTAGGGCATTAGAAATTGAGGAAATGACATTGATCAATTTTACCCGAAATCATCCTCCATAGCTCTGCTCACAAACTCCTCCCAAAGATGGAGCCACCATAGGGCTATTATTCGCACGGGGAGGTGGACTAGCCAGTAAAGACCGGTTTCCTGATCTCGTGTGTTACTTCTCAACCAAGTCCGGAAATTCTTGGCCATTACTCCGACTTGCGACAATATTTGCTTCTTCTTTGTGAGGTCAAGACCTCTCAAGGTAGTCTATCGCATATAATATAACAATTTAGTAAATTTAAGGGTCATACTACAACTTTCAATAAATATATAATTAACATACCGTAAGCTCGTGCCATAATCTTTCCTTCAAAGGAGTCGGTTTGAAATACGCCAGATCCTTGGTTGGCGAAAGACGATAGGGATCACGCCCCCATTGCAGCTCAATGTAGAAGGACAACGACTCACTCTCTTTTCCTATTGCTGTCCAAACTCATTGAACGATAAATCGCAATAACATAGTATTTAATTCGGTTCAATGATCAATCAATATATTTATCGATTTCAAAATGTTCAATTGTAATAAAATTACGAAGTGTTTTCCCTTTGCCACGAGCTCTCTTAATAGATGACATTGTGACTATACCCCCAGTGTGCGCTTCTCCCGGAGTCGCTAGTGGAGGTGGGAGCATCGATGTCACACTCTCTCAAGTCATCATATGCACCATGATCATATCGCCATGATCTCCATCGAATCTCCATCATCTCCGGGATATGGCAAACGACACATGATCCTCGTAAAGCGGAAGAAACAACATTTAATAAACAAAAACAAACAATATTCACAAATAGGATGTTTCATGTATTAACAACATTTCTATGTGGCATAACCAGTTAGTCAACCGGATGTTTCATCTCTTCTGACCGATTCTTTGGACCAAAATATCGAACTCTGTTTCTACAAGGTACAATCATACATAGCGTGGCGGGGAGGAATGAGAATGGTGTGTGATTTTTACAACACTAGGCGTTCTAGGAGAAAAGACCTTGTATAGAAACCATAACATGGTCCTGGATAAGAACCTAAATCTGCATGGACATTACATGAATATCCCCACTTGTTCTACCAGCACAATAATCATGCATCACATGGAAACGAAAAAAGAACCGTGAATTACTTCATAGCAGAAAGCATTCTAGGCCATAGACCTAAAGAACATTAACATTTTCCGATAAGAACTATCTATGCATGCATACATGATACATCTACTTATAAGTTACATTTGCATCATCATAGGTTGTGGGAGGTACACGTAGATGGTAAATTAAAATTTCAGTTGATAGCAGACTCTTATACTATGAACACATGTGTATTAGGCTTGAATGACATTGTCTTCTGAAGTAGATCGACCAGTAAATTAATTCTTATACCATGAAAGACACAATTCAGAAATGATATCAATCCACTGTAAAAAATAACAAGAGCAACATAATATAAACCAACAAGAGCAACATAATATAAACAAAATAACAACAAGAGCAACATATATAATATAAACAAAACTAAGATTGAAGCAAAATATATAATTTCAGCTAAAAATAACGGACAAATAAGAAAAAATGAACACAATCTCGAGATTCTTCATTGTTTTTGAATAAAAGCCAAAAGATCCCACAATCCACTTTGTACCAACTAAGTGTTATGGAGGCGACAACAAGCGGTAGGGGAGGATGGCGGCGGGGGGCGTAGGGCGGAGGGCAAAAAGGATGAGAGAGGAAGGAGGAGGGCGACGATTTGGGGAGAGGGAGAAGCCGATTTATTTGGCTAGCAGTCAACGGCGATGGCAAGGATTTTGTTGAAGGAAATCGGACGACGGCGATTAGGGGGGAGAGGAAATTGGAGAGAAAGAAATGAAAGAATCTGAGAGCTAGGTCTCGGTTATGGATTGATATATATTAGATATATAAAAAAAATGCGTTATTAACCGATGTCCAAGTGTTTAGACATTAGATAACGGTTGATAACAACGGGTTTGAAACCGATCTTTAGACACGGTTTGAAACCCACTGCTTTTTTTTTTTTTTTTAATAAAATCGCTCTCAAATCATTTACTTGGAGAAATTTGTTTGAAAAAAAGGTCATCCAAGTCTTGTTGTCTTGCTCAAATGTGTAGTAGTGGTTACTCTATAAAGTTTGGAGTAGAGCAAATGATATTTAACTTTTCCTCAAACTTGTATCTCGACCAATGCAGTGTATTTATAGACTTTGGAGATCAACTGCATTGTCTTATCCAGTCGGTTTGGATAGCCTTGAACCTCTCATCCATCAACTCCATGATCTTGGCCGTGTAACCACTCATGATCTTTTTATTCTCACTCATCCACAATGCAACCACCTGACAATATAACCGAATTGTCATCAACCTGCAATGTAGGAAACATAGAAAAACACATCTATTAAAATAGAGTCAGTGTTAGGAGAAATGACAAATTTATAATATTGTGCAGAATATTGTCCAATATATGGAACAAATCCGTGCAACATTAATATATGATTTTTAATTTTATATTTTATTTAATGATTCTTATGTAATAATAACATCATAATATTAGTACAATATAATGATATTAAAATGCAATATGAATAAAAAATTGATTGGGAAAAAAGTAACTTGGACCCAGTTACTGGGCCCAAAAATTGAAATGAAGACTATGTAATTCACTTATGATAATCAATAGCTTCATGTGATATAATGCAGTGCCATAAATATAAAACTTTCTAACATGTGATTGGAAGCAATAAGTTTTATCCTATGAATGATACTTTTTTTTTAGACTCTGTGGGGTTGTGAACATATTAGATGGAAGGAAACTAATATGTTAAATGAATCAGAGCGTGAGATGGTGGGCTTGATCTTAGTATTATTTATTGCATTATTAAAATAGGACATATTTAGTTGGATATAAAACATTATAAAGGGAAATGAAAATAATAAAGAATTATTGGCGTAACGAAAATGAAATATATGTCTGTTCGTGGTTATCTAAAGGGGATGGTCACATCCATTTGTCGGATGATCTCATTCACGGTTCACCTTAGTATTGTCTTTCTCTCCCACCATAATTAAGTTGCGACAGAAATTGAGTGCTAAATCGGGCCTTTTATTTAAAAATAATATATGTAGTAGACTTTGTCTTAAGTATAATAGAAAATTAATCCAAGTGCAGATTAGTTATTGTTATGAATAGGTAAATCGTTTGAGCACTATCTTTGTCTTATTTTATAGCCCCATCCCGAATTTAGTTCAACATTGACAAAACGAAGCTGGCCCCAAATTAAATTGAATATTTTTTTTAAATAATAATAAATTAATTCAATCAATTTAAATTATCCCTTTTAAATATACCAATATTACACTATATTATTATTATTATTTTTTCTACTCTAAAGTTAACCTTAACTCATTTTATTTAATATCACATGTCACTATTTTACCATTTATCCCTCGACAAAAAGAGTAACACTCCTGTAAATCAGGTTGACATTATGAACTCTAATTCAATAATGACTAATTTCACTACCAGTCCACGCGCTTCGATCTCTCTCGCATCGCACAGTCGCACGCTTGTTCCAGCTCACACACTTTGGTCTCTCTCGCGTCATGCGTCAAGCAAGTCCGTCCATTTCATTCCATTTCCCACGTTGTCGCTAAGCTCTCATGGTCATTCCACACACACACACACACACACATATATATATATCAATGATAGTTTTTCTGAGTAATAATGATAGTTTTTCTAAGTAACAGTGATAGTTTTTTTGAGTAACAGTGATAGTTTTTATATATAGCAGTGATAATTTATGTGTAACAGTGAAATTTGTTATAACATATAGTGACAGTGATAGTTTTTGTAGGTCCCGAACGGGTTTTGTGAGGGCAGAAGTCTAGAGGGGAGGGGTGAATAGACTTCAAAAACTTTTGTCTTGATTAGGTGTGATGGCGATTAGCTTTGATCGAGTGCAAGTGAATTAGTTTGGACTGATATCTAACTTACTAATCGCCTGAAGGGATTAGTTCGGTATCTATCAGTTTAACTGATTGTGCGGAAGCTAAGTTTTACCCGTGTGAAAAACCAGTTTTAATAAATCAGATTCCAAAGTCAGTCTTTCAACCGTTGACTAAAGTGTCAAACTTAATCAGATCAGAAGCTTGGTGCTAACTCGATCTTAACTTGAAATATGTATGCGGCTTTTTAATAGTTGTGTGCGATTGTGTAAACAGTTAATCAAAGCGAGTAATTCACACAAAGATTTATAGTGGTTCGACAAACCCATCCTACGTCCCACTCTTCCCTATCACAAGGGGCACCAACTAAACCAATCGGACTTAGATTTTTGTGTTAGTCCAACACAAGACACCAACAGATATTTAAAGAGTTCTCACTCAACCGATCCTGTAAATCGAACTAGAAACCCCTATGCGAAATCTTGCTAAACAACATAACCTAACTTTGGGTTTGGGTAAGATTGTTTTGGTTCCAACTTTGAAATATTTTCTAGTTTATAAGTAGCTTTCATCGGTTAGATGAAAAGATTTATGTGCTAAGAACTTATGGGATGAACACTAAGAAAATAATCTTCAAGTTAAATTGTTCTTCTTCGTATGAAATCGATTATAGCTTGAGCTTCTTGATTGTTTGAAGTTTCCATATATATATTCACTCTCGAAGTGTGATCCCATATTTATAAACCTCGAAATCAAAGAGTCGTTGGAGAGCAATTTGAATTTCGTTTATATTTGGTAGACTTGCGGGATTGATGTGGCGTCTTGAGGGAATGGCATGGCGAAAAGCGTGAATATTGTCTTTTATAAACAAGTAGAGAAGCAACACCAAATCCATAATTGCCGGCTCCGATCATACGTGTCTCGTTCTTATTGGTTAACAGAGGCACTTTTCTGTGTTGTTCTTCCAACTAAGGTTGATATTCTTCTTGTTCAGATCATAGACGTATGATTAGGTGAAACATCGATTTTCACAGTGTGGTGACCGATCGATCAAAACCGATCGATCTACTGATAGAGTCTTACGGTGCCGGTTGTCTTAGCTTTTAACTAGCGGACTTACCGATGTAGTTCTTCCGTATGATCTTCCGAAGTCATCTGATCTTTAAGTCTTCTGAGATTGAACTTCCTGACTCCAGCTGTGATTTCTGACTTGATCAGATCGATCTGATCTTCTGTTCTTCTCTTGCCTTCCGCCTGCTTTGATATCACCGTTCTTCATATCTTCAGATCTGACCTATACATATTGAGGTTCCCCCTCAATATGTGACCTATCTATTACATCAGTTGTTCTATACAGTAATTATCAACTGGTATCCTATAACCGGTAATAAAAACATCGATCAAATTAATGTGTCCGACCGGTCCTATTACATGTGTTTTAGAACTTTCATCAAAACTCTAAATTTCCCAACAATTTCCCTTTTTGATGAAACCAAAACACCTTGAGAAACCAAACACAGTTGATAAATATAGAACAAAGAAAAAGCACATAATCAGAAGACAATGAGATTTTGTCTTAGGATTTGTCGATTACATATTACATCAGAAAAGTTTGAATTTAAAAACAGCTGATCCTGAGAGGTCTTCTGATTCTTCATTCTTTAGGCTTGTATCCTTCTGGCATTTCCCTTTGATCTTGAGGGATGTTGAAAATCTGGTAAAGTTTCCATTTGACATCATTGATCTGGCCGAGGATCGATTATCGCGCGTTTTGCTCGGGATGTCAAAATAGAATCTCTGAAATGCCGGTCATCCAAATGAGCCGTCTCTGCCTTCTTCGAGTAATCTAACACATCATACTCTTGGCGAGATATTTTTACATTGATTATCTTGGCCTCATTTTCCGGATACTTGAAAATCGGATATTTGTTTTCCAACCGGTTGAGGAATTCAAAGATCCGGAGATTCTTCTTGTGGAACAAGATCTAGAACAAAGGCATCTAAAGCCATTCACTTCAGATCTTATTCCATTCCTCAAACCTCTCGGCGTGTCGGCCGGTTTTTGGAATGATCTCATCAACTCTTCTTTGGCGGTGAGGTTAGGTTCTCTCATGATTTTCCGGCCTTTCCTTTCTTACGCCCTCGATCCGAATTTCTTCTTGAGATCTTACGCCTCTACCCGATTTTTTCGCCCTTTTTCTTCTTCACTAATTCGGGCTTCTTGACAAATCTGCTCTTTGGACAATTTCTCGGCCATTCTTTATCGGCTTTGAATTTGGTTTATTTCTTCTTTTGTGACTTTCTTAGTCCGAGTGGTAGTATCGATTGTCCCATGTCCCGCAGCCCTTTCTTGCCTTTGACTTTTCCATCTTTTCGAAATTTAGTTCATGAAAAGAGATCCGGATGGTCTAGTCTTTGTCCATAGGGATTCAACCGTGCAATCGGGGTCTTCGTTGTTCTGATCGTGTCAGTTGGTTTCTCACTCTGTCCTTCCCCCTTTTTGGTTTGATCAAAAAGAGCAGTGAGGTGGGAGGTCAGAGATCCAAAGCTGACTGATATCGCCCTGTTGAGATCTGCAACAGATAAACCTTGAGCTTGAGCAGTTAGACTTTGCACCTTCGAGATCAGCTCAGTTTTGACAGATTCCACGGCAGTAGAGAGAGTAAGAATCAATTTGTCAAGTTTCTCTTCAGTCAATTCTAGCTTTTCAGTGAGCATCAGAAAAGAAACTTGTTGTTGATCAACCTGAATTAGCTTGTCATCAACTGATTTTATAAGCTCAGCAGACAGGTTGGTCACAGTTTGGGAGAACTGATCTTTGATTGCCTCTATCTGGGAAATAGCCAATTCCCGTTGATCTGTTATTTCTTTGAGGCCAATCTGCCTCTGATCAGTTATCACTCCCTCGACTTCTTCTTTCAGGAGATCTTTGAGACATGATCTGATCTCCCGTTGATCGATGGTGATGTGAGATGTAGGAATGTCTTGTGTCACCGATCTCTTTTCGATTGTTTGCGCCTCCGATGGTTGGTCGTGAATCTATGACACTAGTTCCACTATCATCGGCGACTCCGCATCCTTCATAGTCACATCTCTGGCCAGAGCTTCTTGATAGTCTCGATTCACCTTGTTCATCAACCCCAACTTCCCATGGATCGAGCTTTAATTGATTCGGAGCTTATCGGCTCACCGGTGATCCTACTTGAGCGATTTCTTCATATCGAAATCAAAATCGCAAATTCATCGCCACTCTCCCATCTGTTCTATAATCATCATAAAATCTGAGAAGCTTTTTAACCGGAGATCTTTCCAGGTGAAGATCTCCATAACTTCCTCTCTGATAACAGGATGGGCTACCAGCTCTGGATACATCGCATCAATGTCTCGCTCGATTTGCATTCTCGACCATTTTCCCAAAGTGATGGTCTTGGATGATCTGGACTCGAGAATTATTTGTTCGGATCGTCCGGTTCGATTGATGAGATGTGGAGGATTACGGTGGCGCTTTGAGTAGGTGGAAGTTCACGATTGTTTGAACCTGCAGAGGTTCTTCATTGTTGAAGCAATTACGCGGCTCTCTGCGGTGATTTTTACGGTTCGCGAACCGATGAACTATCGGAGTTCGCGGGCGAGGAAGAAGAAGGAGAAACATGCTCAACCATGATTCGGAGTTGCGAATCAACTTCGAGATTGAGGAGAAGGAGATCGTTAAATCTCTGGCTCTTCCCTCGGAATGTTCTCAGCGAGCTCTCAACTTGAGAAGCCCTGTCGATTTTTTTCGATTTTTTTTGTGGCTCATCGGTTTGCTCGCACTCCTTCTTCGTCCCTCGACTCATCTTCCGAAATGAGAGTCATTGAGGCTGTTTTGCCTTCTTTGGCCTCTTCTCCCGAGCCTTCACCCGTTTTCTCTTTTTCTTTTTGGGGAGCATCCGGTGTAGACTTGGGCCCTCCTTAGTTTTTTCTTTTCTTCACCTTTGGAGGAGTGGGCCTCATATCATCCTCGGGGTGGCCCATATATAGGCTGAAGTGGTTGTGAGGAAGGCCTTGTAGGACTTCAGTCCATTCTCGTCCCATTCAAAGATTTGGCTTTTGTCTTTCATAATAACTGCAACCTTGTTGAGATTGTTGATCCTCTTCTTCAGATAGACACCTTCCGTTCATTAACTCCAAATTTCTCATGTTCTTGGAGCAGAATGGCCTTCAGGAAGCCATGCCAATTGATGTTCTTGGCTTTATCAATTATCGCAACCCATCTGTACAATTTCACGGATGTTAGAGCATCTGGGCTGAATGAAATACCCATGATCGTTTTTGTGATGTATGTCAAACAACAATCGATATTTCCTTTTTAACATCGGTCTGATAAAACCTGCGGTCTGATGTTTGTCAGCCTCTCTGAAGAGTTCGTTTCTGATCATCTCATCTTCATTCTCCCTCTAGTGAGCAGGCGAGATTCTTCTTTTTGACAAGCTGAACAGACGAGATATGTCAGCATTCGTCAGTTTGATCTCCTCTCCGTTGACTGAAGAGATCAGTTCATCTCCGAGGAGTGTTCAGATCCACCTTCAAATTCCTTAAGAATTGAAGTGCTTCATCTTTGCATCACCGGATTGCGAAGAGCAACCTGAGTTTTTCAAGGCCTCCTTTCTTCAGGATTTGTTCAACTTCCATGGATTCTGGATCCCGCGTAGCACCAAACCGTACGAATTTGTCATCGACAATTTTTGTCGCTAGATCTGCATAGTTGCACATTATCTTTCCCATTCCGTGAGTGGCCATCTACAACAAGATAGACTCGATTAAACTTGTGCATAAACATGAAGATATCAAATATTGATTATCAGACCTATTCTCAGGCCTAGTAATCGATAAACACATACTGGATAACATGAAAAGATAAGGCATATCGCAGGATAACATATAGATACATAATCTATGTGATCAATGGATTTTGAAAAAGAAAAACATCAAATAACCAGAAATTACCAGATTCTATTTTTCCGAAAGATTAATTCGCATGAGAAACACTTTGAATCGCAGAAAAGTAATTTTGAGTTTTCAGAGAATAAATCACAAGTTTTTGAGAATAAGAAAACTCTGGTAGGGTTTTGATGAAACTTATAAGAAGAAGGAGGGAAAAAAATTTGGAAGATCAATCGTTTGAAAAGGTTAAACGATCCAGATTGATCGATTTTGATCGTGTGGTCAAGAAAAGCACGTACGATTGCCTTTTGGATTTAAAAGCACATTTTGTGGCAATTAATACAAGTACCCCACATCCGCATTAAATGTTTTGCAGGAAATACGTCACAAAGGCAATGAGTGCAGTAAGGCAAATAATATCGATAAAATCAGATAAGTAAGCAATAAACAAGGAAACATAAATGCGTATCTGGTTGACTGATATTGTAATCAGTCAATACCACTTGTAATTGTTTATTCCAATTGTTGATCTTAGTTTTCTGTCTAATCCTTATAATTTCCCAACTGATTCACTTCACTTTGTCCTTTCCAACTGATTTCCCTTTTCTGATCCTCCTTGTCAGTTGAAGTTCCCCCTTCAACTGATATTTCTGATTTCTTATTGACTGATATATCTGATTTGTTGAGGTATCAAGCTCAACTGATCTTCCTCATCTGATCAGTTTCTCATCTAATCAGATTTCAGTTGACCTAATCTGAATCTACTCAGACCAAGCCAATTCTTGGGATAAGTGTTACCGCCAAAACTTAGTTCTTGAAGAATTGAATAGTAGTCTCGATTCCCTAAGTTGGCACGATTTGACATGTGTAATAATAGTCTGGATACTTCGAGATGTCAAATCGCCGTAAATTTATTCAATTATCAGTCGCGTGTTTCCTTCACGCTGTCCTTGTGATGCAAATTTCTCTAAAAGGTTTTGAAAACTCAATTTTGCATTTGCACCCTTGCTTGGCCTCTATAAATTGGACCAATGTTATACACAACATAACCCATTCACCATACTTATCTTCATTGTAAAATCATGTATTCTGGTGAACCCTTATTTCCGGTGAAACTTCCGGCAAACACCTCTACCCCTTTTTCAATGATTTCAGCTTCTCAAATTAACCATGTATGTCCCTTTATTATTTGCTTTAAATCCATCAAAGATTACACATACAATTGTTGCCAAGCTTCTCTACCACCAAGGCGGCGGATCTGCTATCGCAACTGAGAAGACACTTCTCCTAACCTTATGCACCTTGTGTGTCTATCGAGATGACGGAATTAACATCAACAGACTCAGTCTGATATAAAACATGAGTTTGGTACACAGTCTAGATCAGACAGTAGCTGATCTTCGTATATCAAACTCAATTTTTTCATGTAACACATGTGCCCATAAGGTCTTTGAACCACTTTCTTGGCACATGTGCTCCATTTAACAGCTGGAGAGCCCATTGACTTCAGGTCTAAGGGCTCCTGGCTTAGAAATCCTGTCAAGGCCGCTCTCGCTCCATTGATTTTATCTTCTGCTAGTGGCTTTAGGATTATTTTAAAGCCTTTCTCACCCCTGTTAAGTGGGGGAAAATGGGAGCATCAGATTTAAAATCTCTCTCTCCCCTTCTAGGGTTAGGCTTAGGGTTTAGGGTTTAGGGTTTATGTACTGACCTCCGGGTCCTCTTGTACTTGTAACTTGTAATGTAAATCTGACCTTCGGGTCTTTATCAATGAAAATTTCTATTATTCCATCGTTGTGTAAATTTCCTGTTTTCTTATGCGATGTAAGCTTTAATCTTGTGAATCTTGCTTGTTGAATATCAGCTTAATCGACTTACAAAGTGTGAAATAACCAAACTGATTTAATCAGATAATCCTTTAATCTGATCGGTTTAATCTGATTTAATCGATAATCCGAAATCGACCGCCTTCTCATATCAGTTCCTTGACTGATCTTCTGATCAGTTGAGATACCAAACTCAACTGAATCCTCTTAACCTGGTTAGTCTCTTAACCAGCTGGTTCTGGAGAACAGTCCATCAAGCATTTTAGGTGCTTTTTCTCCAAGATCCAGAAGCCCTAGCTCATTGCATAAATCTCTGAATCTGATCTCAGCTAGTGGCTTGGTTAGAATATCAGCTTTCTGTATATCAGTATGAATCTTTTCCATTATGATATTCTTCTTTTCAACATGATCTCTTATAAAATGGTGTCTGACATCCACATGCTTGCATCTTGTATGTAGAAACGAGATTACGAGTGATTGCAATAAAGCACTATTACATCACACGAGAATATAGGTACATTCTTAGCTACAATGTTATAATCCCTCACCGCCGACTAAAGCGGGAAGCGGTTGGGGAGCAACGAATTCGCAGACCATATATTACGCCTCGAGTAGATGTCGCAACTGATGTCTGCTTTTTGAAAACCACGAGATCGGTTTACTTCCTAAAAGCGACAAGTTCACGAGGTTGACTTTTCATCAATTTTGCAACCTCCATAATCGTAATCGAATACCCACTAAGCTCTAGATTATCATCGATGGGTAAAATAAACCAAGGTTTCTTGTCCCTTCAGATACTTGAATCCGCTTAGCTGCTTCTAGGTGGCTTTGCATTGGATTTACCTGAAATCTGGCACATACACCTACTGCAAAAGTGATATCTGGTCTGCTGGCAGTTAGATATAGCAAAGATCCAATGAGAGCCCTATATTCTTTCTGATTGGTTTTCTGACCATCCTCATCTGGATCCATCTTGAATCCGGTCAACATAGGAATTCTTACTTCCTTACAGTTTTGAACTCCAAACTTAGCCAGTAAACTCCTAGTGTACTTTGCCTGGTAGATGAATATCCCTTCTGTATTTTGTTTGATTTGTAGACCCAGAAAGTAACTCATCTGACCCATCATGGACATCTCAAACTTCCTTTGCATCGAACTGTTTGAATCTTTCACCTGCGACTCTTGTTGGGAGATCCGAAGATGATGTCGTCCACGTAAATCTGAACCATCAGAATATCTTCTCCATCTTCTATTCTGAATAAGGTTCTGTCCGTTGTTCCTTTAGTGAACCCACTTTCTATCAAGAACTGAGAGAGTGTATCATACCAAGCTCGAGGAGCTTGTTTCGAACCATAAAGAGCTTTTTAAAAAAGGTACACTTGGTTGCCCTTTTTCAAAGCACGGAGGTTGTTCGACATAAACTTCCTCTCGCTAGTACCCCGTTTAAGAATGCACTCTTTACGTCCATCCGATACCTGATGAACCCTCAGGGAAGCATATGCGAAAAAACAATAGAATAATGGCTTCTAAGCGAGGATGATCGCAAAGGTCTCATCATAATCAATTCCTTCGATTGTGAATACCCCTTAGCAACAAGTCTTGCCTTATTCTGGTTATGACATTTTTCTCATCTCTTTGTTCTTGAATACCCACTTTGTGCCAATTACGTCTTGATGATTTGTTACATCCCACCGTTCCCAAACTTGATTTCTCTCGAATCGTTCCCGCTCCTCCTGCGCATGGCTAGAATCCGACTTGCGTCTTGTAGAACTTCCTCTACTATTGTTGTTCCTTCCTTCATAGGCACGATAACAACAATACATGGCACTTTCACCAATCGATGTCTAGTTTTAACTCTATCGAGATGGGTCTCCGATAATCGGATCGGTTGGATGACCGGTTATCCGTGTCCTTTTTTACGATTTGCGTCGGTTTGGAGAACATCATCCATTTCGATAATAGTTCATTACTAGCGATTGGGAGTGGTGTAGAGTTATGATCCACTTGATAAGAACATGTCTCGGTGATGTTGGACTCATCATGTGTCTTTGATGTCGTTAAGTAGGGGAACTTCAGTGTTCCCCACGAACCGGATGGTTCAATTGATCTTCGCCTCAATTTGTATGCCGAACTTCTTCATCGACAATTTTTCGTACCTTAGATCCGATTGATCCGGTGAATCAAATAGATCCGGAATGTATCTTTATTCTGATTTCGATCCTTTTCCTTGATCGTTAGGCGATCCATTTTCCGAGCATCGGTACTTGTTGATCGTGTACATCTTGTTCGAGGCCGATTTCTCCTGCTCGTAAGATGCTTCATCAAAGACTACATGGGGTGTTTCTTCCACAACTAGGGTTACGCTTTGTTGTAAACCCCGAAAGCCTTGCTAGATGAGGAATATCCTAAGAATATACCCTCATCCGACTTGGCCTCAAAAAGTCTTCAACCGACTCTTCCCATTGTTGTGTATGAAACACTTACACCCAAAAAATATGGAAGTAAGAAACACGAGGTTTTCGCCTTCCACAGTTCATAAGGTGTTTTTGTAGTGAGCCTTAGTCGGAAGACATCCGTTTCGAGTATGACATGCAAAGGTTGATAGCTTCGCCCGAAAACGGCTTGGTATTGATGTTCAAATAACATCTCTGCGAGCAACTTCTTTGAGTGTTCTGTTTCTCCGCTTCGCTACTCCATTATGTTGTGGCGTTCTTGCGGTGATGTCTCATGTCAGATATACCAACCTTAGAGCAAAAATCGCTTATAAAAGAGTTCAGAAATTTCATACCTTTATCTGATCTGATTTTTACTACATTGACACCCTTCTCATTTTGTAATCTTTTAAGCAGCTCGGGTATCTTCGTTGTCGTCTCATTCTTCTTATGTAAGAATATAACCTAGGTAAACTTGGAATAGTCATCCACGATTACTAGAGTATATTTGCGTCGCCGAGATCGACCGTGTAATCGGGTCCAAATAGATCCATATGAAGCAAACAAGCAATACTCATTTTGGATGCCGGGTCGAGAATTCCCTTGAATGAAGCTTTGACCTGTTTTCCCTTCTGACATGCGGCACATGTCTGATCCTTAGAAAATACTTCATTCGGAAGACCTTCCACTAAAGACATCCTTGCTATCTTATTAAGAGTTTTAAAATTCAGATGGCTCATTCTTTTGTGCCAGAGCCAACTGCTACTTTTGGAACTCTTAACAATCAGGCATGCATTTCTCGGGCAACTGTTCCAATCTGCTGTGTAGATCGTCCCTTTTCTTGAACTAGTTAGCAAAATCTGTTGAGTGGCTTGATTTTTGATAGTGCATTGATCAGTCGAGAACTCAACACTGAATCCGTTGTCGCAGAATTGTGAAACCGATAATAGGTTATGCTTTAGACCTTCGACATACGAGACTCCAAATGACACATACATCATCATTCTCTCTAAGGTTTTTCAATCCTTTGGTATAACCAAAGTTATCATCACCGAAGAGTACACGCGGGCCTTTTTGTTCTATGTAAGAGCTGAGGAGGTGTTTGCTTCCAGTCATGTGCCTTGAGCATCCACTATCGATGTACCAGATAGTTGCTTGCACACCTCCTTTGTTGGCCAGACCCACGAACCTCCGCAATCAAATCGGGCTTTAGGTACCCTTTTGATTGGGTCCCGAGGGGTTAGGATTGGTTTTGGGGATCCATACAAACAGGCACTTCTATTGAGATCGGTTAGATCGAAAGGTCCGATTTGTCTCCCATACCTATCAACATAATCATACGCCTCTTTATATGCTTTTCGATTAGTATGATTATTAGTGTGAACCTTGGGTGACTTAGAAGACTTGGGATTTATCTTTTTCCGTTTGTCTTCTTTTCATCGGTGTGGTTCAATGCAATGTTACGGTTTTCGATTATAGGGGTAGGTACGACTGGCTACCATCAAAAGATTCATATCTTTTTGGCATAGGTGGTTTTTGCAGTTTACCTATAGCTTGCTTATTAGGCAACTGACCTTGATTGGGTCTCAGATTAGACTTCCCTTTTACAGGTTGTCTTTTCTGATACCTAATATGTTGATCAGGTTGAGGTCTCTTCAGAAGAACTGGGTTCTTCTGTTGATTCCTTCCGGATGCTTTACCGATTAGGGTCCATTTACATTCCCTTTTTGGTTAGGCACCTGCCTTACCTGCTCAACAGGTCTTTTTCCCTTATTAGATATAAGTTTGGCTTTTAGTGTATCTTTGTCAGAAACTCGTTTGATTACACCTTTTGGAAGTGAATCAACCGGGGCTTTTGAGGATGTGGAAGGGTTCTCATACCCAAGTCCCTTCTTGTTAATCGTTGTTCGAAAATAGGTGTTCATGTCTTGAACGGTTTTAGATGACTTTGTGAAAACCTCTATTTTCTTGCGCAAATTATCCTCAGAAGATTTTAGACTCTCATGTAGTCGGAATAGCTCATCAAATTTAGCTTGAAGGATTTTGAAGTCATCAGCTTGCTGTTTGTTAATTGCTAGCTGATCTTTGATCTGCTTCTCCTGATCAGAAGACTTAACTTTCAGAATGTTCTCAGTTGCCTTACGAGCAGTTTCGAGATTTCGATTCAAGTAGCTTTATTTGAGATCGTTCTCTTTAATAAAATTGATTATTTACGATCCTTAGCTTGTCATTTTCAAACTTCCACTATAGCATAAGTGTCTCTCTTGCATTGGAGAGATCATCAAGCAATTGCTCAGAGTAGAGTTGCAGGTCAATCTCCCGAGCAGGTGTGCTTTAATAATAACATGTGTGAAAGCAGACAAAGTAGAAGGTTTGGAGGTTACCTCAGATTGGTCCTCCTCGCCATCGGTGATTTCATCGTCATCCAAGAGAATATCAGATCTTCATTCTCATAGAAGTCAACAACACTGCTTATCAGACAGAAATCTTCTACAGAGGAGTATCCAGAATCCTCAGAGGGCAGATAGGAATCATCAATTCCAGATGTGTCAGCGACCATGGCTTTTCTGTCCCTATAACGTTGCTCTCTTCTGTTCCTCTTTTCTTCCCTTTCTTTTGGCATCGTGTGCAGGCGATCTGCCTTTGTAGTGACACAGCTTCTCCTGATTGAAGCACGCTCCTTGATCCACGGAACCTTTTCTTCCAGGTGAGTCACTCCGTCTGTAGGATCTATCAGGTGACTTTCCTTTCTGATAGTAATCTGAACTCCTTCTGTCAGATCTGTTATCTCTTCTCTCATCAGTCAGATTATCTCTTTTCTTTTCATCTCTGTGATCTCTTCGATCATCAGATCTGGTTCTTTCTGGAGATCTGTTAACTGATCTCCTATCTCTTCCTCGATTATGTTGATAATCTTTATAGAATCTTCGATACTTACCAAGTTGAATATTTGATTTTTCTAGTTTCGCGTAAGTAGCGATCCGTCTCTTACGACTTATTATTATGTTTCCAACAGTTCAAATGACCTTCGATATCTTTGTTGGTTGCTTTAAACACAACTGATTTTGACGTTGAAGCTTCAGCGGGCGCCTCGTCTTCATCTGCTTGTCCTCTTTCGATTAAATCGAACTCGTGAGCTTTAAGGCTTAAGAAAAAGCTACTCGGCTTCATTTTTGAAATGTCTTGGCAATCCTTGATTACCGTGACCTTCATGTCCCATTTCTTGGTGAGAGATCTTAAAATCTTGTAGTTGATATCTTTGTCTGACATTTCTCTACCAAGTTCTCGTAGCTTATTCACAGACATAGTAATCCTTCCATCGAGCTCGTTGATGGTCTCGTTGGGCAGCATCTTCAGTTTTTTGAACTTCACCAGTTCGGCTTGTAGTCGGCTGTCTTTGATCTGATCATTTCCTTCGCATATCTCAGCTAGAGTATCCCACATTGCTTTTGCAGTTTTGAGATATTTAATCTTCTCCTTGGTGACTTTATCCATCGTCTTCATGATAATATGCCTGGCGATTGTATCTAGAGTATACAACTTCCTTTCCTCTGCATCCATCAAGGCTGGGCTTTTTTGCACAAGACTTCCCGGGGCAAAGTCTGGATCTCCTCCAACTGCAGGGTTGTCGTGATATATGATGATGGGTCCTCTTTCGATGACTTCCATCATTCTGCCACTAATCGAACCTAGATGGTTGCACATATAAATGGCCCAATCTGCATACTCATCAATTGAGAACTTCGGCAGATCATGATATATACCGGAGGTATTATCCATGCTGAGTGATTTTGGAAAAACGAATGAGTTTTAAAAATGGTTTTTCAAGATCTGTTCAATTGACCACAAAGATTCTTCCTCAAGAATCGATGATACTCAAAGCCAGTGGTCTGTAGAACCACTGCTCTGATACCACTTGTAGGTCCCAAACAGGTTTTGTGAGGGCAGAAGTCTAGAGAGGAGGGTGAATAGACTTAAAAACTTTTTGTCTTGATCGGGTGTGATGGCGATTAGCTTTGATCGAGTCAGAAAGTGAATCGGTTTGGGATGATATCTAACTTACTAATCGCCTGAAGGCAGATTAGTTCGGTATCTATCAGTTTAACTAATTGTGCGGAAGCTAAGTTTTACCCATGTGAAAAACCAGTTTTAATAAATCAGATTCCAAAGTCAGTCTTTCAACCGGTTGACTAAAGTGTCAAACTTAATCAGATTAGAAGCTTGGTGCTAACTGATCTTAACTTGGAATATGTATGCAGCTTTAATAGTTGTGTGCGATTGTAAAACGATTAATCAAAGCGAATGTAACAAAGACACAAGATTTATAGTGGTTCGGACAAACCAGTCCTACGTCCACTCTTCCCTATCACAAGGGGCACCAACTAAACCAACTGGACTTAGATTTTTGTGTTAGTCCAACACAGTACACCAACAGATATTTAAAGAGTTCTCACTCAACCGATCCCAGAAATCAGAACTAGAAACCCTAGTCTGAAATCTTGCTAAACAACTTAACCTAACTTTGGGTTTGGGTAAGATTGTTTTGGTTCCAACTTTGAAATCTTTTCTAGTTTATAAGTAGCCTATCGGTAGATGAAAAGATTTATGTGCTAAGAACTTATGGGATGAACACTAAGAAAATAATCTTCAAGTTCGTGTTCTTCATGCGGAAATCTGATTATAGCTTGAGCTTCTTGATTGTTTCAGTGTTTCCGTATATATATTCACTCTGAAGTGTGATCCCATATTTATAAACCTCGAAATCAAAGAGCCGTTGGAGAGCAATTTGAATTTCAGGCTATATTTGGTAGACTTGCAGGATTGATGTGACGTGCTTCAGGAATGGCATGGCCGAAAGCGTGAATATTGTCTTTTATAGCCGTTAGAGAAGCAGCACCAAATCCCATAATTGCCGGCTCCGATCATACGTGTCTCGTTCTTATTGGTTAACAGAGGCACTTTTCAGTGTTGTTCTTCCAACTAAGGTTGATATTCTTCTTGTTCAGATCATAGACGTATGATTAGGTGAAACATCAGTTTTTCTGGTGGTGACCCGATCACCAAAAACCGATCGATCTACCGATAGAGTCTTCGGTGCCGTTGTCTTAACTTCAACTAGCAGACTCGGCTGATGTAGGTCTTCTGGTCTGATCTTCTGGAAGTCATCTGATCTTTAAGTCTTCTGAGATTGAACTTCCTGACTCCAGCTGTGATATCTGACTTGATCAGATCGATCTGATCTTCTGTTCTTCTCTTGCCTTCCGCCCGCTTTGATATCGGTTGTTCTTCATATCTTGAGATTCGACCTATACATATTGAGGTTCCCCCCTCAATATGTGACTTATCTATTACATCGGTTGTTCTATACAAAGAATTATCAACTGGGTATCCTATAACCGTATTAAAAACATCGATCGGTAACTAATGTGTCCGATTTGTCCTATTACATGTGTTTTAGAACTTTCATCAAAACTCTAAATTTCCCAACAGTTTTTCTGAGTAACTGTGATAGTTTTTTTGGAGTAACAATGATAGTTTTTATATATAGCGGTAATAGTTTATGTGTAACAATGGAACTTATTAGAGCCTATAGTGACAGTGATAGTTTTTCTGAATAATAATGATAGTTTTTTTGAGTAATAGTGATAGTTTTTCTAAGTAACAGTGATAACTATAAAACTATTATATAGTGGCGTCCAAAACACCGACCGTTTACCAATGCGCGGCGACCTTCGCAGCGGCGTGTGGAGGGAAGGGGATGGGTCTCGGCGGCGTGGTGTGGGGAGGGGAGGGGTCGCGGTGGGGAGGGTGACCGCAGCTGGTTTCTGGGTGGAGAAAGGAGGGGTCGCGTCGGCGGGCTCAATTATATATATCTGACTCATTTGTAGTGTATGAGTCAGATTTGATCCGAGTTTATAGCATGAACTAGGTCTATACAAATATTTGTCCAACAAAAAATAATTTATATTAATAAACAGTTCTCACATTAAACTCCATATAAATAGTAAATGTTCAATTAATTTCGGGAAGAAGGGAGTACTATTTTCTTATGCATCAAACAAATTATAACGATAATATATTTTAATTACATCGATATTCAAAGTGTGAAAATTAAAATGAAGTGAAAGACTCTATTCACTTATTTAGGTGTATTCCGAGAACTTTTAAATATTCTAGTTTGAGTCGATCTTCTATGCACTAATTGTCCGATATATCTGAGCATAAAAATGAAATATGCAGACTATTATTAATAAAATATATTTTCTCCGTCTAATTATAATTGTCTTGATTTTCTTTTATGGACGTCCCACTATAATTTTCTCGTTCTATAAAAAGAAAAAGTAACTCTACTAACTTTAATTTTTATCCCCACTCTTCACACAATATTACAAAAAATATCACACACCACTCCACTCATTACTCCACATTCATTTTTTCTCTCATCCAATACCCAAAATTATCCTTCATTTTTATTATTTAATTATTATTCTTTAAACAAAACAATAAAAAGAAACGAGACAATTACACCGAGAGAGAGAGTGAGTACATACTAATATAATTGAAATATGATTTTAGAATTAATTGAAAATATAAATAAAATGTGTAATCTAGAATTCTTCATCATGTGCACCAACTTGGCCTTTTACATTAATTTTGATTGAAAACGGTTAAATTTTGAAACAACATCTACTTTTCATGATTTGGATCCTGTGCTATATTAATATAACATCGATTTCTGTGTTGTGCAGTAGACCAAAGCTTATAGTATTTAAATTTATTACATCATAGGATTGTACTATTTAACTAAAAAATACACTATAGACTTGCGGGAATTTGCTGCTTAGCATTGTGTCGTATAATACATAATTCAAATCCCTATTTCTTATTGTAAATAATTTCTTCAAATTTTTTAAATATTAATCATTTTAAAAGAATAAAGAGAACAACCACAATTTACAAACGTCATCTACTCCAATCAGATAGCAGACGCTCTATATAAATGAAACTTGGATTATTAAAAGAAAAAAATTATTCATCGTGCTTATTAATTGATGAATTATGAATGGGGAATGGAGATTGGGACATGGAAGCACGCGTTGCCGGTGCAGAGAAGTGTTGTGGGTCCGGAAAAGGCTGCCGCCATTCCACGCACTCCTAACTTTGTACTACTATACCCCCCATGCTTTTGTTTTGTACTTGATTCTTCTAAATTCCACACCCTCAAAATTAGCAACAAATTCCAACCCATTTGTGTCATTTTAAATATTTAATTCTCATCCAATTAGATTGCCCTATTTTCCGATTACTCAGATCAGGTGCTGGGCTCATACTTGCGTATTGTAATTCTCATTGTCTTTTTTATAAGTTATGTAGACCCAAACCAAAGTTTTAAGCTTAGATAATAATTTGAATAGTACTATTGGCCTATTGGGGCATGTTTGAAAAAGTTATACTTCTGAAAAATTGATAAAAATCTGTAATTATGAAAAAAATGATTAATATTAAAATTAATAATGTTTGTAAAAAAATTTAAAAAGAAATTAATAGTATTTGTAAAATAAATTAATATTTCCTCCTTCCCAAATTTAATGACACATTTGCCAAAAAACCTGTTTCGAATTCGTTGGCATATTTTTAAAAAAGAAAATAAAACAACTACATCACTTTAAACTCTACTCTCAAAATATCTAAAAAATTACACACAATGTTATTACTTTTTCAACACTAAAATTAATTTTATTCTCTATTATTTATATCACATGTCATTATTTTACTATTTAACCTTCACAAAAAACCAATTTATACTAATAAATAACTCTCTCATTAAACTCCGCGCAAATAATAAATGCGCCATTAAATTTGGGACGGATGGAGTAATATTAAAAAAAAAAAAATCCATAAGTTATTCAAAGCATCCCATTTTCAGCTTTATCAGTAACTTTTATCAACCTATTTAATCTAATAATATATAAATAAAACACTTTAAATTATTTGTGCACACAATTTTAAATGATTATAATAATTTATAATTTTTTTTAAACACCCCCTAAATATGATATGCAGGAAAATTTTGTTAAATTGTGAACTAGTCCCTTTATCCGAAATAATCCTTCTGATTCTAAATATTATTTTGAAAAATAAAAATTATGTTCCAGAAATTAAAATTAATTGTCAATTTGAACTTCTAGAACATCAAAATTATAATTGACCTTTTCTTTCCTCTAAAAATGCTCAAGTGTTAATTATCAAAAGTTTTGATAAGTCGTTGGTCTTGATCTTGATGTTTACTCATTCTGTTCTTGATTCTATGATCAGTCATTCTTTCATTGTTTTTAGTTGATCAATTTCGTCCTATTATAAACTTATGTAATATTGTTTACAAATTAACTTCCAAGTATATCGATAACTGCATTAAAGATAAAAACTCATATGAGACGGTCTCATACATAAGATGGAGTATAATTTAGCACAAATGACACTCATCCCTCCCAAAATATTAAAATGTCAATGTCCAACTTATGCCCCGTCTCACCGTGAGACCGTCTCATGCAAGTGTGCCTCTTTAATTTCTGATTCTCGATTGGGTATCGCACGGTAGAACGGAAAGTAATGTAAACGAATTAATTTCACATATTTTTATAAGTTTAGATTTTTAGATGCACTATAAAAAAATGAAGAATTACCTACGAAAATTTTCAAATGACAACGAAATTGTCCTATAAAAATAATTTAGTATTTAAAAAGTGAGGATTGTCTATAATTTGCCAACCAATTTTTAGATTAATCTTTGAAATATATATCTACACAAATAATTCTCTAGACAAATAAATTACCTAGCGACGAGCAAACTACCTACACATTTGTAATTTCCGTAAACAAACTTACCTACACAAATAATTTTCTAGGTAATCTACATTTCCGTAGACAATTATATTTGTAGTTTAATAATATCTTATATAATTAGAAAATTTTGTAGGCAAATCGTAGACAAGCCTTACTATTTAAGGACAAATTTATTTTCGTTGGAAATTTCGTAAGCATGTTGGAAAAATATTGAAAAATTCCGTAGACAATGCACTATTTTCTTGTAGTGATGAGATTAATTTATTTTATGGTATCAGAGTTAAAGACTTACGCTCAGATTCTAATCAGTTTAATTTTCATTAAAAGCAACTCCACTCAAATTTGTTGTAAAATATAGAATAAACGTAAAGAAAAGAGCAAGAACACATGATTTGTTTACCCAGTTCGTCACGAAGGACTACGTCTGGGGGCAACCAAGCCAGGAGCGTTTCACTATTTTCTCTGTCATCTCACACTACCGCTTACAAATGGAGATACATATATATATATATATATATATATATATATATATATATATTAGGGAGTGGGCTGTAACCTTAAAACCCTGAGCCCATCTGACAATTGGCCCAATAATAAACAAGTAATGTCCACAATATTTAATATATTTACAACACTCCTCCTTGGACATTACGACGTGATGTTCATGCCTAACTAAAATTTTGCTAGAATAATACAAAGAGAAAAACTTAGTAAATTAAAAAAAAAAAGGTGCAAATAATGATCTTCTAAATCCAATCTTCAAAACGCTCCCCTTAAGACAACGGTCTTCCAAGCCTTTTGTAATATGCTTACACACTCTTCTGGAGTTCATGCAGGTAAAAGAATTTAGAGGATATATGCTTTGTCAAGTTTCCTTTAGCATTCCTATTATTCATATGGGCAACAAAAGTTGCATTTTCCTCATAATTGATGGTAGGAGATATACCATTCACTAATACACATTTGGGCTTGAACAACTGTGAAAAATGACCTTGGAGAGCGGTTATAACCGCTCTCCAAGTAACAGCTGTCCAAGCTTGGACAGCTGATAAAAAACCGATGTCTAAGAAATCGTACTTGGACAACCGCTTTGCAAGAGTGTGCTTGGACAGCGGTTATCAACCGCTGTCTAAGTTAATTTTTTTTTAAAATTTCGTTTATTATGTTACATAGACAACGGTTATTAACCGCTGTCCAATATCTTTTTTTATTATTATTATTAATTTATATTTTAAAAATCATATAATAAAACTATAAACCAAAACTTATATATACGTCCAATACCATATACCATAAACCAAAAATCCTATAATAAAACCATAAACCACATATATATATACCAAAACATCAAATAAATTAATTGTTGGGAGATGAATTTAATAAAGATATAATTTTGATTAGATCCCAAAACCCCTGAGTATGACATGTTCAGGATAATCTTGATAGTTGAGTCAGGTTTCAGTTTTAGAGTATTCAGGATGTTATTTGCAAAATGTATAGTCAGCAGATATAGATCAGGTTAGGATATGAAGATTCTGAAGAACTCGATGAAGTTTCAAGAAACCGGTTTTCAATATGAAATCGAAGTTTCAAGTTTCAAAGAAGAAATCGAGAAACTAAAGACTCAAAGAGAAACCGAGATATCAAGATTCAAGATGAAACCGAGGAATCAAGACTCAAAGATGAAGACTCAAGACATCACCAAGATATCTGCGGAAGACTCGTAAGACCAAGACTCGTAAGACTCAAGACTAAGACTACCCGTAAGATCAAGACACGTAAGATGTAACTATGAAGACCCGTAAGACCCGTAAGACACAACACGTAAGATGTAAGATCGAAGGATATCGAAAGACAAGAATTAATCAAGACTCAAAGAATGTATCAATGCTCAAAGATAAACCCCGAATGTTCCGAGGCAATCGAAAAATATCTATCCGGGATGCAAATATCGAGAAAAAACGTGATTACTTAGAAAATTAGATATTTGCCAAGACATTCAAATGCAGACAAAAGGAACTAAAACAAAGTGTTGTTAAGGTTATATCACTCAGAGATTGTAACCAAAAAGAGCCGTTGAGTTGTCTACCTTTAACTGGAGACAAAAGTCAAAAAGAGGAAGACAACACTATACCATACCAATCGAAAGCGAAACAGTCACCAAAAAGATGTCAGAAGTACTAAGTTTCAGACTGCAAAAATTGATGACCAGCTACATGAAAGGCTACTGCCTAAAGCGTGTTAGGGAGTGTCAAACCCTAAATATAGTCGTTTCTCACACACCATAAGAGGAAACTCACGAAGCTATCTCTTCCAACGGATAGTTTTTTAAGAGTGACCTTGGTGTATGCCTATAAATACTTGTGACCCTCTACATTGTAAGGTTACGGGAAATTTGTAAGCAACTCAAGAGATCAATCTTATTATTGCAAGTTGAAGCACTCGAAAACCCAAGAATTTCCCAAGTGCTTTAAATCGAAGAGAGCTCATTCCACTAAGCCTAGCTTGATAAGATATATCCAAAGCTTAGTCAAGATATCCTAGCCTTTGCATTGTTCTTTATTGTAAAGGATATCTCATCCTAGTTGGAAACCAACCAAGAAACCCCCAAACCCTTTATAAGGTAGTTTGAGTGTGATTGTTGGTGATATTGGAGTTGTAAAGAGTTAGTAAACTACATTGAGGTAGTCAGAAAGCTCTAGAGAAGAAGTGAGTAATCTATCTTGGATAGGCAGAAAGCTTGTGTGAGTTTTCAGTTAGTAAACTACAGAGGTAGTCAGAAAGCTCAAAATAGAAAGGTTAGTAAACTACAGAGGTAGTCAGAAAGCCTTAGGAAGTGATTAGTGAATTTCTCTGAAGAGATCAGGGAGAGTGGACGTAGGAGCTTGAGTCTCTGAACCACTATAACTTGCTGTGTTCTTTGCTTTCTGTTTTGCTTTGATTAACTGTTGCATTACTTTGTTTTGAAAGCATATTTTCACTAATATTCAGTTGGAATCAATCCACTGAAGTTGCATCTGAATTGAATCACAGCCTAATCACTATTCCATTAAAGGAAGGTTTTCAGCAAAAGCTTAAAACGAGTATAAACTAAGGGCCAACCATTCCGCACATCTGAGTAGCTAGAACAGATAGTTACCAAACTGAACTTACTCTTCTGAGGGTTCAGTAAGTTAGTTATCTGATCCAAGCAACTCAGGATCTCTAAAAACTTAGGACTCAGTTGAGATTATCTGAGGTATCTGAAAGCAGCTCAGGATCACTGTCTCAGGTAGACTTTGACTCAGAGCAATTTGTGCTTCTCAGGACCAAATCATCAGGACAACCTGACCCAAGCTGATCTCAGTAAAGAAAAGTTTTAAAATCACTGAACACGTGTATTCCCCCCCCATACACGTGTAAGACTCGTTTGCACCGGGACCAACATTAATAAAGATACACATCATCAAATAAATAAATATACAATCATAAACATACGTCCAATACACCAAAAATATGAAATATATATCATCACAAATATATAATTTAATTTCATGCTACCAATATTTCAAACAACGTTCACTCAATATCGTATGAATATAAGAATCGATTGTAAAGGTACCCCGTCCAATCGTTTTTCCATTTCTCCAGTCTTTTCTTAGAGTAAGACTTGATCTCACGTTCATAGACAAACTGTAAACAACGAATCAATCAACATAGTATGAATTTTTTTTCAATCAATAATAATTTAAATAAATCGATAAATTGACTTACATTGAGAGGAATGTTCGTTAGAGAAGCACGGATTATATCTTCAATAAAGCAACACACAAAATGTCCACAATGGTCATTATCTCGTTGCCTCGGAACCTGTTGATTAACAATTATAATCACGTATTACAAATATGAATTCTTTCTATTAGTTTGATAATTTACTAAATTAAACTTACCTTAATGTTAATCCAGTTCACTTTATTTAACTTAGATCTTGAACCTTGACTCTGAAGGCGACTACGATACATCGTCATCACACTATTATTATTATAATTAAAAAATAAAAATAGATTAAATATGCATAATTTTAAAAGTAAAACAAATCATTGTATAGAATATTAAAAATGAACTTACGCTTCCATATATGAAACGAGATCAGGGCGATTTGAATAAACTCCATCCTGAGCTGGGTCCATAAAATACACACTTAATGTATTCATGTGTATGACGACCAGCACTCAATGGTTCCTATATTATATTGAGAATATTAAAATTAACTGCAAATTTAACATATATATGTGCAAATATTATAAACATGAATACAAATTTTAACGAAATGTTTATCACTCACCCCACATTTGTTGGCCAAAAAATGAGATGATCGCTCCCAGTTTGATTCAGCATATGATTAACTAACCCATCCATGGTCTGTACCCTATCACCCATTATGCAAGACACTTGGGGGGAGACGAAGGAGTACATTCCACTTGTTCGGTTATCTCTGGAGAGATATACCTCACCCAAATATCTTTAACCAACATATATACGCTAATTAATATTTAAAAAGAAAATTAAACTATACAGAAAGTGAATATTGAGAATTAGTAAACACATACCTGAGGTAAAGGGCTATGGTGGTTGGACTCAACCACTCGTCATTCATGACTTCACGCACATGTTCCTCACTGACGAATTCTTGGAAAATATTCTGATGAAAGTGAGCAAGCATGGGAACTGTGACGATCTCGAAAGCATTAGACGATACCATCCGGTGCACCCTAGACCGTACATGATCATCGTGATCTAAGTCTCCAGTCATGGGATAACCAAGTCTGAGCGCAGTGGAGTCCCTCGTTCTCCCCCTCTGACTGTCTACGACACCCCTCGATTTCTCTTTAGCCTTTTGTGGTGATTTCTTCCGAGGCATTTGTGGTGTCGGCAGATTCTACAATTAATTTGCAATATTATTTAGAACCACAAATAAGATAATGAACTTTAATAACATATATTTTACCCTCATGGTGCTAGAGACCAAGTTGCTCGGCCATTCGATGAAGTGCCCGACTGATGTTCCGACTGTGACGGCTTCATCGATTGGTTTTGGCACTGCTGAATCCTCTTGTCCTATTACGGGTACATTGAGTGTGACCCTCACGAAACCAGGAGTGATGGGATGACCATGAATCATTCCATGGGAGTTGTGCAACGTTCCTGTGGCCACCAACCGATCGGGATCCTCCAAATAAAGGTAGCAAAAGGTCGTTGGCTGTTCGAATAAGATATTTAGTTAGAAAATTTTAATACACTAGTCTTTAATTAAAACAAATGTGAGACATGCATATCTGATACCTGAGAGACGTTTTGAAGTGCCTCAATAAAGTCATCCCTAGGGTTAGCTGAAAACATAGCATTAGCGACACTATGTTCACAGTTTGCTCCACTCGATGACATTTCGTGGCTCGTTCTTCTCTCGGACCTCAAACGTTCCACATCTTTAGACAACTTGGCAACCTGTTCTGTTAGTATACCCACCATATTCATGGCTTGAAGACCATGTGTCATTGCTAAAGATGTCTTCGTCACGCTATATCCGACACTCCGTAAGCGGCCTGGATGCTCCTGGCGACCCATAGCCCGTCCAAATAGATCATCAGAGCCGAACATGCGGATGTCGTCGGGCGTCATGGTCTGATATAGACGCTCCTGAATCACAAAAAAAAGATTATTATTTAATTATTTTTTTATAAATAATAGTTTGTAATTGAAAGATAAATTAATGGATAGATTACCACTTCTTCGATGATGCGTTGTGCACTGGGATCGTGAATATTCCCATCTCGACCCTTTCTGGTAGTCTGAAATAAGTCAAAACGGGTAACAATAGGCTCACTCTCTCCAGCTTTTCTTCTTTCTATGATAGTGATGAACGTGTCCCTTTATTAAATATATTAAAAGTGAATATATAAAAAAAAATTAAAAGTTAGGATTTTGATCTCACCGTATTTTCTCTTATTCTTGCATAACCTTTGTTCGATCCACGATATCGCGCCTCCATCGACTTGGCTTGATCGCGATTTTTATTACTTCGATTCTACAGTATAATAGAAATATGATAAACACTGAAAAACTTAGGGCATTAGAAATTGAGGAAATGACATTGATCAATTTTATCTGGAAATCATCCTCCATAGCTCTGCTCACAAACTCCTCCCAGTATGGAGCCACCATAGGGCTATTCTGATACGTCGGAGGCGGACTAGCCGAGTAACGACCAGTTTCTGGATCTCGTGTGTTACTTCTCAACCAAGTCCGAAAATTCTTTGCCATTACTCCAGCTTGCGACAACATTTGCTTCTTCTTTGTGTGGTCAAGACCTCTGAATGTAGTCTATACGCATATAACATAACAATTTAGTAAATTTAAGGGTCATACTACAACTTTCAATAAATATATAATTAACATACCGTAAGTTCGTCCCATAATCTTTCCTTCAAAGGAGTCAGTTTGGGGCTACGCCAGTCTTTGGCTGGCAACACGATAGGGATCACGCTCCTGACTGCAGCTCCAATGTAGAAGGACAACGACTCACTCTTTTTTCCTATTGCCTGTCCAAACTCATTGAACGATAACTGCAATAACATAGTATTTAATTAGGTTCAACGATCAATCAATATATTTATCGATTTCAAACTGTTCAATTGTAATAAAATTACCTGAAGTGTTTTTCCCTTGCTACGAGCTCTCTTAATAAATAACATGGTGACTATACCCCGAGTGCGCTTCTCCCCGGAGCTGCTAGTGGTGGTGGGAGCATCAGTGTCACACTCTCTCAAGTCATCAGGATGTTGTCGATCATATGCACCACGATCATATGCGCCATGATCTCCATCAGAATATCCATCATCATCATCTCCATCATCTCCGGGATATGGCAAACGAGACATGATCCTGTAAAGCAGAAGAAACATACACCAATACATACAACATGATATATATAGTTTCAAACCTAAAAAAAGAAAAAGATGTTTACATAGTTTCACTGTGACACTTAACCTACAAGTATTGAGAATCATCTTCTAATCCCAACATTCCTGATAAAGAAAGCTTCTGATATCATAGAATTTACAATTTTTAATTTGAAATCTTGAATAATAACCTAAAGGGAACCCATCTTTAGAATGAAAAGAACAAACAATCATAAAAATAACTAGATTAATTGTACAAATAATATGACGGATTTTGAAGTTCAAACATGTATAAGATTAATTCAGTTAAAATCAAGAAGACAAATAATATAACTACTGACTCAAACCCATTGGTCACTCAAATAATAGATTTGCACAAATACGCACCAGACTTATAATATCATGGTCCATATTTCCCCCAACTCCATAAAATAATTGGGGTTAATAATTCAATAATTAGAGTTGATAAAAAATAAGGCAATCAACAGATTGGGGCACTCAACAATTAGGGCATTCAACAATTTACTATCAACCTAATGTTCAATAGAAGTTTGTAGACGCAAAAGAGTTGTGACCGCAAACTGAGTGACATGGTGAGACAAAAATTAGCAAGAACAGAGAAAAACTCGAGACAGATTATACGACCTTCAACTGCGAACATGATAATAGAAGAAGCTTCGACAATCACACTGTTCTCATTTGTACTTTCAAAACAGCAAGGAGGCATAGATTCAAATTCAATTGGTTGATTCAGAGAAGAATTTTCTACTGTTTGATCCATAACAAGCATCCTTCCCAAAAAGACCTAGATCAGTTCTCTGTTTTCCTTCCTTCGATAAAAGACTTGCTAATCCGAAAAACAAATTCTCTATCAAACGACAGAAATTACAGAAATCTCAATGCATTAACGAACCCTACGACAAATAGAAAGCGAGAAACACCATGAACTAGAATAATAACATCCAGATTACATACATGCAGCAGAAAAGGGAAACCAAAACGAAGAAGACATCAAATAAGAGATAAATAGAGAAAATACCTAGAAATTTTGATGAACGGAACTGAAAACCCAACAGATCTCCAAGGAGTAGGAACAACAACAGCATGCAGGCAGACTAAGAGGGAGAGAATGGAAGGAGAAGAAGGTCAAAGGCGTAGAGAAGATATGGACGATGGAGTAAGTACTGTTCTACTTCTTGTTAGTTTTGTCTTTGAAAATACACTAGGACTAGGCGACGGCGGCGGCGGTAGGGGAGGACACGCGGTGGATGGTTCGATTTGGGGGAGAGGGAGGAGGAGGCTAGGGCTTCAATATATATCAGTTGGTTCAATTCGCGATTTGGGTGTATATATATTAATTATCCGAACACTTGGACAGCGGTTTGGAACCGCTGTCCAAACTATACCCTTGGACAGCGGTTCAAAACTGCTGTCTAAACACTTGCACAGCGGTTCTCAACCGCTTTCTAAGTGTTAAACTTGGACAGCGGTTTTGAACCGCTGTCTATTCTTTTCTTTTTTTAATTAAAACCGCTCTCCAAGCTATAGCTTGGAGAGCTGTTTGAAAAAATGGTTGTCCAAATGCAGCTGTGCAAGCTCAAATGTGTAGTAGTGATTATCACATGAATCATAAATGTATTTAAATCAATATATTGCAAATGTCGAAGATACTGAACATATGCTTTAAAGTTTTACGAGGCCTCCTTATAGGAGAAGCACTAACTTAATCTTGCAAGCAAATTGAATATAAATTCAATATCGAATTTGGTGCAGTTCTTAAAATATAGTAATGCACTAAGGACACTCTGATAAGGAACTTCTGGTCCTAAAATGACATATGTATCTTCTTTAGGTCCAAATTTGTCTTTATCCACTTCAAGGGATCGAACAATTACTAGAGTGCTAAGTAACTGAAATTTAAGATAAAATCTCTCCAATATCTTCTCCAAGTAAGTTGATTGGTATATAAAGATTCATTTTGCTTTAAGAAAATGCCCGATCTGCTGGTCGAGACAATACTTGATTTCACCAATGTTTTATTTCAAAATTCAATCTCTAAGATTAAATTAGCTTTATTTGATTTCCTTACTTGTTCCAACAATATTTAGATTATCACCAGAAATCGAGATAATACAAACACCACCAAAATAATTTCTTTGTAAACACGTAAGGAAATATTTTAATGTTTATTTAATCCTTCCTCGGGAGGAATTAATTGAGTCGATCGTGGAATATTCGACACAAATATTTTATGTCATATAATGACCTTTTTAATTTTAATGTCGTACATAGTACGATTTTAACCATTCCTCATCAGGGGAATTTTATATTCATCAGGGATCTTCATATAAATATTGACATCTATTGATCAATATAAGCATGTGGTTACAACGTTTATCAACTGCATTTCTAAATTTAATTTTACTATCTGCCAGAGATATTAAGTAGCAGAACTTTATTTCATACATAACAGGAGTATATATTTAATTAAATCAATATTGGGTCTCTGCAAAAACCCATGAGCTACATTTCGCTTTGTACCTCATTACGTCATTATTCTCACTTTCTTTTCGTACAAATACACATTTATATCCAATAGGGATGATGTTTCAGGGTGTATGTACGATAAAGTCAAGAATATTAGCGAATCGAGCTCTGCCTCAATTGCTTCTTCCTATTTTACCCAGTCAAAGTGCTTCCGGCTCAACTATTGACTTTTGGGTACTGGATCTAGATTTTTAATAGTGAGAGCAATTATGGCAACGAATAAGTTGTCGACAACATTGATAAATTTCTCCTGTATTTATAATTTATATATTTATATCAACCAGATCTTCATCATTTCCCATAATATTTTGATATGGTCGTTCCACAATTCTAGTATTCTTATATTATGTGCACGTGCTTCATTACTGAATATATTTGCTAGCTTTAGTAATTACCGCGGATTTGTGTCTTACATAATAAGGGGTCCTTTACACTTCTGGAGTGTAGGGGCATTAACATATATAATTGCCTAAAATTAGCACATTTACTCTTTTGGTGCATTTACAACAAGTATATGTGCTTTAGTCACTTCTTTATCATCAATAAATTAGTCTGGCAGATTACTTGCTGAATATTGCAAGTTAATTTATCATTTGTACTTCTAGTTCATTTTGACTAGTGCGTGAACTTTCATATTGAAGATCTTTTATATTCCACAAAATTTCTCAGCATTCATTGAATTTTAAATTCTTATCTCCCCCTAATGCCGAGAAATGATCTTCATCAAATGTGCAATTAGCCAACTGGATCATGAAGTGAGGTACACTGTGGTGGTGATATTGAAAACAAATATTGCACATTCTAATATTTGCAGATGGGAAATGTTTAGTTCTTAAGCACTAGTTATAAAAGGGGAGTAATCAAGATATGCAGTGGGTCGGATTTGAATTAGATTAGCACCATGTAAAATTTCATGCCCCCAACATGATATAACTAAGTTGGAATTCTTCAATAATAGTCTAGTAATTATTTTGATAAAATCTATTAGTAATTCAACTAAACCATTCTTGATGTGGACGAGATTGAATGCTCAATTTTAGTTCTCAATGCCATATAATAATCATTAATGTCATCAAATCGACATTAACCATTCAAATGGATTTATTGGATAATCCAAAATTTCAAGTTCAATAAAATTTGGCAATAAATTTGCTTCAGGCAAATTATATCAGTCCACAAGTTTTTTTTTCATGACTATATTCAAGAGAAATGAAATATACAATTCCAACTTTAGTAAGAGAATGCCGAACTATCATATTTTCCAATTTATGTCTTTGCATAAGCCCCACAAATAAATTAATTTGCATAAGAGATTATGTTGTTTGACATACTTTGTAAATAGAATTAGTCAAAATCTGACTTATCATATTTTGAACCCCTCATGTCATAATTTCGATAAATTTGCTTCAGGCAAATTAGTACATCATTCAAAGGATCATCATTTTCAATGTATGATGAAATTCCATTTTGCTCATATAATGACTTAATTTTAGTGGAAAAGTTTTCATGCACAATTTATATTGTTTCCTACTCAAAACAGGTATAGCAGGGTGTTGGTCCCGGTGCAAACGAGTCTTACACGTGTATGGGGGAGAATACACGTGTTCAGTGATTTTAAAACTTTTCTTTACTGAGGTCAGCTTGGGTCAGGTTGTCCTGATGATTTGGTCCTGAGAAGCACAAATCGCCCTAAGTCAAAGTCTACCTGAGACAATGATCCCGAAATTTCTTTCGGATACCTCGGATAATCCCAAACCGATCCTCGAAGTTTTCAGATCCCGAGTCGCTGATTAGATAACTAACTTACTGAACCCTCAGTAGAGTAAGTTCAATTTGGTAACTATCTGTTCTAGCTACTCAGATGTGCGGAATGGTTGGCCCTAAGTTTATACTCGTTTTATGCTTTGCTGAAAACCTTCCTTTTAATGGAATAGTGATTAGGCTATGATTCAGTTATATGCATCTTCAATGGATTGATTCCAACTGAGTATCAGTGAAACTATGCTTTCAATTTAAAGGTATGCAACAGTTAATCAAAGCAATACAGAAAGCAAAGAACACAAAGAAGTTATAGTGGTTCGTAGACTCAAGCTCCTACGTCCACTCTCTCGACTCTTCGGAGAAATTCACTAATCACTTCCTATGGTTTTTTCGACTACCTCTCAGTAGTTTACTAACCTTTCTATTTTGAGCTTTCTGACTACCCCTGTAGTTTATTTACTCAAAACACACACAAGCTTTCTGACTATCCAAGATAGTTTACTCACTTCTTCTCTAGAGCTTTCTGACTACCTCAATGTAGTTTACTAACTCTTTACAACTCCAACTCACCAACAATCACACTCAAACTACCTTACAAAGGGTTTGGGGTTTCTTGGTTGGTTTCCAACTAGGATGAGATATCCTTTATAATTAAGAACAATGCAAAGGCTAGGATATCTCGACTAAGCTTTGGATATATCTTTTCAAGACTAGGCTTAGTGAAATGAGCTCTCTTCGATATAAAGCACTTGAGAAATTCTTGGGGTTTCGAGTGCTTCAACTTGTAATAATAAGTTTGAGCTCTTGAGCTGCTTACAAATTTCCCGTAACCTTCAATGTAGATGGTCACAAGTATTTATAGGCAGGCACCAAGGTCACTCTTGAAAAACTATCCGTTGGAAGAGATAGCTTCGTGAGTTTCCTCTTATGGTGTGTGATGAACGTCTATATTTAGGGTTTGAAACTCCCTAGCATGTTTTAGGCAAACAACTTTTCATGTAGCTGGTCATCACTTTTTTGCGATGCGAACATAGTACTCTTGACATGCTTCAAACACTGTCGCTTTTCGATGTCGATAAAATACGATGTTGTCTTCTTTTTTTTCTTTGTTGTCTTCGCCAAGTAGATAAACACAACGGCTCTTTTTGGTCAATATCTCTGAGTGATATAACCTTAACAACACTTTGTCTTAGTTCCTTTTGTCTGCATCTGAATGTCTTGGGCAATATCTATTTTTCAAAGTAATCGCGTTCTTCTCAGTATTGCATCCTTTAGATAGATATTTTCAGTGCCTCTAAACATTCGGTTTTATCTTGAGCATTCAAGATTATTCGAGTAAGTTCTTGATAATTCTTGCGCCTTGATATCCTTTGTCTTATACATCTTGATCTTCCTCTAACACTCTTACTCAACTATGTTTTCTTGTCATCTTGAGTCTTGATCTAATCTTTTATTAAATCTTTGAACAATTTCCCTTTTTGATGATCTTGACTTTCTCAAAACACTTAACCTATACTCGTGTCTTGATTTTGGTTTCTCCAACAATTATCTCTTGAATGAATTCCCAACAATTTCATCACCAAACAACATCTTGCATATCAAAAGTCTTGAAGATAATCGATTTCTTTGAGCATAAAAGAGTTTCTTGATTTAGTAGAGTTTACAATGAACTTATATCCAAAAACAAAATAAAAAAGATAGGAAATTACAAGAGTGATTTCTAAGTTTCATCCACCTCATGAAAACTTCCAAATCTTCTTCTTCGGTTTTCTTCGATATCGATTGTTCCCTTGAGTCTTGAGAAATCTTTTTCATTCAGAATCTAACTCCACGATCTATGTCTGCTGACTATACATTTTGATAAAAGGTCGAGATAATATCATTAGAACACTCTAAAATCATAGTAGAACCAAAATGAATCTGGCTCATCCACTATCAAGATTTTCTGAACATGTCATACTTTTCGGGGCTTTGGGATCTAATCAAAATCTTCTTTATTAAATTCATCTCCCAACAATTTCCCCCTTTTTGATGATGCCAAAACCATCTTGTTACAAAACACTTAACCTATACTCAGGTTTCAGTTTTCCTATTACAAGATTGGTATATCTCCCAACAATTATCTCAATCAATTTCTTCAGCAATGAATCTCCCAACAATTTCATCACCAAACAACATTCAGGCATATCAAAAGTAAAGACATGTAAAGTAAGATAATGAGATATTATCTTTGAGCATAAAAGATAAAGTTTCATTGATGAATAGTAGACAGTTACAACTTACAATGAACTTATCTGAAAAACAAAATAAAAAAGATAAGGAAATTACAAGAGTCTTCTGAGTCTTGATCTTCAGTCTTCTTTTGCTCTTCAGCTTTGGCTCTTCGGTTCTCTTCTTCCACCTCATCAGCAGGCACTTCAAGGTTGAACATTCCATAATATCTTCTCTTCAGTGCATCTTCTCCTTGATGATATCAGGATTGTTCCCTGTCAGGCCCAACTGAATGGCGTACTGAGCAATCTCCTGAGAAATGGCTTTTTCATTCACCAAGCCATTCTCCAGATTTATCTTTGGAGGAGAAGAGAATACAGTATGGACCATCTCGAAGTATCATATCCAACCTTTCCTTCATCCGCAAGATTGATCCAAAAGAAGATTGAAGATACTTCGGATAAAAGGTCAGGAGATAGTCAATGAAAGCCTCATTAGAATCTGAGCTCTCCCCTCTCCATTCTCTTAGCACATCATAGTAGAACCAAAATGTTCTCTTGATTTCTTCCCACGCATCGTTGAACTGGATTGGCATCCACTTGTAAACATGTGGCCATTTCTGTGCTTTAGTATTCCCTCTCCTCTTGCTTGCGAACTTCTTGAAACCACTCCTTCCCTTCTACTCTTCTTCCATCTTCTTTCTGATCACGGGAACTCCAGAAACAGAAGCAGCAGTTTTATTGGCTTACTCAACTTGGAGTGATCTCAGAGCACTTCTTGTATTGAAGACTTTCTTTTGAGGCTCTTCCTCAGACTTTTCAATATCCAGAATCAGCTTCCTTTGGGTTGGCTTAGAAGCCTTAGCTCTTTTACCCTCAGGCTCAACAAAAGCCACAACTTTCCTTTTAATGGGCAATTCAGCTCCAGCTTGGCTTGTCCCAACTCTTCTTCTATCACTCTTTTTGAGGTTTCTCTAGCGGCTACTTCTTGCATTGTTTCTTCGAAAAAACTTATTAGTGTAGATCTTATTTCTCCACCATCTTGAATTTTAGCTTCTCGCTGGCTTTCTAGTGAAACTTTCTTGCATGGCATCGAATATTTGTGTAATCTTTTTTGAAAATGACAATTTTTTTATTTCCATCTTTGTTAGCCTTTCTTTCCAAAGTATGTTCTAATAAAATCTTTCTCGATTCATCTCGTCTTTTTCCCCTTCTTGGAACCATACTTGGCGTAAAAAAAAAAAACATTTTGAGTCTTTGTGTCCATATGATCTTGCTCCCTGCTAACATTACAGATCCCAATTAAATCTTGCTCTTCTTCGAGCCTTCTTAGGTGGTTCTTCGCCATGGAGAACTCTTTTTTTATATCCTGGGCAAATTGGCTAGAGAGCTTCTTTTGAACATGTCTCGGTCATCTTGGCCATGAGCATTGAGCTCATCTCCTCAACAAAGATTCTTGACTAGCATCTCATTCTTCTCCACCAATTTTGCTTCAAGATATTCAGGTCCTTTCCCGATGTCCTGCTTCGCTTCAACTTTGCACTTATCTCTTGCATCTGGTGTGCTTTTGACCCCATCCATCTTCTCTTCCATCTTTCCTTCCATGGAGGTCGGCTTCTCGATCAGTGTTACGAAGTTGCAAACAGTCCCAAGAAGAACTCATACTTTCCATCTTCTTTGATCTTGGTTGGCCAATACCTCCTCAATCTGAAATACAACTTTGTTCAAGATTGGCTCAACCTTCTCCAGATTTTTCCAAAATTGGGATAGTGAGATCAATCTCGGGAGCATATCGTCGATTTTTTTTCTGAGCACCATACTTGAGTTGATCGGCTGGTTGATGAGATGGAGTCTCGATCCTTGAACTTGAGCTTCGGACTCACATCAGGTTTCACACCCGAGCTTGGGTGCCCACCATAGCTTGGGTATCTACTCCCTAGCCTCGGTCTGCATGGTCGGACATTCTGAAATTAAAGATAGGTACTTGATAAACTCTTAAAACTACGTAATTTTTAATAGTGCCAAAAGTTACATCCATTTGAAGGCTAACTTCGATCGAGGATGTTTGAACAAAAGAATAATTTCTCTTTCAAAGATCGATACCCTCTTTTTTCCTTTTTTGAGATTGACTTTTCATCATCCCCTTGTTGGTCCCCATCTTGAGATTTATCTTTGGAGCTCGGGCACCAACCTCAAAGATCCTTCCTCTCAAAGAATTTTCTTCTTCACCAACTCATCAAAATCGAAATTTTCATCCAACATTTGAAATGCTTGGTTTTAAACTCAAGGGAATAACGAATCTTCGAGAAATTCCATTCAGATAAGTCGGATCTGTTTCCTCAATCCACCACTAAATCTTCACCTCTAAATGAAGCTATGTTGAGCATTTCCCGAAGAAGAGTCCTCGTCAGTTCCATCCTCAAACTTTTTCAACCGATCTTGAGGATATAGAAAGTTGACCTCAATCTTCGTGAAGATGTCTTGGAGGTTAGTCGTGATGAGCTAATGTTTTATCTGCTTTCTTCGAGCACAAAACTTTTTCAGATTCATCAAAAACAATATTTTGTTTCTTCCAGAATGAACCGTTCAGCTTGTAACTCGAAGCTTTTCAAAATCTTGATTTCGTTCCAATATCCTAAGAATATTCCTTCATCGCCTTTGCTATCAAATGTTTTCAATCGATCTTTTCTCCATTATTTATGTATGAAACTTTAATAACAAACACATCTTGAAGAAACAAGAGGGATTTTCATTCCAAAGCTCGTATGGTTTTTTCACAAAGAAAATCAATTTTATAATCCCTTAATTGTTGAAGGATCTAGGAGGGATCACCATCTATCATTGTCCTCATCAAGGTTCAAAGAACACCATTTTGTTCCTTTCACGAGGTTCATTAGTAATTCCATTCTGGTTTATCAATAATCGATATAATATGGTTTAGATGAATTTAATAAAGATATATCATTTTGATTAGATACCAAAACCCCCGAGTATGACATGATCGTATGATTACTTGATAGTTGATCGATTCTGAATATTCGTGTTATCTCGAGGTCCGATAGTTGGGTTCAAGACTTGTAAGAAAATTCTATCCATAATCAAAAACTCGAGATAAGTATTCAGAACTGAAGACTGCTCGAAGATTCAAAAGGATCCCAAGAGACTCAAGACTCAAGACCTGTTTGAAGACCTCAAGACTTCCTCAAGAGAAGATCAAGACCTTTCATCGAAGATCAAAAATCAAGAAATTGCTTCTATGAGGTCCGAGGTCCTTTGAAGATTTCTTGAGAGAACTTGTGGGTCTAGTGACGCCTCAAGAACCTCGGAGAAGACTTGCTCCTCGGTTTTGCTCTCATGTCTCATTGTGGATATAACCCGAGCCAACAAAGACTTGCAAAAACGATTTTTGAGCTTTTTGGCTCTCGTGTTGTACCTCCTCCTCGTGCTCACTCTCCTCCTCATTATTAGTGATAATCACCATTCTTTTGTTCTTTGGAGCAAGGGTCTTCTTCTTCAAAGTTTCACCCTTCTCCTCTTGATCTCAAAAACAAAGCCTTCCCCTTCTTTATGGGCTTCTTTTGGTGAGAAGAAAAGAGTTAGGATTCCACTTTCTTCTCTTTTCTTCCCTTTTTATTGTCTTCTTGGTGGCAACAGTTTGAACATCACCTTAGACTTTGGGAATTGAGTGGAGTCGGCAAAGATATCCTCCTCTTCTCGACACATCTCCAAAATAAAAAGCTATTTTGGTGGTTGCATGGAGTATCTTGCCTTTTATTGAGATAGATCCATCCTCCTTCTTTATGAGCTTGGCATATCCTAAGAATACTCACCACTTTAATCGATATCTCGGCCATTGAAATCCTTGGTGGGTGAATCTTCTATTATCTAGCGCCATCAATTTTAAAACGGAGTTTGGGAGTGCTTTATTTCTCTCAAAGCTCCCTTGATCTACTCATAATACACTTACTAACAATGTCCATCAAAACTCATAAAAATGTCTTTAAAAAGAAAATGTTCAAATGTCGTTTATTCGAGAGTTGCCTCAAACTTAATAGGATGCTCTCGTTATCCTATCAAGATATTCCTGCTCCCTTGACCCAACATATAAGTTGTGGGATCATCTCCTATATCAAAGAGATTTGGGATACTCAAAAAACATCATTTAAATTTCTAGGGACTATATACAACTCCCATAAAAAATCTATGATATTTTTGAGTATATCTCTAGATGGGAAACATAAATTTTGGACTCAATAAGATCTTCCCTCATCGATTTCAGATTTGAAATAAACTCTATTACCTCTTAGAGTATTTGGCCTCCTGGTTGGCTTGGGACGAGATTTGTCGAAGAAAATTTGTTCGAAAAGCTTAATCGGATCATGTGAAAAATTTGGGCTGTTCTTCATGATACCAAACATCAGATGCTATAATTGCGAAGAAAGGTCACTTCGGCAAGATTTGATTGTCCGGATTTGAGTGCTAAGGAACCAGAGAGAGAAAGGCAAGCTAAAAAGAGGACGAGAAGTTTTCAAGCAAAAAAGGCCATGGTTGCGTAAGAAGAACACTCGAGGAGGGATCTAGCTCTTTGCGAGAGATGAGATATTCTCGAGTGCTAAGGAGAGAAAGTGATGACATCCAAAAAAGTCCATGGCCATTGAGGGAGGTAAACTCTTCTTTCTCTGTTGTTGCTCCTACACTAGCACAAGAGTTTTCAAGTTCCACACTAGAAAATAGTCATTTTTTTGATAGATTCTTTTTTGAGAATCGATGAAGGACTATGTTGTTTTGCAAGGATCGCTAAATAGAACTCAAGAGCGTAATAAGGAACCGAAAATTTGAAAATCTAAAATGGAAAGACTCTAGCAATATTGAAATCACTTCTCAATTAATGGGAGCTACCTTGATGAACTGGATGTTCGAAAGTACAACTCTCGAGAGAAAGAGAAGTTGATAATGTCCCTAATCGAAAAAGCTAGAGAAATCCAATGAAGAAATTCAATTAATCGAATCGAAGTTCAATGACCTCTCCGAGAAGCATAAAACTCTACAGAATCGTGAGGATAGTGCATGAGGAAGTTTAACTCTATTGAATAATGCATCTAATGTAATAGATGAAATTCAGAGTTACCAGAGATCTATGACTATAAAAACCGGATTGGGATTTATTCTAGGGGAACCTCACAAGGTCATCTAAATGTCGCATCAAGTAGCAAGAAGACTATCTTTGTAAAACCAAATTGGCACCTACACTTCAAACCAAGTAATGCCCAAGGTTGTAGACAAGGAAAAGGACCTATGGTCAAAAAAAAATAATGATCGGGTTAGAAAGCCCAAACCTCGGTGAAGGCTAGAAAACCTGAAAGATCGATTGGAAAGTTTCAGCAAGTACTTCAAAGCCCCACGCTAAGAATGCAAACCCGAAGGCTCCACATTGAACCATCGAGGAATCCTCGATGAGAAACACTCAAAATGCAGAGACATTCTCAATCAAGAGACCAAGTCCTCGAAAGATATCTTTGAAAGACCCAGATTTCAAAGATGCATAACCTGAACCCCACTTGCCTAAGGGTAAAGGTTATCTGAATTTAGACCGCAAAGACAAAAAAAGCCTAAGCATCCAACGTAAGGCCCGAACCAAAGAAGAATTCAAAAGGCACGTGTTCATGCTAAAGCTAGCACACATATACGTAAAACCGCTAAGGCACCCAGAGTAGTGGATGTATATGTTGATGTTTATGGAAGACAAATTAGCCACTCTAAAGTGATTAGAGTTGTCGGCAGATTTGGATTCCGAAGGTACATCTAACCTTGTAGGACCCTACACAAATTGGGTACCTAAGAATTGATCTGTTTTTCAGGAGGAAAACAAGGGCACTTAACTGACTAAAGATCACATGGCACCGATGAGCAGAGATGAAAAAAGCTCCGATATATGGTATCTTGACAAAGGATGTTCAAGACATATGACAGATACAAGAAGATACTCATTGATTATGTTGAACAAAGAGGCCCACGATCACTTTTGGAGATAACTCAAGGATTGCGGTCAAGGATATGGAACTTTGGAAATCGACTTCGATTCATATCCATGGTGTTTCATATGTATCTGGATTGAAGCATAACTTGCTTTCAATTAGCCAATTCTGTGATAAAGGTTTTAATGTTGAGTTCTCTAAGAACTTATGTTTTGTGAAAGATGATACATCACAGAAAGTATTACTGACTGGTACAAGAAATGGGAATGTGTATCTTGCTTATTGGAGTTCAACTTCTAAAGATACATGTTTAGTTGCTAAATGTTCCACAGATACCAGTTGGTTATGGCATAAAAGAATGAATCAGCTAAATTTCAAAACCATGAACAAGCTTGAAAGATTAGCTCTTGTGAGAGGGTTGCCTAATGAAGTGTTCAGTAAGGAACATATTTGTGATGCGTGCCAGAAAGGAAAACAAGTTAAAGCATCATTTAAAAGCAAAGTAGAAGTTTCTACTGATAGAATACTTCGATTCTTTGATATGGATCTTTTTGGTCCTATAACACTGTGAGCACTAATGGCGAAATACACATTGGTAGTAGTTGATGACTACTCAAGATATACTTGGGTCATATTCTTACTCAAGAAGAAAGAGACTCGAATAAAGTCGCCAGAGTTCTTGAAAAAGGCTCAAGAATGAGAAAAAATCTCGAGTGTGGTCAAAATTAGATCCGACAAAGGAACCGAGTTTATAAATCATATCATATCCGATTATTGTGCGAGAATGGAATTTCACATGAAACATCACCGCAAGGACCCTCAACAAAATGGTGTTCTTTGAAAGAAGGAACATGACTACGAAAGAAGTTCGCAAGGACAATGATTCTTTGGTTTACATTCCTAAAAGGTTTTGGGGTTTGTTCATCAACATTGCATGCTACTCTCGGAATAGATCTATCTTGACCAAGAGTCGAGGGAAAACACCCTATGAGCTTTGGAATGAAAGGAAGCCTCTTGTTTTTTTTCTTTCATGTGTTTGGTTGCAAGTGTTTCATACAAATAATGGTAAAGATCGGTTGAAAACATTTGATAGTAAAAGCTCGATGAAGGAATATTCTTAGGATATTCTCAAGTCAATAAAAAGCTTTCGAGTTTACAAATGTAGGACTCTTTATTGTGGAGGAAACACCTCATGTTGTTTTTGATGAATCTACTTGTGTTCGTAAGAAACGGAACATGATGCAAATGAACCGACTAAGAGGATCACCAGATTAAGCCCGAAATGAATGATAAATCATCCATCGAACTTGAAAAGAAGAAGTCGATCATCGCTTATGATTTGAGTGACTCGGACTTCGAGATAAAGAAGTTCGAGGATGGAACTCGTGATGGTGAGACTCGGAAAACCAACACTCCAAAGGTGACCAATCCGAGCAGACACCGCCTCGGACTCGGTATGTGATGCCAATGAAGATGTGGTCACAAATGAGGCAAATTTCAATCTATCAACCAAAGGGGAACAAATGTCTCGACAATGTTCGAATAGAATTTCCCACGAGGAAGATGATTCCCTTTCTCCGTTTCTGTTGTTCCCGAAGTTTCTTGATTTAATCAACCTAACATTTCAAATGTTGAGGATACTCTTGAAGGGGGAACATCAAGAAGGAAATGGTTAGATAGTCATCCTACAAGTCAGATTGTGGGTGATCTAACTGAAGGTGTTAAAACAAGAAGGTTCCATGGTGAGAGTGCACTATTCTGCTGCTTCCTATCAGAGAAAGAACCTACTGAGATTGGTGAAGCTCTACAAGATTCTCATTGGATTACTGCTATGCAAGATGAGCTGAATCAATTCTCAAGGAATGAAGTATGGGAGCTAGTAGATAGACCAGAAAGGCACAATGTCATTGGAACCAAGTGGGTTTTCAAGAATAAAAGAGATGAAAACAACAACATTGTAAGAAACAAGGCAAGGCTAGTTGCACAAGGTTATTCCCAAGAAGAAGGCTTGGATTATGATGAAACCTTTGCACTGTTGCAAAGACTAAAGCCATCGATTGTTTCTTGCATATCTTTCCACATGAAATTCACAGTCTATCAAATGGATGTGAAAAGTGCATTTCTGAACGGTGTGCTTAAAGAAGAGGTTTATGTGGAACAACCTCCTGGTTTCAAATAGAATGACCAAGTTTACAGGCTCAGAAAAACTTTGTATGGTCTTAAGCAAGCACCCAGAGCAGGGTATGATACTCTTTCTCAGTTTCTTAGTGACCATGGTTTTGTCAAAGGGACAGTTGATAGAACTCTATTCAGGATAGAGGATGGGGAAGATATTTTACTAGTTCAGATATATGTTGATGACATCATTTTTGGATCTCCAAACCATCAGCTGTGTGAAAAGTTTTCAACACTGATGAAAGGCAAGTTTGAGATGTCAATGATGGGAGAGATGAATTTCTTTCTAGGTCTTCAAGTGAAACAATCAAAGGAAGGAATATTCATCAACCGTAAAAAGTACACCGAGATCCGATTGCTAAATATGGTGTATGCAGATTGCAATGCGCTTTAATTCCTATGAATACTAACTACAAGATGGATCCCGATTACAAGGCAAATCAAATGAGTCATACCGATTATAGAGGAATCATTGGATCATTGCTCTATCTCACGTGACAAGTAGGGCGGATATATCATTTCTTTGTTGGGATATGTGCAAGATACCAAAGCTAATCCTAAGGCTTTAGTCACATGGAAGGCGCCAAAAAGATACCGGAAGTATCTTAAGGGCACAATGAATAGAGGATTATGGTATCCGGTGATGATAACCTTGAATTAACCGTTTACTCGGATGTCGATTATGGAGGTTGCTTGAATTGACAGAAGTCCACTTCAGAACTTGTCAATTTCTAGGAAGTGGTGATATCTTGGTTTTCAAGAAAAGCGGACCTCGATGCAACAAGTACTCAATGAAGTTTAATACATGGTCGCAGGAAGTCTTCTTTTTCTCGATTCTTTGGCTCATACAACAATTAAGGGATTATAAAGTTGTAGCCAATGAAGTACCAATATTTTGTGACAATAATAGTGTCATTGCTATTTCACAAAATCCGGTATTGCACACCAGATGTAAGCATGTGAATATCAGACATCACTTCATCAGAGATCATGTCGAGAAGAAGGACATAAGGATGGAGAAAATTCATACTGATAAGCAAAGAGCTGATATCTTGACAAAACCTTTGGCATAATCAAGATTTCAGGAACTTTCAATTGAATTAGGGATGTTAGAACCAGGTGTATAGAGTAAAATCTGAAAATTGAAGATTTTCAGATGCATGAAGTTTTCTCAGAATTCTTCTGAGAAGCTCAGGATAAACTGAACTGAGTCTCGGGAAACTCAAATTTACTGAAGGTCAGTACTCAGTAGCATACTGAACCAATTCAGTACTCAGTATTATACTGACATTTTATCAAGGTCAGTACTCAGTAAGACTGATAGAGAGAAATTAGTCTGATGAAGTAATGACTCATGCGACTCATTTATTGCTCAAGTAAAGCTCAATAATCATTCGCAATAAATACAAAACACTTGAGGAATGTTTTTGGGCGGGATCGTTTTAAATTCCGAAGAAGGTCAACAGTCATTTAATGCTCTGCTACATTAATGACCAATGAGGATGTTTTGACGGCTTACTTTTCGGAGATCGTCGGTTCGTATACCTGATTAATCGGAGATTAATCTCAACCATTGTTTTTCACCTAACCAACGCGATTCCCCACGATCTTGAAGCTATATAAACCCCAATAAGCCATTCAAGCCAAAATTTTATCAAACCCTTCGTTCCCAAATCCTCTGCAAATAAAATTCCCTTTGCCCAGAAATTCCCAAACCCTAAAGCTTCACTTCTTCAATCAATCTCTAAAATGGCCCCAACCTTGTTCGAGAGATTAGCCGAAACCAACAAGCCGTGGTACGAGTTCGTTGTCTCACTTGAAAGCACAACCAACTCAAAGCCAGAAGAGGAGGCTCTGCATATGATTCGACTGGCTAAACTCACCCAACTAGTCGCAAGCCGACCAGACCAGGAGTTTGCGAAAGAGGTAATCGAATTCATCTATAACTTGAAGATAGATGAAGAGGGTTGTATGCATTCTAAGATTACTGTATCACATTTAGAGCAGTCGTCCAAATACATCGATTTTGAGAGGGATCTGTATGTAGTTCCGAAAAATCTGAATGATGTTTTTGAGCTCTGTGATAGAGGAGAGGATCCTACTATGTATATGTCGGGTAGAGAGCAGGAGTACTTAGATAGGATTGCTGAGAATTCTGTTAAATTTGAGGCGACATTGCATAAGAAGCACTTAAAGCCACAATATCGTGTGTTGATGGATATTGTGAGTAAGAGCATCATGAGTCTTGCGGGGAGTTTTGAGCAGATCAGTACCCCAAAGCTCAGATTGATGGCGGCAATCGAGGCCTCACCCACCACTGACTTCAACTGGCTGAAATTTCTGATTCAGACGGTGAGTGAGCAGACCAAAGTTTTGAAGAAGTTTGACAAGGCGATCTCAATAAAAGGCAAGATCCACCATGCCACCAAAATTGCTTATATTTTGGAAATGTGCAGAGAGGAGGAGGATATCTTCGCCAATTCGACCCCATTCCCTAAGTCCAAAATTCTCTTTAAACCCATGCTGCAAAGAAGCAGGCCATCAGGGGGAAGAGAAAAAAGAAGGTAGAATCACCAGTTGCGGCTGAAAAAGAGACTCAACAAACCAGGGGGAAGGTTTTGTTGGAAGCAAAGATGAAGCAAGGTGCAAAAATAATGAAGCAGAAGAACCTTGCCCCAAAGCACAGAAGATTGGTGGTTCTCACTGATGAAGATGGTAGTGATTCTGAAGAGATTCAACCTGAGGGCCAAACCGCTCAGAGTTCGCCATTGCAAGTTTTTGGCTCAGGTTATCTCAAAGGCACAAAAACAGACTGAGGAGCAGGTCTTCTCTGAGGTGCTTGAGACATCTCTAAGTTCAGATAAAATTTCTCAGGAAATTTTCAAAGGAACTCAGCCTCGAGAGATTCCCTCTTGAAAAAGTGCCGCTCGAGGAAAAGAAGAGCCAACTCGAACCAATCGAGGAAGTGTCACCAGACCCGTAACCCACTCGGATCTGGCCCGAGGACTGACCGCACAACCTTCGAGAGGTCTTGAGACTCGAGAGCGTAATATTCTTGATGAGCTCTGAAAGTGATCTACTTCTTGATCCCTCGCCAGGCTTCAAATCGAACCGAAAGCCCGAGATGGAAGAAGGGCGAGGTCAAGAAGGCGAGTGGAGGAGCAAAGGGAACGGTTCATTCTTGACCGCTACCCCGAAGCTCAAATTTCATACCCCGATCTGCAAGATGTTTTCTTGATTAAGGACAATCGTGTTCATCCTCAATCGACTCTTTCCGAGATGCTTGATATTGCCGCTTTCGAGGGGAAGACTGGTGGAATGAGGAGACAACCTTTCCGCCCGACTTCTCGGGGTTCGAAGGACAAAGCTCGGGATGAAAAACTCCGATTTTGATGAGTCGTTCGAGAGGAAGTTAGTTTGAAAGAAAAGCTACCGGGTTGGTGCCCCAAGCGGCGGAGACAAATCTCAAGATGGAGATGGGGACCAACAGGAAATTGAGGATCGATCTCGGATGGAAAAGGAGACTTCATTGTCGATCAACTCCGAATTGGTCAACCTCGATCGAAGCTAGCACTCTTCAGTACCTTTTGGCACTATTAACAATTATGCCAAAGTTCTTGAAAAGTTCTATCTTTAATTTCAAGTGTTCGATAAAATGATCGAGGCTCGGTTGGAGACCGGAGCTCGAAATGAAGTCAAGCTCAGATGATCATACAAACCTGAAGGTGCGTATGGTTCCCGAGATTGATCTCACTCCTTGATGGAGAAACTTGAGAAGGTTGAGCCAATGATGATCAAGATTGCTCGGATGGAAGAAACATTGCCAATCAAGCTCAACAGATGGAAAGTCTTAGTCACTTCTTGAGTGGTGCTAATCCAAAACACTCTGACCTCACAGATGACCTCCATGGAAGATAAGCTGAATGAAAAGCTGGAGGGAGTCAAGGCTGAGTTGAGTGCTGAAATGAATCAGAAGCACCAGGAGTCAACTGCATTTCTAGAGGTGAAATTGGCAGAGAGGAATGAAGTGATGATAAAATCTGCTGTTGAGGAAATGAGCTCAATGCTCATGACCAAGATGACAGAGATGTTCAAAGAAGCACTCTCTGGCCAGTTTGCCCACTTATCTGAAGAATTTTTTTGTGGCCAAGAACCATCTAATGAGGCTGGAAGACGAACAAGATCAGATGGCAGGAGAAGTTCGTTGTGTGAGCAAAGAACAATATCACATGGACACAACACTCTCCAGACTTCTTCCAAATTACGGTGCCAAGAAGGGGGAAAAGGAAGCTGAAGACCTAAGAAAGTTCATGGCACGTACTTTGGAGAAGAAGGCTCAGAAAGATGCTGAAATGTATAATCTAGCCAAAGCCTCAAGAGAAGTCGAAGCTACTGAGAAGTTGAAGTTCGCTCAGGTAGAGAAGCCTATCTACACTCGAGTTTCTAAGCAAACCATACTTGATGTTGCAAGAGAGAAACCGAGAAAAGCTAGAGCAAAGGTTGGAACAAGCCAGCCGTTCAATGAATCGCTTATGAAGAGGAAAGCCTTGGGCGTTGTTCAACCCAGAAGCAAACGTCTTGAAGGCTTTCTAAGCCAATCCAGAGAAAGTTGATTCGATGATGAAGAAATCGGAAGAATCTGAGTCTCAACCTCGGAAGAAAGTCTTCAACACGAGAGATGCTCAAAGACACTCCAAATAGAACAAGCTAAGAAAGCTTGCTGCTTGGTCTCGTGGAGCGTCTGTGATCAGAAAGAAGATAGACGAAGAGCAGAAGCGAAGGAGTGAATTCAGGAAGTTTGCGAGCAAGAGGAAAGAGACATCAAAAGCACTAAAGTGGCCCCATGTTGATAAATGGATGCCTATCAAACTCAACGATATGTGGGAAGAAATCAAGAGAACCTTCTGGTTCAATTATGATGTTCTCGAGGAAATGGAGAGGGAAAGCTCGGATCGTAATGAAGCATTCATTGAATATCTCCTTACCTTCTATCCAAAGTATCTACAGGGCTGGATTAACCTTGCGGATGAAGGAGAGGTACAGATAGTAGCCCCTGGTCCATATTCCTATCCTCCTCCAAGACTTGGTAATGACTTGGTAAATGAGAAGGCTATTACTCAAGAGATTGCTCAGTATGCTGGTCAGTTGGGTCTAACAGGAAACAGTCCGGACATCATCAAGGAAAGAAATGAGCTGAAGAAGAGATTTTTCGGAATGTTTGACCTGGAGGTGCCCGCTGATGAAGTTGAGAATGAAGCAAACTGAAGAGCAGAAGACTGAAGAGCCAAATCAGAAGACTGAAGACTCGGAAGATTCTATAATCTTTAAATTTTTGTCTTTTTGATTTTGTTGATAAACTCATTGTAATCTGTAATGGGATACCAATCATCAATGAAGATTTATCATTATGCTCAAAAGATAATATCTCATTATCTTATTTACATGTCTTTTATTTTGATATGCCTGAATGAATGTCTCTGAACTGATTGTATGTTGATAAGGGAGAAATTGTCTGAATATGGGAGAAATTGTTTAAGTATTTAGTAATAAACTACTTAAAGAGATTCATTACTGAAGAAAATGCTGAATGATTTAAATTTTTTAAGAGTCTCTCTGATTTGAGAAATTGTTGGGAGACAACCAATCTTGTAATAGGATAAACTGAAACCTGAGTATAGGTTATATGTTTTGTAACAAGATAGGTTTTGGCATCATCAAAAAGGGGGAAATTGTTGGGAGATGAATTTAATAAAGATATATGATTTTGATTAGATCCCAAAACCCCTGAGTATGACATGTTCAGAATGATCTTGATAGTTGAGTCAGGATTCAGTTTTAGAATATTCAGGATGTTATCTGCAGAATGTATAGTCAATAGATATAGTTCAGGATAGGTTCAAGACTCGATTGTAAAGCGAGATATCAAGACTTCGATGGGATCTTGAGGAACCAAGACTCAAAGACGAAGATTCATTGTATCGGTCGAGACTCGTAAGACTCAAGACTCAAGACCACAAGACTCGAAGACTCAAGACGCAAGATCAAGACCGAAAATCAAGATCAAGAAATATCAAGGCACGGTAATTCTTATCAAGACTCAAGAAGGTACTAATGCTCAAGATAAAACCCGAATGTTCCGAGGCAATCAATATATCTATCCGAAGGATGCAATAGAAAAACGCAATTCCTAGAAAGTTAGATATTGCCGGACATTCAAACGCAGCATAAAAGGAACTAAGTCGGGAAGTGTTGTTAAGGTTATATCAAACTCGAGTTTGTAACCAAAAAGAGTCGTTGAAGGTGTTTACCTTTAACTCGAGACAAAAGTCAAAAAAGGAAGACGACATCAGACCATACCGAAACCGATGAAGGATGTGTCATTTGAAAAAAGATGTCGATGTACAAAAGTTCCAGATCGCAAAAAAGTGAAGACCGGCTACATGAAAGGCTATTGCCTAAAACGTGTTAGGGAGTTTCAAACCCTAAATATAGCCGTTTCTCACACACCATAAGAGGGAACTCACGAAGTTGTCTCTCCAACGGATAGTTTTCAAGAGTGACCTTGGTGCATGCCTATAAATACTGGTGACCCTCTACATTGTAAGGTTACGGGAAATTTATACGCAACTCAAGAGCTCAAACTTATTCTTGCAAAAGTTAAAGCACTCGAAAAAATTAGAATTTCCCAAGTGCTTCTACATTGAAGAGAGCTCACTATACTAAGCCTAGCTTGATAAGAATTATCCAAAGCTTAGTCGAGATATCCTAACCCTTTGCATTGTGCTTCATTGTAGAGGATATCTGTTGGGATATTTTAGTTTTGATGAATTATGCCAAAACATTATCAACTTGTGTTATTGAAGTTAATTTACGATAACAAGTTGAGGGGAACGAAAAGAACAAGTTGAGGGGAACTCACGAAATCGTAAGTAGATGATCGAGATCGACGAGGTCATAGACGAGACCGATCGAGATCGGATGAGTTAGATGAGTTCTAAGTTAATCGATGAGCCGCGGCAAAAACAAAGAGAAGAAAAGCTAAGCGGTGATCGTAAGATCGATGACCGCATGAACTGGATCGATGATCGGAAGAATAATCAGCCGATCCGGTGATCGGAAGAGCGCATAAGTTTATCGAAAAGAAACCCACCGTAAGATCGGAAGAGAAGGTTGCGATCGGAAGAGGAGCGGATGAGACCGATCGAGATCGACGCGGATCGAGATCAGATATGAAGATGTGCAGATGATCAAGATCATATGTGATTGAGATCAGATGTGTTAAACTGATATGCTAACCTAATGTACTGACCTGATGCTATCCTGAGAAGTTGATCTGAAGATGTGTTGATCTGATCAGTCGAAATGATCGATCGTGCAAAGAAGAAATCGATAAATTTTGAAATAAAGTGACTCAAGGTCGATGTTCAATTCAGAGAATCGAACTCGGTCCACTGAGTGTCGGTATGCTGATCGACGATAAGGTCCGCCAAGAGAAGTCTGCTTAATCGGATAAAACTGAGGCTCGGGATGAGAATCAAAGACTCAAATTATGTCTCTGAAGACACTGAGACTCAGAGAATCCTGAATGATTCCAAGGCGAGGAATCTGAGGAATATAGCCATTAGAATCAGCTGACGTGGACCAATGAGAGGAAGACAACCAGCCTGGAAAAGCTGCAAGAAGCTACAGAATAGTATGGATTTGAATGTGACTCCATCCAACGGTAACATTCAATTCCACACTATAAATACAAGATCTTCCATCAAATTAAGTGTGAGAAATGCGTGATCCATCAAGCTACAAAGCCAAATCAGTTAGCATCTCCACCATAAAACACAGAGCAAGAAATACACGCATATATTCAAGAAGTGTTCTACCCTAGATCTAAGCATAAATGCTATATCCTAAGCTTAGAGAAATTTTCTCATCCTTAGCATTGAGGCTAAACAAATGTAAGGGAAAATCTCAACCTAGTTGGAAACCAAACAATCTTATACCCAAACCCAAGAGTTGGTTAAGTTTGTAGGTGAGTGTGAACTCGGTAAACATCTAGCAATCCCGAAAGGAGGGTAGGCAATCCCGTGAGGGTGATAAGTCCCGTTTGAGTGTGAACTCGTAAACATCTCTGGTGGGTGTTGGACTAACACGTTAAACTAAGTCCAGTTGGTTAAGTAGGTGCCCCTGATGATAGGGAAGAGTGGATGTAGGAATTGGACTCCGAACCACTATAAAATTGTGTGTTCTTTACTGCTTTATGTTCTTACTTGTCATATGCATTCGATTATAAGCAAAACAACACACATCGTTCTTAAAAGAGAAAAAAAAAAATTGGTATCACTCGCCTCACCCTCATTTTTATATGCATTACATGGTATTTTCCGCGTTCATGGGTTTTCAAATCGGGTCCAACAATTGGTATCAGAGAGGGTAGTTCAACAGGTCACTAGTTTTCAAAGTGACCACCTGAACTGATCTTTTTAAAACAAAAACCCGATCTCTGTAAATGCATATATTCTAATGTTTTGGCTTCATTATAAAAAATTGTTGGGATATTTTAGTTTTGATGAATTATGCCAAAAACATTATCAACTTGTGTTATTGAAGCTAATTTACGATAACAAGTTGAAGGGGAACGAAAGAACAAGTTGAGGGGGAACTCACGAAAATCGGGGCGTAGATGATTGAGATCGACGAGGTCAGCAGACGAGCGACCGACGAGATCAAATGAGTTAGATGAGTTCGAAAGTTAATCGATGAGCCAGGCAAAATCGTAAGAGAAAAAGCTAAGCCGGTGATCGGAAGATCGATGACCGTAATGACTGATCGATGATCGGAAGAATAATGAGCCGATCCGGTGATCGGAAGAGCGCATAAGCCGATCGAAAAGAAATCGACCGTAAGATCAAGAGAAGGTTGCGATCGAAGAGGAGCAGATGAGATCGGGTCGAGATCGACGGATCGAGATCGATATGAAGATGTGCGGATGATCAAGATCATATGTGATTGAGATCGATATGTTAAACCGATATGCTAACCTAATGTAATCGACATGATGCTATCCCGAGAAGTTGATCTGAAGATGTTGATCCGATCAATGAAATTTGATCGATCGTGCAAAGAAGAAATCGATAAATTTGAGTCAAAGTGACTGAAGGTCGATGTTCTGGTTCAGAGAATCGAACTCGGTCACCTGAAAGTCAAGATGCCCGATCGACAAGGTCCGGCCAAGAGAAGTCTCCAATCGATAAAACTCGAGGCTCGATGAGAATCAAGACTCAAAGATGTCTCAAGACACCGAGAATCGAGAATCTGAATGATTCCAAGGCGAGGAATCTGGAGGAATATAAATTGATTAGAATAAGCCGACGTGGACAAATGAGAGGAAGACAACCACCGAAAAGCCGCAAGAAAGTTATGAGAATAGTATGGATTTGAATGTGACTCCATCCAATCCAAACATTCAAATCCACACTATAAATACAAGATCTTCCATCAAATTAAGTGTGAGAAATACGTGATCCATCAAGCTACAAAGCCAAATCGCTTAGATTCCACCATAGAACACGCAGCAAGAAATACACGCATATATTCAAGAAGTGTTCTACCCTAGATCTAAGCATAAATGCTATATCCTAAGCTTAGAGAAATTTTCTCATCCTTAGCATTGAGGCTAAACAAATGTAAGGGAAAATCTCAACCTAGTTGGAAACCAAACAATCTTATACCCAAACCCAAGAGTTGGTTAAGTTTGTAGGTGAGTGTGAACTCGGTAAACATCTAGCAATCCCGAAAGGGAGGGTAGGCAATCCCGTGAGGGTGATAAGTCCCGTTTGAGTGGTGTTGGACTAACACGTTAAACTAAGTCTAGTTGGTTAAGTTGGTGCCCCTGATGATAGGGAAGAGTGGATGTAGGAGTTGGACTCCGAACCACTATAAAATCGTGTGTTCTTTACTGCTTTATGTTCTTACTTATCATATGCATTCGATTATAAGCAAAACAACACACATCGTTCTTAAAAGAGAAAAAAAATTGGTATCACTCTGCCCTCACCCCTGTTTTATATGCATTACATGGTATTTTCCGCGTTCATGGGTTTTCAAATCGGGTCCAACAATTGGTATCAGAGCGGGTAGTTCAACAGGTCACTAGTTTTCAAAGTGACCACCTGAACTGATCTTTTTAAAATAAAAACCCGATCTCTGTAAATGCATATATTCTAATGTTTTGGCTTCATTATCAAAAAGGGGGAAATTGTTGGGATATTTTAGTTTTGATGAATTATGCCAAAACATTATCAACTTGTATTATTGAAGCTAATTTTTACGATAACAAGTTGAGGGGAACGAAAAGAACAAGTTGAGGGGGAACTCACGAAATCGTAAGTAGATGATCGAGATTAGACGAGGTCGAAGATTTAGACCCGACGAGATCGATGAATAGGATGAGTTCCGAGTTAATCGATGAGCCAGGCAAAATCGTAAGAGAAGAAAAAGCTAAGCCACCGATCGGAAGATCGGATGACTGTAACGACTGATCGGATGATCGGAAGAATAAATGAGCCGATCCGGTGATCGAAGAGCGCATAAGCCGATCGAAAGAAAACCGACCGTAAGATCGGAGAAGGTTGCGTATCGAAGAGGAGCGGATGAGATCGATCGAGATCGACGCGATCGAGATCGATATGAAGATGTGCGATGATCAAGATCGACGTGATTGAGATCGATGTGTTAAACCGATATGCTAACCTAATGTAATCGACCGATGCTATCCTTGAGAAGTTGATCCGAAGATGTTGATCCGATCACCGAGTGATCGGATCGACAGTAAAGAAGAAATCGATAAATTTTGAGTCAAAGTGACTCAAGGTCGATGTCTGAATTCAGAGAATCCAGACTCACGGTCTGAAAAGTCGGTATGCCCGATCGATAAGGTCCGGCCAAGAGAAGTCTGTTGAATCGATAAAACTGAGGCTCGATGAGAATCAAGACTCAAGATGTCTCTCAAGACACCGAGACTCGAGAACTCTGAATGATTCCAAGGCGGAATCGAGGAATATAGCCAACATAGAATCACCGACGTGGACCAATGAGAGGAAGACAACCACCTGAAAAGCTGCAAGAAGCTACAGAATAGTATGGATTTGAATGTGACTCCATCCAACGGTAACATTCAAATCCACACTATAAATACAAGATCTTCCATCAAATTAAGTTTGAGAAATGCGTGATCCATCAAGCTACAAAGCCAAATCAGTTAGCATCTCCACCATAAAACACAGAGCAAGAAATACACGCATATATTCAAGAAGTGTTCTACCCTAGATCTAAGCATAAATCCTATATCCTAAGCTTAGAGAGATTTTCTCATCCTTAGCATTGAGGCTAAACAAATGTAAGGGAAAATCTCAACCTAGTTGGAAACCAAACAATCTTATACCCAAACCAAAGAGTTGGTTAAGTTTGTAGGTGAGTGTGAACTCGGTAAACATCTAGCAATCCCGAAAGGGAGGTAGGCAATCCCGTGAGGGTGATAAGTCCCGTTTGAGTGTGAACTCGGTAAACATCTGGTTGGGTGTTGGACTAACACGTTAAACTAAGTCCAGTTGGTTAAGTTGGTGCCCCTGATGATAGGGAAGAGTGGATGTAGGAGTTGGACTCCGAACCACTATAAAATCGTGTGTTCTTTACTGCTTTATGTTCTTACTTATCATATGCATTCGATTATAAGCAAAACAACACACATCGTTCTTAAAAGAGAAAAAAAATTGGTATCACTCTGCCCTCACCCCTGTTTTATATGCATTACATGGTATTTTCCGCGTTCATGGGTTTTCAAATCGGGTCCAACAATATCTCATCCTAGTTGGAAACCAACCGAGAAACCCCAAACCCTTGAGAAAGTAGTTGGAGTGTGTTTGTTGGTGAGAAAGAGTTGTAAAGAGTTAGTAAACTACGTGGAGTAGTCAGAAAACTCTAGAGGAGAAGTTAGTAAGCTACAGGGGTAGTCTGAAAGCTTGTTTGTGTTTGAGTAAGTAAACTACGGAGGTAGTCAGAAAACTCAAGGTCGGGTTGAGCAAGTAAACTACGTGGAGTAGTCAGAAAACTCAGGGCCGAGTTGAGTAAGTAAACTACGCGAGGTAGTCAGAAAACTCAGAAGTTGATAGTGAATTTCTCTGAGGATCAGAGAGAGTGGATGTAGGAGCTTGATTCTCTAAACCACTATAATTGTTGTGTTCTTTATTGCTTTCCTTATCTGTGCTTAACTGTTGCATTGACCTGATTTTGAAAGCATACTTTTCACTGATATATTCAGTTGGAATCAATCCACTGAAGTTGCATAAGTGAATCACAGCTTAATCACTATTTCATAAAGGGAAGGTTTTCATCAAAGCCTAAAACGAGTATAAACTAAGGGCCAACCATTCCGCACGACTGAGTAGCTAGAACAGATAGTTACCAAACTGAACTCTCATTTGAGGATTCAGTAAGTTAGTTATCTGATCCAAGCAACTCAGGATCTCTGACACTCAGGACTCAGTTGGGATTATCTGAGGTATCTGAAAGCAGCTCAGGATCACTGTCTCAGTAGACTTTGACTCAGAGCGATCTGTGCTTCTCAGAACCGAATCTTCAGGATTATCTGACCCAAGCTGACCTCAGTAAGAAAAAGTTTTAAAAACACTGAACACGTGTATTCCCCCCCATACACGTGTAAGACTCGTTTGCACCGGGACCAACAGTTTATAAACTCAGTTCCTTTGTCAGATCTGATTTTGACCACACTCAGATTCTTTTCAATACTGAGCCTTTTCAGTAGTTCAGGCAGCTTTATCTGAGTCTCTTTCTAACTGAGTAAGAATATGACCCAAGTATATCTTGAGTAGTCATCAACTACTACGAGTGTATATTTCCTGCCATTAATGCTCACTGGTGTTACTGGACCAAAAAGATCCATATGCAACAACTGAAGTATTATCTCAGTAGAAACATCTATTTTGCTTTTAAATGATGCTCTAATTTGTTTTCCTTTTTGGCACGCATCACAAACATGTTCCTTACTGAACACTTCATTTGGCAACCCTCTCACAAGTGCTAATCTTGCAAGTTTATTCAGGGTTTTGAAATTCAGGTGATTCATCCTTTTATGCCATAACCAACTGGTATCTGTGGAACTTTTTGCAACCAAACATGTATCTTTAGGAGTTGAACTCCAATCAGCAAGATACACATTTCCTTTTCTAGTACCAGTCAGTAGTATTTTCTGTGAGATATCATCTTTCACATAACATAAGTTCTTTGAGAACTCAACATTAAATCCCTTATCACAGAATTGGCTTACTGAAAGCAAGTTATGCTTTAATCCAGATACATATGAAACACCATGGATATGAACTGAATCGATTTCCAAAGTTCCATATACTTCAGTCTGTCCCTTGGAGTTATCTCCAAATGTGATCTGAGGGCCTCTTTGCTCTACATAGTCACTGAGTATTTGCTTGAATCCTGTCATATGTCTTGAACATCCACTGTCAAGATACCATACAGCAGGGGCCATTTCATCTCCACTCATCAGTGCTATGTGATCTTCAATCAGCTCAGTGCCCTTATTTTCTTCCTGAAAAACAGATCAATTCTTAGGTACCCAATTGGTGTAGGGTCCTACAAGGTTAGCTGTACCTTTCAGAATCCAAATCTGCCTGACAACTCTAATCACTTTAGAGTGGCTGATATGTCTTCCATAAACATCTACATACACATTTACCACTCTGGGTGCCTTAGCAGTGTCTTGTGTATGAGTGTTAGCCTTGGCATGAACATGAGCCTTAGAATTTTTCTTGGGTACAGGCCTTTTGTGCAGCTGGTCTGAATCTTTGTTGACTTGGATTCAGGTAACCTTTACCCTTAGGCAAGTGGGGTTTAGGTTGCCTGTACTGAAATTGGGGTCTTTCAGTAATCTGAGGACTTGGTCTTTTCAGTTGAGAATGTCTCTGCTGAGTGTTTCTCTTCTGAAAATTCCTTTGCTGGTTCAGTGCAGATCCTTTCAGGTTTGCATTCTTAGCCTGAGGCTTCGAAGTACTTGCATGAAATTTTCCTACTGAGTGGTCAGGTTTTCTAGCCTTCACCTGAGGTTTGGGCTTTCTCACCTGAACATTCAGTTTTTCTGGAACCATAGGTCCTTTTCCCTTGTCTAAAACCTTGGGCATTTCTTCAGTTCGAAGTGTAGGTGCCACTGGTTTAACAAAGATTGTCTTCTTGATACTTGATGCAGCATTCAGATGACCTTGTGGGGTTCCCCCTGGAATGTATCCCAATCCAGATTTTATAGTGGCAGGTCTCTGATAACTCTAAATTTCATCTATTACTTTAGATGCAGTATTCAATAGAGTTAGCTTCTTCTGCGCACTATCCTCACACTTCTGTAGAGTTTCATGCTTCTCAGAGAGGTCATTGAACTTAGTTCTGATCAGCTGAATTTCCTCAGTGGATTTCTCTAGTTTTCCATTTAGGGTCTCTATCAACTTCTCTTTCTCTGAGAGTTGTACTTTCAGAACATCTAGTTCATCAGTAGTTCCCATTAATTGAGAAGTGATCTCAGCATTACTAGAGTCTTTCCACTTAAGATTTTCAGCCTTCAGTTCTTTGTTCTGCTCTTGAGTTTCATTTAGCAGTTCTTGTAAAGCAGCATAGTCCTTCATCAGACTCTCAAAAGAATCCATCAGGTCAAATTGACTGTTTACAGTGGAACTTGATAACTCTTGTACTAGTGTAGGAGCAACCACAGAGATAGAAGAATTTACCTCCTCCATAGCCATTAGATAGAGGTCATCACTTTCACTATCTGAGAACATTTCTTCTGAAGAGCTGGAACCTTCCTCAGAATGTTCTTCTTCTGCAACCATGGCTTTCTTGCTGGAGAACTTCTTGTCTCTTTTAGTTTGCCTTTCTCTTCTCTCCTTAGCACTTAGGTCTGGACAGTCATACTGGAAGTGACCTTTCTTTTGGCAGTTATAGCATCTGTTGGCATCATCATCCTGATCACTTTCTTCTTTGGACTTGGAGTCTTTCCTTTTGGATGAAGATCCTTCAGCTTTCAGGTCTTTTCTCTTTTCAGTTGATTTGTCCTCAGCTTTCTTCTGGTACCTGTGATTCCTGTAATAATTTTTATATTTTCCATATCTACTATTAAGTCTTTCAAACCTCCTTGCCATCAGTGCTAGCTTATCCTCAAGCTCATCCTGATTTTTAGCAAGGGAGTTCTCAGACTCTCTAGTTTTACAGGTTTTATCCTTGGCTTTGAAAGCCACATTTTTACTAGATGATGAATCATCTTTGCTGTCAGCTTTCTTTGATTTCTTATCAATTACGAACTCATAAGCTTTCAGCTCAGGGAAGACTTGTTGGTATGGCATTGAATTAATGTTCTTGGTGTTTTCAATCACCACTGCATGAATATCCCATTTCTTAGAAAGACCTCTAAGAATTTTCAATGCAACTTCTCTTTATGGATATCTCTTTCCAAGTGCATTCAGATCATTCATTATACTAGTGAATCTGACTTCCAGTTTGTCAATAGATTCACCTTCTTCCATTTCAAAACTGTCAAACTTTCCAATGGCAACTGAAAGTTTGTTCTCCTTGATATAATATGTGCCTTGGCACATTACAGCTAGTGTATCCCATATTTCTTTGGCAGTATTACAATGAGAAATCATTCCCATCACACCATCATCAATTGTACTATATAGTGTGTCTTTGGCAATATAGTCTAGATTGACTAACTTCCTCTCCTCAGGAGTAAGTTGGTCATTAGACTTAGGAAATTCTGTCCTGGGATCATTTCTCTCATTTTCTGTAACTTGGGGATTCACCACAGTGAATTAGAATGGTCCTTCAGAGACCACTCTCCACATACGTTCATGCTTAGAATCCAGGTGAGCCTGCATTCTCAATCTCCACAAATCATAGTTCTCTATTGAGAACATGAGAAGTTTCTTAGAAGACATTATGTCTGAGTCTTTTAAGATTTCAGCAAATAAGATCTGTTCAGATAGACCACAAGAATCTTTAGCAAATAAGACTATGATCAACAAAGCAGATGGTCAAGTTGAACCACTGCTTTGATACCACTTGTTGGTCCCGGTGCAAACGAGTCTTACACGTGTATGGGGGGGAATACACGTGTTCAGTGATTTTAAAACTTTTCTTTACTGAGGTCAGCTTGGGTCAGGTTGTCCTGATGATTTGGTCCTGAGAAGCACAAATCGCCCTGAGTCAAAGTCTACCTGAGATAATGATCCTGAGCTGCTTTCAGATACCTCAGATAATCCCAACTGATCTTGAGTTTTCAGAGATCCTGAGCTGCTTGGATCAGATAACTAACTTACTGAACCCTCAGTAGAGTAAGTTCAGTTTGGTAACTATCTGTTCTAGCTACTCAGATGTGCGGAATGGTTGGCCCTAAGTTTATACTCGTTTTATGCTTTGCTGAAAACCTTCCTTTTAATGGAATAGTGATTAGGTTGTGATTCAGTTATATGCAGCTTCAGTGGATTGATTCCAACTGAGTATCAGTGAAACTATGCTTTCAATTTAAAGGTATGCAACAGTTAATCAAAGCAATACATAAAGCAAAGAACACAACAAGTTATAGTGGTTCAGAGACTCAAGCTCCTACGTCCACTCTCTCTGACTCTTCAGAGAAATTCACTAATCACTTCCTAAGGTTTTCTGACTACCTCTGTAGTTTACTAACCTTTCTATTTTGAGCTTTCTGACTACCCCTGTAGTTTACTTACTCAAAACACACAAAAGCTTTCTGACTATCCAAGATAGTTTACTCACTTCTTCTCTAGAGCTTTCTGACTACCTCAATGTAGTTTACTAACTCTTTACAACTCCAACTCACCAACAATCACACTCAAACTACCTTACAAAGGGTTTGGGGTTTCTTGGTTGGTTTCCAACTAGGATGAGATATCCTTTATAATTAAGAACAATGCAAAGGCTAGGATATCTCGACTAAGCTTTGGATATATCTTATCAAGACTAGGCTTAGTGAAATGAGCTATCTTCGATATAAAGCACTTGAGAAATTCTTGGGTTTTCGAGTGCTTCAACTTGCAATAATAAGTTTGAGCTCTTGAGCTGCTTACAAATTTCTCGTAACCTTCAATGTAGATGGTCACAAGTATTTATAGGCAGGCACCAAGGTCACTCTTGAAAAACTATCTGTTGGAAGAGATAGCTTCGTGTGTTTCCTCTTATGGTGTGTGATGAACGGCTATATTTAGGGTTTGAAACTCCCTAGCATGTTTTAGGCAAACAGTTTTTCATGTAGCTGGTCATCACTTTTTTGCGATCGGAACATAAGACTATTGACATGCTTGATGACACATCGCTCTCGATGTCGATAAAAAGTACAGTGTTGTCTTCTTCTTTTTGACTGTTGTCTTCAGTTAAGTAGATAAACACAACGGCTCTTTTTGGTCAATATCTTTGAGTGATATAACCTTAACAACACTTTGTCTTAGTTCCTTTTGTCTGCATCTGAATGTCTTGGGCAATATCTATTTTTCTAAGTAATCGCGTTCTTCTGGTGATGTGCATCCTTGGATAGATATTTTTCGGTGCCTCGGAACATTCGGGTTTATCTTGAGCATTGATGCATTCTTGAAGTCTTGATGTTCTTCTGCCTTGATATCCTTTGTCTTCAGTCTTCTATCTTCTATGTCTTCGGAGTCTTCTGAGTCTTGAGAGTCTTCTGAGTCTTCAGTGTCTTCTGAGTCTTTAGTTTCTCAGTTTCTCGGCTTCATCTTGATTTCTCGAGTTCATCTTGAGTCTTGATTTCTCGATTTCATCTTTGAGTCTTGATTTCTCGGTTTCATCTTTGAGTCTTGATTCTCGATTTCTACTGAGTCTTGATTTCTCGGTTTCATCTTTGAAACTTGATTTCTTGAAACATCTTGAGTCTTGAATCTTGAATCTAACTTTGATCTATATCTGTGACTATACATTTTGCAGATAACATCCTGAACACTCTAAAACTGAATCCTGACTCAACTATCAAGATTATCCTGAACATGTCATACTCAGGGGTTTTGGGATCTAATCAAAATCTTCTTTATTAAATTCATCTCCCAACACAGGGTGAATTTCGACATGAAAAGTTCAAGTCATGAAGTAATACAGTGAAGAGCAAGTTTGATAGTTTTCTTTTTAATTATACAAGATAATCTTTTACTATAATTGACCATAAGGAAAACTTGATATAAACTTTCATATGCAGTTCAGATTCAATAAATTTTCATGAAACAATCAGCCGCAAAAATCAGTAATAACAGGGCAAATAAGGATTTTTTCACAGAATTCCTAATTTCTACAACAAATAATTCCCAAGCCTATACTGCGACAAACAGTTCTAATTGCTGAAATTTAAAAGGGATTAAGCTTCTTTACCATAGAAGAATTCTTGGATAAGAGTTCCAATATCGTCTTATGATAGACTTGATTCGCTTTGAGCGCAGACTCCATGAGAGATTCAGGAGACGAACAATCTGCTTCCTCAATAATGTTGGCCTTAAGACACATATATACAGTAGCCAATATCGAGTTCGAAAGAAAACTCAACACAAGACAGATTAGCCAAAAGATAAAATGCAACCGAAATTTAATAATCACATACCAAAAATTTAATAATCACAATACAGATTAGCCAAAATGATTAATGTGTGTATTTTCTCGTCTCATATACAGGGCAATTCATCATCTTTAAATTTATCTCAAATTGATTGAATAATTCATCGAGTCCAAAAAAATACTCAACAAAGAGACAGATCAGAAAAAAAGAATAGTGAAAGATAGCTAGTCACATTACAATATGCTCGTCTATTTGAACAAATATACGCTAATGTGAATAATACAATTTAACTACAACTTCTATAAATATATTACCACTACCATATATATATATATATATATATATATATATATATTTCATTAAGCCAGATAGACCAGAACTAATTATATAAACAAGAGAATCTGATTCAACATAATTAGTTTGAGACTCAAATTCTGATGCAATAAAGAATATCCATCAAAGCACAAAGCAACTTTATGATATTGAATAATAAAAAAATTCACAATCCAATATTGCTCGATTGTAGATGAATAATTAAATAGACAAATTTGAACCACAAAACATATGGCTTTTGCAGATATTTAATAGAGCCAATCATTCACGTGCTTAAAGGAAGTTCCTTCATATATAAAATCTAAATTCACAAATTTCACACAAATTACGATTCTCATTTAAGCCTCGTGTTAACAAGACGGATTTCAAATATATAATCAATCATAATATGCCACAAAACTTATCTAATACAATATACATGGTGATTACTTGCCCGTATATTTTAATGTCACATAAGTGAAAGTACAATTTCACTATTCAAGAATCTACGCAAAACAAATGAAGAGATGAGCACATGAGAAATTTTATTATATGGTAAACCCAAACAAAATGATTAGCAAATCCAATGAACCATAAAACTTATTCAACTTATGAATCAAAATTCTGTAGAGAGAAATGCTCTAATTCAAAACCAACTCAATTAAATAAAACTCAAACCTCAAAATTAACAAATCAGTAAAGCATTAGCCATCACATGATTCACTTAATTTATTAATACAAGCGGAAGCGGCAGAAAGCATGAATGATTGTATCAAATATTTATCATTACAAATTATTTGGATCACAATATTTAATCAATCGTAAATAATCAAACAGATCGGGCAAAGCGTACCTTAAACTGATTTGTGCGATGCGAAATTCTGAAATCCAATTGATAAAGCATTTGTGGTGATAACGTGTTGTAAAATATAGAATAAACGTAAAGAAAATAGCAAGAACACGGGATTTGTTTACCCAAATCACGGGCGACTACGTCCGGAAAGAATAAAAAATGGCGGCGTTTACTATTTTTTTGGCATCTCACACTACCGCTTACAAATGGAGATATATATATATATATATATATATATATTAGGGAGTGGACTGTAACCCTAAAACCCTAAGCCCATCTGACAATTAACCAAATAATAAACAAGTAATGTCCACAATATTTAATATATTTACAACAATATTAAATTGCTCGCTTGATGGGTCTTCTCCCACTAAAGTTAGAGAATTCAATCCTAGTGAGGTTTAGGGCAAGAAAGTAATTAGAGGTTGTTTGGCGTCTGTTTACAACGTTAATTATTTTAATTATGTAAGAAATGAGAGGGACTAAGTAGTCTGTTTACAACGTTAATTATTTTAACCTAGGATAATGCCATTAATGATGATGTATGCTGGAATCTTCACTACTATTTAATTGCTACAATTTCGCTTTCTGCTAAACTCATAAAAGGACAACTCATCCGGATGCAATTATTTGAATGTACCTTCTTTTTATATTTTATTTACATCTCCTAAAATATACTACTAACATATTTACGTACGAGACTCTGAGAGTCCTATATATACACGTATACGGTCTTGTATGTAGTACTCTGTAAGTTATGTAATTGACAAATGATAAAAACTAGCATGAAATGGTTTTATACATGTAATAATGGGAAGTGATCTAGTACAAATTATTCATCTTTTAAAGTGTTAAAAATGTCAATACCAAACTATATCACGTCTTCTTATCATGAGATGCGTAATAAATGCAAAGTAATGTCTTAAAAGATTAAAGACTTAAATGATAACATTGCTTAAATGATAACAAAAACTTGCTTATTCAATGGAACTATTTAGTTTGCAAGTATCTTATGTGTATGAAGTATTACCACTATTATACACACACATATATATATATATATATATATATATATATATATATATATATATACTATTATTATTGTACATATAAAATATTATTTTTTAAAAATTAAATATTTAATTTTTATACAGTAACACTTTACATGCATAACAGTGACACTCGAAAAAGAGAATTCACGTGAAGTCCAATTTCACTGGAGACCTACTCATTAAGTAATATTATGAGATGTGGAATAAATTAGTATATTAGACATATTAGTAAAATCGACTTAAAAGTTAAAAAAAATATTTTTTATTAAAGTTTTATACATTATTTTGTTATGTTAAATTTAAAAATTAAGCTTAGAAGTAAGTGTGTTAGTTAATAAATAAAATGGTAGACTTCCGTAGAATGTCGACTTAGCGAACTAAATTTCAAACTTGGTGAGCGTAATGGCACATAATTAATGTACAAGGTAAACGTGAATATTACAGGGCCTGAGTGTACTGATTGATTTCAATGAATGTAATAACTAGGAATTATTTAATTACCAATTCTGTAACATTTATAATACTCCATTCGTTTCAATTTATTTTGTACACTTTCCATTTCAGTTCGTCCCAATCTATTTTGTACACTCTAAATAAGGAAAAAAAATTTTACAATCTTCACCCTTCATTCCTTTTGAATAGTCAACAAAACATAAAAAAAAAAACAATTTTTTTTAATATGTATGGAAATCAAAGGATGCAAAATCAAATAGGACGGAGGGAGTAGTATATATATCTTCACTTTCTCAGTTTTATAAAAAAATCAATTTCAGAAGAGGCATGAATGAAACTGCACCATTCCCATAGCACACAGTTCACCTGCTCGAGAACCATGCATTCTATTCTTTTCTTGGTTTCCCTGCAAATAAAAATATTATTTTAGAATATATAATCAATTGAAATTGAAGAACCCAAGACTTTATTTTTGGTGCACGTAATGCCTGGAGTATAATAATCTCTGGTTTTTAATTATTTTTTAAAATTATTATTAGGTTTTGTGGAAGTAGTGCTCTTAGTCTTGAGCATTGAAGTGAATATTAATAATGGAGGACAAATGCTGACAATTTTACCATGCTTACTTGAAATCTCTGCCAACTTGATCAAATTATATTTTTCATCGCCACCTTATTCTTAAATTTAATACCACTTTAGTGAAAATTTTAGGTTACCCTGTATATATATATTTTTTTATCAGGAAAAAAAGAGTTTTATTATAGAGAGGGTACGAGGTACCCGAGGTATGTACAAGAATTACAGGGAGCTTTCCATAATCATTCTAGGATTTGACGACCAATCACCAAAAGAAAATCTATTTATCGTTTTATCTGTCACCAGGATCCAGCTCCAAATCTTCACCTTGACTTCTTCTAGGAACTTGCTGTTCGGGGAAGCCGAATTCCTAAAAATGACATCATTCCTCCATTTCCATAGCAACCAAACTACCCCTAACCAAATGCAAGTAGCAATGAGATTACCTCGTTTTCCTTTAAAGCTTCGGGTAAAGGACGATAGGTTCGAGGCAACACATGAGTTTAGGGACGTAGTGAGGTTGAGCCATTTCATGACCTCCATCCAAAGTGAGTATGATCGAGGGCATTCGAAGAACACGTGACGGGCGGTTTCCTCTTCTGATAAGCACAAGACACACCTTAGGTCATCATGATGTTGTAGAACTTTTCTTCGAACAAGGTTATCTTTTGTTGGAAGGCGATTCCATAAGAGCCTCCAAGCGTGGCCCGCCACTTTGAGTGGTGCAAATTTGTTCCAAATGACTCTGAATCCAGTTTCCAAAACTTCGGGTAGTTGAACCGCCTCTTGTCTAGCCACAAGCAAGTCATAAGCTTCTTTTGTAGTATAAAAACCATTTGTAGATGATTTCCACTTCCATTTATCCAGCTCTCCGGGCTTTGGTGCAAACCTGTTTAACAAAGAGATAAGAGAGTTTAGCATATTCAATTCCGGCTCAAGCAGATTACGACTCCATTTCCAATCCCATACCCAATATTCCCCATGCCAAACTCCCATAGAGCCCACTCTACACCCTTTCTCAAGATTCAATTCACCCTGTATATATAATTGTATAGTAATATATATTTATTTAACATCCAAATGATCATGTCAGTTATGTCACAAATGATCATACACTAAATATGAAATGTTCAGATATAAATATCTTTTATAAATTTTTCCATTCATAAAATCTTTTTAAAGAATAGATGAGGTACGGCTTTTGTGATTTGATTTTAATTACATTCGACCATTTTAACAGAAACTTGTACATAACATTTTCTAGTCCCATATTTAATTGCTAAAAGGTAATATTTCCCATTTTTACAGCAATATTTCCTATTTCAGATAGCTGTAAAAAGAAAATATTACAAACTCTATAAAACTTTCATGTTAATTAATTATTTTCTAAAAAAAAATCTTTCCAGTATATTGCCAGTTTCATCTATAATTTATTCATCATTTTGCATTTTGTATTTATGTTACTATGTATGACAAAAGTATGAACTTACAAATGAAAGCAATTTAAAATGATCCATTTGCAACAATATTTTCCAGATTTTTAATCTTGTTAATATTCCCAAAAAGAAAAAATATAAAAAGTATATTTACTGACCTTGATTTTAATCAACTATATATAATTTTTTAATTTGGGCTATAATCTTGGTAACGAAATTGATGGGTCTGATATGTGCTGGTCTCGATTTCTAATATAATACCTTTGTAGCCCAATGCATGACCAATCGACGCCTAAAGGTAGAAAATAAATTAAATTGTGTGGTTACTGGGCCTCTACATCTAGGCCCACTGAGTTGAGAGAAAATAGCTTATGGCAATGAGCTCATAACTAGCACTTCATATTTTCATTTTGCTTTTATTCTTAAAAAGTACATCCTTCACCTTTAAGTTTTGAGTAGTTATTCGGTGAAACTTTTTCATAATTTAAAATATATATTATTACATTTATAAACTAATAATATAATATTTATTAACTGATATCATTACACTTACAAATTGATATTGCAATCTTCAAAATCGGTTCGAATTGTCTAAATCTTGAACTACATATGTACCTATTATCAGTAGAGAATATAGATGAGACGTGAATTACTTCCATGCAACATCTGATTACTTTAGGTTATTGTTTAGATGCAGTTTTTCTAAATCTCCTCATAGTCCTTATTGTTGTAAAAAATGAGAATAACGATAAAGGAGAATACAAGAACACGAATTTGTTTACCCAGTTCGTCCAGAAGGACTACATCTGGGGGCGACCAACCCAGGAGGGTTTTCACTTTTCTTCTCATTTCTGTGAAAATGACGGTACAACAGAACATATTTATATATACTAGGAATTGAGCTTTAACCCTGAAGACCCTAAACACTAAGTCCATCACTATGTAATGTCCACTAATATTATTATAATTACTACACTTATTTTCGATTCTAGAGTATGTAGGTGCGCCAAAACATTTTCCTGGATGGCAGCAGGTGTTTTGGAATGGTCAATATTTATGGTTGAAACTTGTTGTGAAACGGCATTGAAGATTAGTAGCATTTTTAATAGAGTGAATTAAAGATGCCTTTGTGGCAATTTCACAGGCTGGGGATGCTTACCTTGTTGAACCCAAGTCATTGCACTCGATGGAATTGAATTAGTGCAAGGCAGAGCACGTTGACGTTCTTATGAAACTAGGAATTTTGGAATCGAAAGCAATGTAGAAGTTATCTTCTCCAAAATTTTGGAATCATAAACTTTTCTTTTCAAATTCGATCTAATAATTCATATCACGGCTTAGAAAAAATATAAAAATCAACCCAGGCAAAGATCCCTTACAGGGTTCTTATGAAATCACTCTCTACAACACAATGTCTTTAAATAAATAAAAAAAAAAAAAACAGTAACAATAGAAAAAAAAGGACAGAAACTCAGAAAACGGTATATAAACAACAATAATATTAGTAAAAGACAGAAACCCGAAAAATATCGACATAGATAAAAAAAAAAATATTGGTCCCAAAAATTCATGTGTTTTGTTTGTAAAATCCTAAATTTTTTTAAAAATGGTTTTAGTTTCACGTTCTTTTTTACTTTTTTTTTTTTTTTTTTGACTTTAAATTTTTCGTTTGCAATTTTAGTTTCACGTTCTTTTTTTGGTCTTTTTTTTTTTGCAGAAATTGTCTCATTCGATTTTTATTTAACAGTTTTGATCCCAAGATAATTAAAAAAAAAAATTGGTCCCAAAAATTCATGTGTTTTTTGCTTGTAAAATCCTATGAGACCATTTTTGTTAAAAATTACCATTTTCATGAGGGCAAATTCACATGGGACCATTTCTGCAATTTACCCAGATGAACTGATGTAGGGTACTTATGAAATCACTCTCTTCTTTTTACCCAATGACTTTAAATTTATATCAAGATCATAACAAAATAACAGTAATAATAGAAGAAAAGGATAGGAACCTATAAAATGCAAAATAAACAGTAATAATAGAAGTAACAGACAAAATTCAGAAAATGTCGACAGAGATGAACTGATGTAGTAACTGTCGAGAAGCCAATTAGCTAGTTTAGGTCGTCTAGCTTACTTTTGTTGGAAGGTCCACCACATTGATCTTTATCAACCTTAAGCACTTCTTCCACAATTATGTTATTTCCATCTCTTTCTCCTCTTCTGTTACTACCAGTTTCACTAAAAACTTTATACCGTTTGCCTTCGCAAGACATCTGTTGGGAGATGAATTTAATAAAAGATATATGATTTTGATTAGATCCCAAAACCCCTGAGTATGACATGGATTTTTTAATGATCTTGATAGTTATAGTCGATTCGGTTTTAGAGTATTCTTGATGTTATCTTGCAAAATTGTATAGTCGAGATATAGTTCGAGATAGGTTCAAGACTCTCGAACCACTAAGAACTTGTTAAGATATCTGAAAGTTTCAAGAAACCTCAAGTTTGGAATCAATCCATCAATCGAAGGTTCACAGAGACTTTTTCATAAATTTTAGATCTTCAAGACTCAAGATGATAATAAGGAACTGAAGACTCAACATGAAGATTCAAGATCGGTCGTTTGAGACTCGAAGACTCAAGAGTCGGAAGACCTCAAGACTCGAAGACTCAAGACGCAAGATCAAGATCAAGATTGAAGATCAAGAATATGAAGGCACCAACAAGTAATTAAAGGGTTCAAGACTTAGTAAAGTTTTATTTTCAAAAAATCTTGAATGCTCATCTCAAAACATGAACAAACAATGTTCCGAGGCACTAAATATATCTATCCGAAGGATGCAAGATCTTTTCGAAAAGATCGCAAATTCCTTAGAAAATAGATATTTGCCAAGACATTCAAATGCGCATAAAAGGAACTAAGTCGAAGTGTTGTTGGGAATGATTATATCAAACTCGAGAGTTTGTAACCAAAAAAAAAGCTTGTTGAAGGTCAATCTACCTTTAAAAACCGAGATAAAAATCAAAAAAGGAAGACGACATTTCTCATTTATTCATATTCACAACACCAAGAACATTAATTCAATGCCATAAACAAGTTGAAAGCAGTAAGGCCTATGAATTTGTAATTTGAAAAAAGATGTCGGATGTACAAAAAAAGCTTCTAGATAAAAAAAAAGTGAAGAAATCGGCTACATGAAAGGCTATTGATTTAAAACATGTTAGGGAGTTTCAAACCCTAAATATAGCCGTTTCTTTCAAACCATAAGAGGAAACTCACGAAAAACTATCTCTCCAATGGGATAGTTTTCAAAAGTGACCTTGGTGTATGCCTATAAATCTTTGGTGACCCTCTACATTGTAAGGTTACGGAAATTTATACAAAAAGAACTCAAGAGCTCAAACTTATTCTTGCAAAAAAATTAAAGCACTTCAAAAACTTAGAATTTTCCAAGTGCTTCTATATTGAAGAGAGCTCACTATATTAAGTCTAGCTTGATAAGATTTATCCAAAGCTTAGTCGAGATATCCTAACCCTTTGCATTGTGCTTCATTGTAAAGGATATCTCATCCTAGTTGAAACCAACCGAGAAACCCCAAACCCTTGAGAAGGTAGTTGGAGTGTGTTTGTTGGTGAGAAGAGTTGTAAAGAGTTAGTAAACTACGCGGAGTAAAATCTGGTGTTAGAACCTGGTGTATAGAGTAAAATCTGAAAAATTGAAGATTTTCAGATGCATGAAAAGTTTTCTCGGAAGAATTCTCTTGAGAAAGCTCGAGATAAAATGGAAATACTTAAATCGAGTCTCGGAAAACTCAGATTTCTTGAAGGTCAAGATTAAAAAAGATAATGTTGAACCCATTCAAGATTTCCGATATTATATTGACATTTTATCAAGGTCGATTTTCGAAGAAAGATCGATAGAGAGAAATTAGTCTGAAGAAGTAATGATTCATGTGACTCATTTATTGCTCAAGTAAAACTCAGTAATCATTCGCAATAAATACAAAACACTTGAGGAATGTTTTTGGGCGGGATCGTTTTAAACTCAGAAGAAGGTCAACAAAAGTCATTTAATGCTCTGTTACATTTCTTGACCAATGAGGATGTTTTGGCGGCTTACTTTTCGGAGATCGCTCGGTTCAGATATTGGATTAATCGGAGATTAATCTCAACCGCTTTTTCACCTAACCAACGCGATTCCCCACGATTTTTGGGTATATATATACCCCAATAAGCCATTCAAGCCAAAATTTTATCAAACCCTTCGTTCCCAAATCCTCTAAAAAATAAATTCCCTTTGCCCGATAAATTCCCAAACCCTAAAAACTTCATTTCTTCAATCAATCTCTAAAATGGCTCCAACCTTGTTCGAGATTAAATTAAAACCAACAAGCCTTTGGTACGAAGTTCGTTATCTCACTCAAAAAGCACAACCAACTCAAAGCCGTAAGAGGAGGCTCTGATATGATTCGATCAAAGAGGGGAACTCACCCATCTAGTCTAGTTTCAATGGAACCGACCGCACCGGGAGTTTGCGAAAGAGGTAATCGAATTCATCTATAACTTGAAGATAGATGAAGAGGACTATATACATTCTAAGATTACTGTATCACATTTATAGCAGTCGTCCAAATACATCGATTTTGAGAGGATTTGTATATAGTTCTGAAAAATCTGAATGATGTTTTTGAGCTATGTGATAGAGGAGAGGATCCTGCGATGTATATGTCAGGTAGAGAGCAGGAGTACTTAGATAGGATTGCTGAGAATCCTGTTAAATTTGAGGCGACATTGCATAAAAGGCACTTAAAGCCACAATATCGTGTGTTGATGGATATTGTGAGCAAGAGCATCATGAGTCTTCTGATGGGAGTTTTGAGCATCATCAAGACTCAAGCTCGGATTGATGGCGTAATCGAGGCCTCACCCACCACCGACTTCAACCGGGATGAAATTTTTGATTCAGACGGTGAGTGAGCGAACCAAAGTTTTGAAGAAGGTTGAAAGATGGGAGATCTCAATAAAAAGGCAAGATCCACCATTAATCGAGGAATTTTGGAGATGTCTTCTCCACTGAGGTGCTTGAGACATCTCTAAGTCTTTAAGCATAAAATTTCAAAGAAGTCATCATCGAAATTTTCAAAGGAACTTCAAGAACCCAACAAACCCGGGAGATTTGTTGGAAAGCAAAGAAGAATCATTATGGAATCCCCCATGATATACATGAAAAATTAACCGTTAATGCAAGAATAATGAAGGTGTAACCAAGTGGGTGACCTTGACAGCTCAACTCAAGAAACCCTTTTGGGATTGGACTATGAATACCATTCAACTCAGAGTCAACCCGAGGATATAAAAACCAGATGAAACCTCATAACCCACTCAAGATGCAAACTGAGGACCGAATCATTCGACCAGGTGGACAACCTTCAGAGGCTCTTGAAATGAGGATCGTCTATCAAATGGATGTGAAAAGACTCAGGAGTGGAACCACCTTCTTGATGAGCTCCTGAACTCTTTCCGAAGAAATTCTTCAAACCCAAAGTTTTGTTCAATCAATGATCTACTTTAGAATCCTCGGCATCAAGTTCAAGGATATATTCATGAACTGAATTTGGATCCAATGTCAAGCCCGAGATGGAAGAAGATGATGAAGAGGAGAAGGCGATACCTTCGAGTGGAGGAGACAAGAGGGGAATCGGCTTCATTCTTCTATCTTCCGCAAATAAATTCACATTCCAGGCCTCGAAGCTCAAATTTCATACCCCGATCTGCCAAAATGTTTTCTTCGGGGAAATCCAGTAAGGAAAGGCCTCCATGAATGTTCATCCTCAATCGGACTCTTCCCCGAGATGCTTGATATTGCCGATCTTGGTTTTCGAGGAAGATCAGACTGGAATGAGGAGACAAAATTTTTCTCGACCGACATCTCAAGGTTCGTAAAGGACAAAGCTCGGGATGAAAAACTCCGATTTTGATGAGTCCGTTTCAAGGAAGAAGTCGAGAGAAAAGTTATCGGAAGTTGGTGCCCCTAAGCGGCCGAGACAAATCTCAAGATGGAGATGGGGACCAAAACAGGGAGATGTTGAGGATCGGGCCTCAGATGGAAAAGGAGACTTCAAAATTTTAAAAGGCGCTGTTTCGATCAACTGAATTGGTCAACCTCAGATCGAAGTTAGCACTCTTTTGGTACCTTTTGGCACTATTAACAATTATGTCAAAGTTCTTCGAAAGTTCTATCTTTAATTCTGAATTGGTCGATAAAATGACCGAGGCTCGATTGAGACTTGATTAATCGGAGCTCGTGGATGAAGTCAAGTTCAGATGATCAAACAAAGACATAAGGTGCGTATGGTTCCTCGAGATTGATCTCACTCCCTTGATGGAGAAACTTGAGAAGGTTGAGCCAATGATGATCAAGATTGCTCGGATGGATGGAAGAAACATCGCCAATCAAGCTAAACGGTAAGATGGAAGGTCTTAGTCACTCTTCGTAGATGGTGCTAATCCAAAACACTTTGACCTCACAGATGACCTCCATGGAAGATAAGTCAATGAAAAGTCGAGGGAGTCAAGGTATCTTTGAGCTCAAGGTCTTTGAAATGAAAAAGATAAGCATCAGAGTCAACCATATTTCTAGAGGTGAAATTGGCGTAGAGAAACGAGTGATGATAAAATCTGCTTTGAGGAAATGAGCTCAATGCTCATGACCAAGATGACAGAGATGTTCAAGGAAGCACTCTCCGCCGGTTTATTTTATCTCAAGAATTTTTCGTGGTCAAGAACCATCTAAGAGGCCGAAAAACGGGAACAAGATCGATATAGCGGTGAGAGGTTCACCGCAAATTCTCATGTGAGCAAAGAACAATATCACATGGACACAAAGACTTTCTCCGACTTCTTCCAAATTACGGTGCCAAGAAGGGGAAAAGGAAGGTGAAGACCTCGAAAAGTTCATGGCACGTGACTTTGGAGAAGAAGGCTCGAAAAAGATGTTGAAATGTATAATCTAGCCAAAGCCTTAAGAGAAGTCGGGCTTATTCGAGAAGTTGAAGTTTGCTCGGAGTAGAGAAGCCTATCTACACTCGAAGTTTTTGAGCAAACCATGCTTGATGTTGCAAGAGAGAAACCGAAAGTGCTAGAGCAAAGGTTGGAACAAGCCAAGCCGCCGCTAATTTGTTTATAAAGAGGAAAAGCCTTGGGGTTGTTTAACCCGAAAAGCAAGCGTGCAAAGGCTTTCTAAGCCAATCCAGAGAAAGGAGAACGATTCGGATGATGAAGAAACGGAAGAATCTGAAGTCTCAACCTCGGAAGAAAGTCTTCAACACGAGAGATGCTCAAGACATTCCAAATAGAACAAGCTAAGAAAGTCACCGGTCTCGGCCTCGTGAGCGCCTCTGGATCGAAAAGAAGATAGACGAAGAGCAAAAAGTTTAATGAGTGAATTCAAGAAGTTTGCGAGCAAGAGGAAAGGGACATCAAAAGACTTTGGCCCCACGTTGATAAATGGATGCCTATCAAACTCAACGATATGTGGAAGAGGTCAAGAGAACCTTCCGTTCAATTATGATGTTCTCGAGGGAATGGAGAGGGGAAAGCTCGGATCGTAATGAAGCATTAATTGAATATCTCCTAACCTTCTATCCAAAGTATCTACAGAGCTGGATTAACCTTGCGGATAAAGGAGAGGTACAGATAGTAGCCCCTGGTCCATATTTCTATCCTTCTCCGAGACTTGGTAATGGCTTGGTGAATGAGAAGGCCATTACTCAAGAAATTGCTCAAGATCTTTGGTCACTTGGGTTTAACAGAAACAAATCCGATATTATTAAGGAGAGAAATGAGCTGAAGAAGAGATTTTTCGGAATGTTCGACCTGGAGGTGCCCGGTGATGAAGTAGAGAATGATGCAAACCAAGAGCGTAAGATCAAGAGCCAAATCAAGATCAAGAAGACAGACGGAAGATTCTGTAATCTTTAATTTTTTGTCTTTTTTGATTTTGTTGATAAACTCATTGTAATCTGTAACTCAAACCAATCATCAATGAAGATTTATCATTTATGCTCACAAGATAATATCTCATTATCTTATTTACATGTCTTTTATTTTGATATGCTGAATGAATGTCTCTGAACTGATTGTATGTTGATAAGGAGGAAATTGTTTAAGTATTTGGTGATGAACTATTTAAGAAGATTCATTACTGAAGAAATTGTTGTATGATTTAAATTGTTGGGAGACAACCAATCTTGTAATAGGATAAACTGAAACCTGAGTATATGTTATATGTTTGTAACAAGATAGGTTTTGGCATCATCAAAAAGGGAGAAATTGTTGGGAGATGAATTTAATAAAAGATATATGATTTTATTAGATCCCAAAACCCCTGAGTATGACATGTTCAGAATGATCTTGATAGTTGAATCAGGATTCAGTTTTAGAGTATTCATGATGTTATCTACAAATTTTATAGTCAGCAGATATAGTTCAGGATAGGTACTGAAGACTCTGAAGAACTCAATATGTTTATGAAGAAACTGAAGTTTCAGTATGAAACTGAAGGTTCTGAAGACTCAGTGTGAAACTGAGATACTGAAGACTCAATATGATACTGAGGAATCAAGATTCAAAGATGAAGATTCAAGATCGGTCAAGAGACTCGAAAGACTCAAGAGTCAAGACCAAAACTCGTAAGACTCAAGACGCAAGATCAAGATCGAAGATCAAGATCAAGAATATCGAAGGCACCGTAATTATCAAGACTCAAAGAATGTACTAAATGCTCAGTATCAACCTGAATGTTCCGAGGCACTGAATATATCTATCTAAAGGATGCAATACTGAGAAAAATGCGACACCTTAGAAAGTTAGATATTGCCAAGACATTCAAATGCGCATAAAAGGAACTAAGTCGTAAGTGTTGTTAAGGTTATATCAAACTCGAGTTTTTAACCAAAAGAGCCGCTTGAAGGTGTCTATCTTTAATCGAGACAAAAGTCAAAAAGAGGAAGACGACAATGTACCATACCGACAATCGATAAAGTGACAGCCTCTAAAAAGATGTCGATGTACAAAAAGTTCCAGATCGCAAAAAGTGAAGACCGACTACATGAAAGGACTATTGCCTAAAAACATGTTAGGGAGTTTCAAACCCTAAATATAGCCGTTTTCACACACAATAAGAGGGAACTCACGGGCTATCTCTCCAACGGATAGTTTTCAAAAGTGACCTTGGTGTATGCTTATAAATACTTTGGTGACCCTCTACATTGTAAGGTTACGGGAAATTTATACGCAACTCAAGAGCTCAAACTTATTCTTGCAAAAGTTAAAGCACTCGAAAAACTTAGAATTTTCCAAGTGCTTCTATATTGAAGAGAGCTCACTATACTAAGCCTAGCTTGATAAGATTTATCCAAAGCTTAGTCGAGATATCCTAACCCTTTGCATTGTGCTTCATTGAAAAATGATATCTCATCCTAGTTGAAAACCAACCAAGAAACCCCAAACCCTTAAGAAGGTAGTTGGAGTGTGTTTGTTGGTGAGAAGAGTTGTAAAGAGTTAGTAAACTACGCGGAGTAGTCAAAAAACTCTAAAGGAGAAGTTAGTAAGCTACAGGGGTAGTCTGAAAGCTTGTTTGTGTTTGAGTAAGTAAACTACGGAGGTAGTCAGAAAACTCAAGGTCGGGTTGAGTAAGTAAACTACGTGGAGTAGTCGAAAACTCGTACGAAGTTGAGTAAAATAAACTACGCGAGGTAGTTAGAAAAGCTCGGTGATTAGTGAATTTCTCGAGGATCGGAGAGAGGGATGTAGGAGATTGAGTCTCCGAACCACTATAATTGCCGTGTTGTTTTTTGCTTTCCTTATCTGCGGCTTAATCGTTGCATTGACCAATTTGAAAGCATACTTTTCATCGATATTCAATTGGAATCAATCCAATCGAAGTTGCATGTAATTGAATCACAACCTAATCACTATTTCATAAAGGGAAGGTTTTCAGCAAAGCTTAAAACGAGTATAAACTAAAGGGCCAACCATTCCGCACGACTGAGTAGCTAGAACATATAGTTACCAAACTGAACTCTCTTCTGAGGATTCAGTAAGTTAGTTATTTGATCCAAGCAACTCAGGATCTCTGACACTCAGGAATCAGTTGGAATTATCTGAGGTATCTGAAAGCATTTCGGGATCAACGTCTCGATGAGACTTTGACTCGGAAGCGATCTGTGCTTCTCGAACCTAATCTTCGAGGATTATCGACCCAAGTGACCTCGAAGAAAAAAGTTTTAAAAACACTGAACACGTGTATTCCCCCCATACACGTGTAAGACTCGTTTGCACCGGGACCAACAACATCAATTTTGTGTATTCACTGTATGTGTGCTTGTCTTGGATCTGTAGTGACATTTAATTTAAATTTATCAATCTTCTGGGTTTTGTTTAATTTGATAGATAATGTAATTGTAGCAAAATAAAATGAAAGTTGTCGTTAAAAGTTTCTCAGCAAATGCGTTGACTGAGTTGGGATACGTTATGCCAGGATCTATCGGGATGACCTCATAAACACAAATTTAAATTACCGATTATTACTAGCATGAATTAACCTACGTGAATTCATATAATAATCAATCCAACAACAACATACAAACAATAATTCACGTAAAAGATCCTAGCATGAGGAATTTCTAGGAGTTTACGTAAACATACCCGTTGGAGAGACAATCTGAGACAGGCAGGATCAGATATCTGGCTACCAACCAAAAGTCCTTCTCAAGTATTCTGAAGTCCTTGCTCAACAACCTTGGTGGAAGGTTCTCCAATAAACAATTATAAAACAAAGGAAAAATAAATAAATTGTTGCACCACCTTTGTGGATTTCTAATTTTTCCAACTCATGGAATTGTGTTGGGGATGAAAAATTCATCCCCTATTTATAATAGAGGGGGGGGTTCGAAATTTTAGGTGTAATTAGGGTTAGGAAAAATCTTTTCTTGATCTCCAAAAAATCTTGAATATACCCCATATATTCTTCTTTCCATGTGTATTTTTTTTCACAAAAATCTCACATCCATATTAACCCAAATTTTCAAAAATAATAAAGGTTATTTTCAAGATTTGATCTTTCTTGAATTTATGAGATATTCTTGTATTCCAAGAATACATATCTTTCTCCATAAAATCTTTCCAAGAAAATCAAGAAAATACTTTCCTCCCTTTTTATTTCTCTATATTTAGAATTTTTTCAATTAAAGAGGCCAAGTGGGAGATTTCTTGAATTTATGGAATAATCTTGTATTACATGAATACTTATCTCCTTTCCATAAAATCTTTTCAAGAAAATCCTTCTCCCTCTTTTCTTTAATAATTTGAAAATAATAAGGAAAAATAGCAACAAAAAATTTAATTTATTTTATACACCTTTTCATTTAATTGACTTTAATTGGGCTACTTGATGGGCCTTTAGGAGAATTAAGATGGACCTTTCAATGGACTTCTGAATTCCAATATTGAGTCACAATATAATTCAGCTCATTAATATTAATTAATTCCACTTTATAATTAATATTGCACTATCCATCTCAACCCATATTATGGTAATATGGCTCCCGGTTATTATTTCCTGTGTTTAAGATTATTTTGTCCATTAATTAATTAAGCCACTGAAAAGCTTTATATTAATTAATATTTTTATCCTTGGAGTAAGGACAACTCAACATTATTATCCATAACGGAAAATTAATTCCACTTGCAAGATTTGGTATGATAAAGGTTCTGAGCCCACCAAGGGGACTAATCATGCAAGACTCTCCAAGCACACGATTCTTTGTATTAATTTAGCAACTGTCATGTAATTAATATTATCGCCCAAGATATAGGGTATCGAAGTCGCAGTGATTCTCTTCTCATTATAAGTCAAAGCAATAATTACTAGTCGCACACAATCCTTATTAAGTGACAGAGATTAAGAAATCAACAACCACTGAGGTCTAACTCTGTTGGGGTTATACTGGAAAGTATGTTTTTTACTTTGAATAACCAGACTGGATTTCTGTCTTATTTGCTAAAATAAATTATTTATCACTGTTGCTTTAAATATCATCGAATGTTACATATATTTACTGCATAACTGTTCAATAATTAGTACGTGTTACATTGTAGTTAATTTAGTGATACTAGATCACAAAAGATTAAATTAACAGTCCCTTGTAACTAAAAGTACAGAATTCACAACCTAGATGGAAATGAACGATCCATCGTGAAAGGTTGAAGCGTAAGGCTCAGATTGACTTGTCTTGACCAAGAGATTGCACTAGTGCATTATGATGCGTTGAATATGACCTACAAGAGGATACATTTTTCAGAACTGAATATAGAATAATTAGACCCCAGTGGTTAGTTATTTCTTAATCCCCATCCCTTAAATAGGATCGTGTGAAATTAATAACTATTGCTTTGACTTATGATGGGTAGAGAATCAATGTGATTCAATACCTTGTATATTGGGCAATATTGTTAGTTACACGACGATTGCTAAGATTTAATACGGAGAATCAGTGTGCAAGTGCGTCTTGTTTGATTTGTCCCCTTGGGAGGCTCAGAAGTTTTATCATACTAAATCTTGCAAGTGGAATTAGTTTCCGGTATGGATAATAATGTTGAGCCGTTCCTGAACCAAGGAAAAATATATTAATTAAAGTGAAGCTATTTCAGTGGCTTAAATTAATTAATGGACTGGATAATCTTAAACATGGAAAATAATAACCGGGAGCCATATTAACTGTAATATGAGTTAAGATGGATAGTGCAATATTAATTATGTAGTGGGATTAATTAATATTTATGGGCTTGAATAATATTGTGGCTCAATATTGGAAATTCAATGTCCATTAGAAGGTCCAATCTTAATTCTCCTAAAGGTCCCTCAAGTAGCCCAAATATAAAGTCCAATAACTGAAAAATGTGTTTAAAATAAAATTAAATATTGTTGCGTATTTTTCCTATTTTTTCGAAAATAAATAAATAAAAGAGGGAGAAAGATTTTCTTTGAATTTTTGTTATGGAATGAGGATAAGTATTATTGGAATACAAGTTTATCTCATTAAATTCAAGAAATCTCCCACTTGGTTATTTATCTTATAATTTTAAAAAATAATGAAGAAAATAAGGAAGGAAACATTTTCTTGACTTTCTTGAAAAGATATTATGGAAGATATGTACCCTTGGAATACAAGAATATCTCACAAATTCAAGAAGATCCCAATCTTGAAAATCTTGGTCCCTTATTTTTTGAAAATCCCATAACAAGAGAAGGTGAGATTTTTTGTGGAATATTTTAATTATGGAGAAAAGAATATAAGAGATATATTCAAGATTTCTTGGAGATCAAGAAAAAAAATTCCCATATTATTTTCCCTAAAAATTTCGACCACCTCCCTCTTATAAATAGGGGATTAATGTTTCATCCCAAGTGCAATTCCATGTGTTGAAAAAATTAGAAATCCACAAAGGTGGTGCAACATAATTTTATTTTTCCTTTTGTTAATTGTTCGTGAGTATCCTTCCACCGGATTGTTGAACAAGGATGAGGGAATACTTGAGAAGACTCTTTGGGTGTGTTCGTGTGAACGGGGTATCCATCTTCTCAACGGTTGTCACTCCAAGAGGTTAATTCACGTAAACTCCTAGCAATTCCGCATGCATAGGATATATGTGACGAATTTGTATGCATGATTTGTTGTTGAATTATTATTTGAATTAATATAGGATTAATTCATGCTAGTAATAATTGTTATAATTAAATTTATATTTAAATATTCATCCCTAATAGATCCGGACAAATAATTCCCCAACAAACTCTTCATCCCATAAGTCAGTGCGAATGAGTTTATCCTCTCTGTAGGTCCGCTTCAGCGCATCAAATACACTAGTGTAATCTCTCGGTCAAGACAAGCCAATTCGAGCCTTACACATGAACTTCTACTGTTGTGGCCTCGTCACGATGTGGCGATCACCCCAGGACGACCAAGTTATAGCGAGCACCTCGTGGACGACCACCCCTGTCTGGTCGCTCCAGCCCAACGACTTTCCCGAATAGAATGGGATGAATTATGGAATGAGATCGCGTCATATTTATGGAGATAGATATTCCGGGCATAAGAAAGGAAAGTCCAGCTACGGGCGAGATTTGTGCCGGAAAAGAAGGGATCGGTTATCCGGTGAGCGGGAAACCCTAAGAGGCCGAGATCACCCGGCCCATGAAGAGAAATAACCTACTTCGTAGTCTATAAATACATGTTGTAATGCCCATTGTAAAGGGATCAAAATCTTAGTTCTAAAGCAGAGAGTATAATAGAATTCCTTGCTTGGTATTGCCCCAGGACGTAGTCACTTTTGGCGAACCGGGTCACCAAATCGCATTCTCATTTTTGTGTACTTTCGCCATTATTGTCTTGTAAGTGATTGTTCATACGCTCGGATAATTCCAGCTATAACAATTTGGCGCCGTCTGTGGGAAACGATTAACGCAATAGAATCCACGGATAAATAAAGAACTCACGAGGAACAATGGCGCAAAACGATATTCCAATGACCGGTCTCGAAACCGATCCACGCGATGGGGTGGAGGCATCCCTATCCACGGAGTCGAGGCCCCTACAGGAGCAGGCCGCTGATGAGCAAAACTGGGCTCAAATTTTCAAAACCCCGCAGAGATGAAGAATGCTTGGGTGTATTTGCGCAAGCGGAACCTGAACTTCGATGAGGACGATGATCAGCAACCCATCGTCAAGGCCTCTCGCCCTGGGGGGGCGACGAAAGAGAAAACCCAACTGGGGGGACAGCTCGGCCTCAACCAAGCCATCTAGGCCGCAAAGGCAAACGCTCCACCAAGAGGGGGGGCGAACAAAGCCCGCCGTACGGACGGGCGAGACGCCTCGATCTTCAACCGGCTAGGAGACAACCAGGCGCACAACTCGGTCTTTAACCGCCTGGACGAAAATTTGGCACAGAAAAAACCGTTCCTTGAGGAAGACGAGGCCGATTCTCATCAGATGATCATGATCGGCAGAAAGCACCAAAGAAAGGAAATTCGTGAATGAGCCACGATTTCAAATAAGAGTGACTCAAGACAAGCGAATTATATCGCGATGCCCGGGTACACCAACAAGAGGTCAAGCTCGTCGCCCTAAGGCAAACGGTCAAGGCCCTTCAGGAAAGGATGGACAGTCAACCGGTCCCCCACCGGACGGGCGGCCAATCTGGCACTCCCTTTGTCACCACTCGGTAGCGGCCATTATTGCGCCGCCCCACACAAAGTTAAAATCAACACCACCTTTGATCGATAGTACGGCGAGACTCCACCCCAGGACGACTTCGCCAAATATAACTCGCATGACGCCCCAGAGCATCCGACGCGACCTATGTCGCTTTTTTTTCCCACGTTGAACAAGCAAGCGCACAAAGTGGTACATCCATTGTCCCCGGTCATCATTAACTCTTTCAACAACTGGCCAAGGGTCTTCATGAGGCATTTCGCCATGGCGCCCAGATCATGGGTAAACAAATGGTGGGCGAACATCGAGCAAGGCGACGACGAGACAAACAGAGCCTACCTCGAAAGGTTTGACCGGCTCATCTTGGACGGGGAATCGGTAGGCGATGAAGCCAAGCTGTTGGACGTGATCGTCGGGCTGAATAGGGAACCAAGCTTTGGCGAAATGTCATCGCCAACTACCCAGCGACTTTTGTCGAGTTTAGAACCCGCGCAAGCGACATCATCAACACAATGGAACTCTTGATGGCCAGAATGGGGGAAGGAAAAAAGTCTACACCCCCGAAGGCTAGCAAGAAACCGGGGCAATACAAGGCCCCGGGCAACTTCAAACCATTTGAAGATCCAGTGGCGGTCAAACTGATAGATGACTTCGGCGTATCTCCCGGATACATCTTCACTCAATTCAAGGACAAGCGACTACTCGGCGACCCCCGGCCCATCAAGAAGAGCGACGGCAAACAGAGCCCGTGGAAATATTGCCACTATCACGAAATGGTCGGTCACAACACCAGTGAATGTCGCGACCTCCTGAAGCAACTCTAGAAGCTCTATGAGGACGGAATGCTACATGAACACGTTCAACGGCCACAACACAAAGACAACCATGCCCGCAATGACGCACTGTCTCAGCAGTGCGAGGTCGCCAAGAAACAGGGAGAGCGGAAGAATGGTCGACAGGTGCCCCCCATACCAGAACACAGCAGCGAAAGGGTAATCCATACCTTGTCGCCACTCGGGGCAGTAGGTGGTCTCTCCGCGTCCACCTCGTTATCAAAGAGACGCCAGAAAGTCATGTTGGGATTATACTGGAAAGTATGATTTTACTTTGTATAATCAGACTGAATTTCTGACTTATTTACTGAAATAAATTGTTTATCACTGATGCTTTAAATATCATCAAATGTTACATATATTTATTTGCATAACTGCTCAATAAATAAGACGTGTTACATTGTAGTTAATTTAGTGATACCGGATCACGAAAGATTAATTTTATTCCTTTGTAACTAAAAAGTACACCATTCACGACCTAGATGGAAATGATCAATCCATCGTGAAAGGTTGTAGTGTAAGGCTCAGATTGGTATGTCTTGACCAAGAGATTACACTAGTGCATGATTGATGCATTGAAGAGGACCAACAGGAGGACAAATTCTTCAGAACTGAACTAGGAAGAATTAGACCTCAGTGGTTAGTTATTTCTTAATCTTCGCCCCTTAAATAGGATTGCGTGTGGTTGGTAACTATTGTTTTGACTTATTACGGGAAGAGAATCAATGAGATTCAATACTCTATATCTTGGGTAATATTATTGGTCACATGCGATTGCTAAGATTTAATACGGAGAATCGTTAATGCAAATGCGCTTGTTCGATTTGCCCCCTTGGGAGGTTCATAAGTTTTATCATACCAAATCTTGCAAGTGGAACTAGTTTCTGGTATGGATAATAATGTTGAACCGTTCCTTTACCAAGGATAAAAGATATTAATTAATGGAAAGCTATTTCAGTGGCTTGAATTAATTAATGGGCTAGATAATCTTAAACACGGGAAATAATAATCGGGAGCCATATTAATTGTAATATAGGTTAAGATGGATAGTGCAATATTAATTATGTAGTGGGATTAATTAATATTTATGGGCTTGAATAATATTGTGGCTCAATATTGATAATTCAGGTCCATTGGAAGGTCCAATCTTAATTCTCCTAAAGACCCCCCAAGTAGCCCAAGATAAAGTACAATAACTGAAAAGGGTGTTTAAAAATAAAATAAATTTTGTTGCTTATTTTTCCTCATAATTTTCGAAAATTATGAATAAAAGGGGAGAAAGATTTTCTTTGAATTTTGTTATGGAATGAAGATATGTATTCTTGGAATACAAGATTATCTCATTAAATTCAAGAAATCTCCCACTTGGTTATTCATATGTGATTTTCGAAATTTTTGAAATATAAAGGGAAAGAAAGATTTTCTTGATTTTCTTGAAAAGATATTATGGAAGATATGTATTTCTTGGAATACAAGTATATCTCATAAATTCAAGAATATCCAAATCTTGGAATCTTGATCCTATTATTTTCGAAAATTTCCATAACAAGATGAGGTGGGATTTTTGTGGAATATTTTAATTATGGAGAAAAAAATATAGGAGATATATTCAAGATTTCTTGGAGATCAAGAAAAATATTTTCCCATATTATTTTATCACTAAAAATCGTCCAACCCCCTCTATAAATAGGGGATGAATGTTTCATTCCCAAGTACAATTCCATGTACTGGAAAAATTAGTAAATCCACAAAGGTGGTGCAACAAAGTTTATTTTTCCTTTTGTTAATTGTTCGCGAGCATCCTTCCACCGGATTGTCGAGCAAGGACTAGGGAATACTTGGGAAGGTCTTTTGGTGTGTTTTCATCAACGAGACCATTGCCATTCCAAGAGATAAGTTCACGTATAATCGTAGTAATTCCGCATGCGTAGGATTTACGTGAACTGTTTATATGCATGATTTGTTGTTGAATTATTATTTGAATTAATTTAGGATTAATTCATGCTAGTAATAATTGTTAGAATTAAATTTTTATTTAAATATTCATCCCGAATAGATCCGGGCAATTAATTCCCCAACAAGCCGAACTGAGAGAGATGGCCAACACGGTACGATCGTGCCTACCAGTCAACGCCACAACACAGAAAAGCAATCAGATCCAATTCGACGAACAGGACAAGGCAGGCATCGTATACCCAAATGCTGACCCCCTGGTCATATCAGCCAAAATCATGGGGGTGACAATCAAACGACTTCTGCTCGACAGAGGGGATTTTTGCAACATACTGTTCAAGAAGACTTTCGACGAGCTCGACGACTATCACATTTATCTCGAGCCAAGCGAACATCTGGTAAGGGGATTTGGCGACGCCACCGTGAAGCCCCACAGGATCATACGACTGGCGGTAGAACTAGTCTCCACAATAGATAAGACCATTAGGGCCACAAAACTTTGTGATTTTCTTGATCGACCTGCCGTCGACCTTCAATGGTTTCCTCGGCAGGCCTTTCGAGCACAAATTCGAGGCTGCGTCCTCCACTTACTATTTTTGTGTAAAATTCTCCACTTCAGATGGGGTGGTTGGCACCGTTAAGGGCGATCAGCTTGATGCAAGAGGATATTCTATTTATATCTGGTCTCATTTAAATTATAGCGTACAAGAAATCGCAAATAATCAAACAATCCCAATGGAAATAGACCAAAATGAACACATAAACGAGGACCTGAAACCAAGACTTGGACCCGAACCCCGCGAGTTCATCGTCCAAGGAACAATCGATGACCCGAGAGGAGATCAACATCGAGCAACGCCGGACGAGGAGCTCGAAAAGGTCAACATGGATCCAACCAGACGATATTGGAAGTCATTATGGGCTCTAGAATCTCACCGGAGCTAAGAGAACAGCTGATCAACTTCCTCAAAGGGAATCTAGATGTGTTCGCCTGGTCCCACAAGGACATGGTATGGATCGACCCCGAGGTCGCCTGCCATCAGCTCAACATCGACCCCGGGAAGAAACCGGTCGCACAAAAGAGGAGGAAATTCGGACCCGAAAAATATGCCACGTTGGCCGAAGAGGTGAAGAAACTGCTCGACAACGAGTTAATCATGCAAGCCGACCAACCCCAGTGGGTGTCCAACACCATCCTAGTCAAGAAAGCTAACGGAACGTTGAGACTATGCATCGACTTCACCGATTTGAACGAAGCATGTCCCAAAGACTTCTTCCATATGCCTCATATCGACCACTTGATAGATAACACAGCCGGGCACGAAATGATGTCCTTCATGGATTCATTCGCAGGCTACCATCAAATATCCATGCATGCGAACGACCAATAACATACCTCTTTCCTCACCGAGAAAAATATGTACTGTTGGAAAAGAATACCCTTCGGCCTCAAGAATGCCGGGGCTACGTACCAGCGATTAGTAAACCGAATGTTCGGAGAATAAATTGGGAAATCCATGGAGGTATACATAGACGACATAGTGGTCAAGATCTTGAAAAAAGATGATCATCTTGCCGACCTCTCCTTTCATTCAGCATCTTGAAGAAGTTCAACATGAAGCTCAACCCTAAGAAATGTAACTTCGGCGTGGAATCAGGCAAATTCCTTGGCCACCTAGTCAGCAAGCGGGGAATAGAGGCCAATCCAACAAAAATTAAGGCGATACTAGAGATGGGCAGCCCACGAAACCCAAAGGAAGTCCAAAAGCTCGCAGGAAGTCTGGCATCCCTCAGCAGATTCATATCCCGAATGGGGGACAGGTGCAAACCCTTCTTCAACACACTGAAGAAGGCCAAAAAATATTTCCAATGGACAGAGGAGGCCCTGATATCCTTGGACGACATCAAGAAGTACCTGGCCGACCCAAAAATACTGGCCAAACCTATCCCCGGGGAAAAACTCTTCCTCTAACTGGCCGCCTCCGAAACAGCCTTAAGTTCGGTCCTAGTACGAGTCAAAGGGCAAGACTACCTGCCCATCTACTACATAAGCCAGGTACTCAACGAGACGGAATGAAGATACCCTCCCCTCGAGAAGCTCGCCTACGCCCTCATAATGAGCGTAAGAAAGCTAAGGCCGTATTTTTTCGACCACCAAGTGGAAGTGTTGACATCATTGCCCCTAAAGAACGTGCTACATCGCCCCGACACGGTGGGATGCTGCATGAAATGGGCAATCGAAGTCAGCCAGCTCGGTGTCACATACGCCCCACGAACTGCCATCAAGGCACATGTCTTGGCCGATTTCATGGTGGAGCTCACTTTTCCGATGGCCGCGCAGGAGGCACCAACGGGGCCCCCATGGGAGCTCTACGTAGATGGGTCCACCACCCAAACCCAAGCCGGGGCGGGAATAATCCTGACCAGCCCGGATGGTCATTCCTTCCAAACGACCATCATGTTCGACTTTCAGGCCACCAACAACGAAGCCGAGTATGAAGCCCCAATCGGAGGGCTGGAAATGGCAATGGCTATGGGGATAAGAAGGCTGAAAATACACACCAACTCTCAACTGGTCACGTGTCAAGTTTCGGGGGAGTATGAGGTCCGATGCGAGCGAATGTCCGCATACCAAGAAGTCGTCCGCAGCCTACTCGAAAAATTCAAACAAGTTTATGTGGAACTGATACCTAGGAACGCAAATTCCCAAGCAGATGCCTTAGCCAGACTAGCGACATCAGAAGGGCCGGCGGATATGAGGGATGTCACCATCACGAAACTAACTTCCCCATCCACCACACACACCCTGGTCGCCCTCACCGACCAAATGGACGTCGACCACGAGGATTGGAGGACACCAATACTCAAATATCTAAAGACAGGTCTCCTACCCGACAATAGGGTGATCAAAGCTCGGCGATTTCAAATGAGAGCGGAAAGGTATGTGATGGTCGATGAAAACTTGTATAAGCGAGGTTTCAACATCCCGCTACTCAAATGTGTGACAAGGCTGAGGGACAAACCATCCTGAGAGAAATCCAAGAGGGCATTTGCGGAAACCACACGGGAGGCCAATCCCTAGCCCACAAAACCATCTGACAAGGATACTTCTGGCCAACTCTAAAAATGGACGCCCTCGAATACGCGAAGACATGCCACCGGTGCCAAATATTCGCCCCCTCAATCAAGATATCCCCAAAGGAGTTAACCAGCATCCTAAGTCCATGGCCTTTCACAAAATGGGGGATCGACATCATCAGACCCTTTCCCACTGCCCCAGCACCGTGCATTTTGCCCTCGTCGCGGTCGATTACTTCACAAAATGGGCCGAGATAGAAGCTCTCGCGACAATCGACCAGGATAACGTGATAAAATTCATATGGAGAAACATCATTTGTCACTTCGGCCTCCCACAAGCGATCGTAACGGACAATGGAAAGTAATTCGACGGCCTCAAGATCGACGCATTCTTCAGGAAATGGATGATAACAAAGCTCTTCTCCACCCCGTATCACCCACAATCCAACGGGCAAGTTGAGGCGATTAACAAGATTATCAAACATACGCTGAAAGCACGACTTGAAGGAGGGAAGAGCAAGTGGGCAAGGGAATTGCCCGAAGTATTATGGTCATACAGAACAACCTGCAGGACCTCCACAGGGGAAACACCCTATTCCCTTGCATTCGGGGCAGAAGCAGTAATCCCAGTGGAAGTCGCCATACCTAGCCACCGAACAAGCAGCGGCACCTCAAATGGCAACGACATGGCAATGACGACCAGCCTAGACCTACTGGAAGAAAAGAGGATAGAAGTTAACCTAAAAAATGCCAGCTACAAACGATAAACAGAGAAATATTACAACTCAAAGGTCAAACTCCGACAGTTCAAGAAGGGCGACCTCGTCCTAAAAAAGGTGCTCGGGGTACCCAAAGGAGCATTCGGCTCCACCTGGGAAGGCCCGTTCAGAATATCCAAATGCCTGACAAATGGGGCATATGAAATCGAGGACTCAGACGGCACGCCGACACAATATCCATGGAACGCGGCCCACCTAAAGAAATATTATCAGTAGAGTGTAGCTAATATCCCATCGATCATAGGTCATTTCCTTTATAATAGATTCCTTGATCCCAATAAACAACTCCTTTTGTAATCGATTGCGCTTTTGATAATATTATGTATTACGTTTGCAAGAAATCATGCATTAAGTCTCTGAAAAATCGTGTATGCTTTAGAATAAGTCACCCAGAAGTCGCCCCAATGGAGACTCCAGAGCGATAAAGGGTCAGGTTGGGGAAGAATGGTCGCCGAACACATAAGATGACCACCCACGACAGGAGGCGATCTCCGAAATCCGCGTCGACAAGGCCGCTCTGCGCTTTGGCCGCATGCCAAGCCCAATGGCCCCCCTTAACGACCGCACCATAACACTACTAAGCCAAAGTTTGGATACGGTGCATAAGATAAGAGGGCTAAAACATAGTTCGGATACATCACACCACAACGAAGGAGCGATCAGAACATAGGCAAAACTCACAAATACGGTGTATGTCCTGGATCGCACAACCAACAATTCAAAAGCAAAAATGATAAACTCACGCATAAATATGCAACGAAGCAAAAAAATGCAAAGATTCCATTCATTGAAAAGGGCACGGAGGCCGAAATACAAAGGCCCATAGGTCATTTACATATTCGTACCCCGGAGGGCCGTGCAAACATAAATGCGAAGAAAAGAAAAAAACATGAAACAGGAAAAGAAAAAACAACATCTTCCACGCCCTCAGTCCCTAGACACCATCCCTGATCCCATCCGCCAAACCGTCGTTAAATCGATTCTTCGCCCCAACCGCCTCACTGCCGGGATCGGCCACCACTGCATCCTCACCTCCAACCGCCTCACAAGGCACGAAATACACATCAGGCCAACTTGCGCCTCCTCCAGGGGACCCAGCGGTTAAAACCCCCAGCCGCCGCAATGCCAGGCTCTCGAGGGCGGAAAGGACAGATCTATCCTGAAATCGGCTAAATCCGCCACGGGGAGGACCACGTCAACCTCGGGCGGGCAATCGGCTGCTACAAAGGCCTTGAAATCCTCCACGAGCCGCGGAATGGTGCCGGAGGATCCACGGCAGTAGGCGGCGGAGGACATCTCAGCGCAAACAGCGATGTTAGGAGAAAGATCCTCGCCCGCATTGTCGCCGACACGGAGAAGCCTCTTTCGACATCTGGAGCTCGAGCTCTCCGACCTTGGCTTCATAGTCCACTGCCAAGGCATGGGACTCAGCCAGTTGGTGAGTAAGTTCATCGACCGGCCCCTTGATGTCACGGCTTTCGAGAGCGTCTGCGAGTCTGCCGGTCGCGTCTTTTTCTGTTCACCTCGACCCCTGCAAAGCTAAGCTCGGTCGACCCGCTCTGGCGCAACCTTGAGTCGACTTCCATTCGAGACATGGCCATAGCTACCTCCTCCAGCTTTTTCTTCTGCTCGTCGAGGGCCGAGCAGAAGGTCTCCAAGTCCTGATCGTTTTGCTCGACAAACCGCTCGAGGAATGTGGCCGCTTTCTGGGAATATACCAAAGCGGTGTATAGGTTGTTCTCCTTGCTGTTGGAGGAAGCGGCATGGTGGTCGTCCAGAGACCAACACCGGGGCAAGTCTTGCACGGAGTGCCGCATGTACCGAGGCAAATCCGGTGAAACACCAACAATTGGGGGCATCTTCAAGCAAAATAAATTATTACCCGGCGAAATTCGCAAACTGTAGAAAGACAAGAGCAAGTCAAGATATTTGTGGAAACGTTAAAGGAGTTAGACGTTCAAGGAAGACTTATGCCCCGGAAAGATCAACGTCGAATCCCATGAACGTACGATCCCTAGAGAACCTGGGCGGCCAAAGCGGAGGGAGTCGACGGTGGGGGGCGGCGAGGATGGGCTCACTTGGAAGCGCTCCACCCCCTAAAGCCGGAGGAGAATGGTCCTTCAGTCGGCCACGCTATGTGGGGAGCCCCCTCCCGAACGGGAGGAGGACGAGCACCCTCTCGCCTCTCTTTGGCCTTCCTTTTTTGTCCTTGGCGATCCACTCCGAGGACCTCCCGTCTCCAATCGTGCCACTGGACGGGGGCGAGGGCGTGGCATGCGCGACCTTGACCCGAAAAAGATGTTGAGTCACCCGGATTTCGACGAAAGCCATTTGTCGCGGCAATGCGAGCCCGCTGGGCGGGTATCTCTGAGTCGCAAAAAGCGCGGTTAGTGTCAAGGGAGATCCTAAAAAAAGTTTAGAATTAATTTTATTCACAGAACAACATACTCACGTAGGCAGCCAGTCTCACGAGGGTACGTCTGTAGCCCTCCCCACAACCTCTCGGAGGAAGAGTTATAAAGCTTCACGTGTCGATCCTCCCAGGGATGGGTCAGCGATTAGGCCTAGCACCTCAAAAGTCCCGTTCACCGGCTCTCGTTAGCAATGAATAAACCTGCAAGAGAGACAAGAGAAATTAGATCAATACGGAGATGCTCGACGCCAACGTAGGAATGGACCTTACGAGGAGCTCGCTCTTGGAAGTCGGCCGGTATTGGGATCTCTGAAACTGAACCCGGAGGGGCACTCTGCCAAGCTCCAGTTTTTTACCTTGTTGACTATCCCCCACACAATCCGCCGACCAGGCCGATTCTTCAAAGATATCTTGACCTTCCTTAGCCGTCTTTGGGTGACCAACACAAAAGAAGTTCATCTCCATCGGCGTGGGTAGCCGATAAAGGCCGGCCTGGCCGAGCACCGTCAGAGTCGCCAGAAGGTAACTCCACCCGTTCGGAGTAAGTTGCGCAGGGGCAATGTGCCAAGCGGCCAATAAATGAGAGATTGTCGGGTGGAGTGGGAATCGAAGACCGGCATCCATGGCCGCCTCGTGAATGGCGATCATACCCTTCGGAGGCTGGTCGACCCTCTCAGAATCATCCGGACGATAGAAAAACACGTCACCCGGGGTCTCAACCTGACAATGAGCCGCATCCAGTTCGGCTTCCTACATGGTGGAGCGGTACTTCTTGTCATTTATTAAAAAATCTGGATTTGGTCGCAGCTCGGACTACGGGACAAAGTGGTCGACAGTAGTGGAAACTGGCCCGATAGGCTCGGTAGTCAAAAAAATCGGGATGATCTTCATCGCGGCGAGCAGAGGTTTCTGGCTCTTCGGAGGGCCACCACGAGGGTCTCCCAATCCCCGCTATGGCGTGAGAACCCCCAAATCCTCAAGGGGACCAAATACCTCCAGATCAATCGGGGAATTTCCCCGGGCAGGATGGGAAAGGCCCACGCCGCCGGAATGAACCCCACCGCTCGACGTTCCGGCTGACAAAACCTCCCTCACCGGGGAGTCCGACCCCGATGAAACAGTGAAGGAGGGCTCCCCCTCCGCCTGACGCAGATGGCCACCGGTTGCGCTTACCAGTTGGTCGTACAAAGCACCGGAGGATGAAAGCTTGCAGAAAAACACTCGAAGAAGAAAAGTCCCAAAATCAAGGAGGAAGAGACCTATTTATAAGAAGGGACAAGAGCTCGAATACAAATCTTTTTTTTCAAAAAAAAAAAAAAAAAAAAGGGGGGGGGCGAATCTGCTAAATCCCGAGAATAGCGGGCACGTGATGGCCACACGCCATCAGGACCTGCAGGAGTTACGTCATCATCTGCCTTCTCGAGGCAACGGTTGAACTTACTCGGGCCCACAAGACGGGGCGTCGCCCCTAGGTCTGTGAATCTGAACCAGTCGACCAAATACCACCTCGCTAATGACACAGGGGGGAATTGTTGTGGCCTCGCCACGATGTGGCGATCACCCTAGGGAGACCAAGTTATAGCGAGCACCTCATGGACAACCACCCATGTCTGGTCGCTCCAGCCCAACTACTTTCCCGAATAGAATATGCTGAATTATGGAATGAGATCGCGTCATATTTATGGAGACATATATTCCGGGCATAAGAAGGGAAAGTCCAGCTACGGGCGAGATTTATGTCGGAAAAGAAGGGATCGGTTATCCGGTGAGCGGGAAACCCTAAGAGGCTGAGATCACCCGGCCCATGAAGAGAAATAACCTACTTCGTTGTAATGCATGTTGTAATACTCATTGTAAAGGGATCAAAATCTTAGTTCTAAAGCAGAGAGTATAATAGAATTCCTGGCTTGGTATTGCCCCCGGACGTAGTCACTTTTGGCGAACCGGGTCACCAAATTGCATTCTCATTTTTGTGTACTTTCGCCATTATTGTCTTGTGAGTGATTGTTCATACGCTCGGATAATTCCAGCTATAACATCTACCAATAGATTGTTTAGATCTATCTAAGTTGTGAAACACACACTTGTTTACAAAGGACTATTAACGTGATCTTTTGTGATCTGGTTTCACCACGTTAACTACAACGTAACACGTGTTATTCTATGAATGGTTTGCAATAAATATATATAACATTCAATCATATTTAAAGCAACAGTGATAAATAATTTATTTCAGTAAATAAATGTTTAATACATAGGTTATACAAAGTAAAAATATACTTTCACGTATAACCCCAACAGACTGGGCATCCAATAAGGGCTTCAGCTGCTTCAAATAGTGTGACGTATACTTGTTCACTACCATCTGACATCATTAATATTAGCCTGTAATGTCTCATAAATGAGCTATTTTGCAATCCACAATTTGTGCACTTCACAGTCTTGTTGTTTCCCTGTGGGTACACTCTATAATTACAATGGCCACATTTTTCGTACTAGGGGTTGTTTTTTTCCATAATTTTTTCAATTTCCCCTACGAAAGAGTAATACTTATTTTTCAATTTGCTGGAAATAATGTTTGTTAGGCTAACTTCATCTGATTCAATCATTCTTTTGGAAGGACCAAGTACTGTATTCATTCCTCCTCAAACCATTGATAAATCCTCTAAACTGGGTGGAAAAAGAAAAGAACATTTTTCCTTCATGAGATGTTACTTTTTAAGAATATATAAATAAAGTTAATCTTCTCACCTTTGCTGAAGAGTCGTGGTTTCTTCAATGGGAGGATTCACTTCAATAATGCTTATATAAGATGTTTGTAGTCTTGTTTCTTCTGTTTAAAATAATAAGAAATTAATTTTAGATTTATGTTATATGAAATTTTAAATGAGGGGGTTGGATGTTTATACCTTCATACTCATTCACCTCTACGTTCAAAGCTGCTATTACTGACCCTAAATTTACCATGTTTTCCAAAATATCTTGTTCATTCTGTGTCAATTCTCCCCACAAGTCTAATTTCATTGTGGTTCCCCTATATTTATGAAATTGAAAGTAAATCTTTAGTTAGAGGAATTCAATTTTCCTTTAAAATGAAAGAATTATATGTGTTTTTTGGAATTCTATTAATTTTCACTTGTTGTCTAGAAGGGTGACTTCACGTTTATTTCGGGCTTTGTTTCTGTGATTCTTCATGATGACAACATAGGTTGGTCTAACGTTAACCACCATTCCTACAACATCTATATTTTTTTAGATTTTAAGTTAATATATTTTGGTATATAAAAAGAATTACAACACTTAAATAAATAAGTAAAGAAATAACAGTCTTACCCATCAGTTGTCCTTTTGAAAAAATTTGTACATCGTTGAAGTTGATGAAAGGTTTCGTTCTCCCATATCGTATATTGTGAATGACTTCTTCGACTTCAGTTCTTTGTGTGAAAGTTATTTCAATATTGTCATTGACATTATTGTAAACTTTATTCACGGGTCGTAGGCCTCCACTGCGTGTAACATAACTTTTTCCTGTTTCAAGCATCTCATAGAGCTTGCTAATTACCTCATTAAATAAGATTACTTGGACCATACTTCCTTAAAAAATTAAATAATTTTTTTGTTAGAAAATTCAAAGATGAAAACATAAACAAATAAAACAAACCTCGTCATCAAGGAAGAAAATCTTTAAAATTTTAGTTGTTTTGTCTTGTTTGGGAAATTTTTCTCTTGAAGTCATTATGTAGTTTTCGGTACTCTTATCTTAATTTATCTTGCAAGATAATATATATATTAAATTTAACAACTCTACTGGATTCAATAACATTCTCCACTTTTGAAGTTCAAACCAGTGTACGCCATGAGTTGTAGTTAGTGTTGGTTTTATTAATTCTCCTCTCAAATAATAATCTGTTGGGAGATGAATTTAATAAAAGATTATAAGATTTTGATTAAGATCCCAAAACCCCTGAGTATGACATGTTCAGAATGATCTTGATAATTGAGTCGATTCCGGTTTTAAATGTTATCTGCAAAATGTATAGTCGGAGATATAGTTCACAAAAGACATCGGAAAAACTCGATGTTTAAGAAACCATATAAAATATATTACAAAAATTTATCCCACAAAGACTTCATAACAAGATCAAGATCAAGAATACATTACCAAAGACTCGGTAATGTACTAAATGCTCATTATGAACTCAATGTTAAACCTTTTATCTATCTAAAGGATGCAATCTTGAAAAAACGCGATTTATTGCATGATTGAAATGCGCATTTCTTATATCAAACTCGGAGTTTGTATCAAAGGTGTCATCTTTAATCAAGACAAAAGTCAAAACTTCTCAATCAATATATAAAAAGATGTCATGTCAAACTCCAGACCATTCATCCATGAAAGGCTATTGCCTAAAACATGTTATTTCAAACCCTAAATCCGACACAATAAGAGGAACTCCAGATCTCTCCATTAGTTTTCAAGAGTGACCTATGCTATTATAGAAAAAGGTTACTTTATCTCAAGAGCTCAAACCTATTCTTGAAAAGTTAAAGCACTCGAAGAACCTTAATTTCCCAAGTGCTTCTATATTATAAGAAATAAACTAATTGATAAGATTTATCCAAAGCTTAGTCGAGATATCCTAACCCTTCATTGTCTACCAGATATCTTCTAGTTGAAACTAACCAAGAAACCCCAAACCCTTGAAAGAGTCTAATACCTTTAGTAAACTCCATAGTCGTAAAACTCTAGAGGAGATTAGTAATATTGAGTTTCTTCGATCATCAAAGTAAACCACGATGAGTAGTCGAAAACTTTGAGTAAGTAAACTAGAAATAATTTCTCCAACAGGAGCTCTAATCTGTTGTGTTCTTTATTGCTTTCCTTATCCGTGGGTGACAAAAAAGCATACTTTTCAAATATTCAAAATCAATCCATCGGTTGCATAAGTGAATCACAACTATTTCATAAAGGGAAGGTCTTTTCAAAAAAGCTTAAAAGCGAGTATAATCTTTCCATTACTTATAGTTATCAAATCGAACTCTCGTCCGAGGATTGATATCGATCCAAGAAACTCGGGATCTCGACACTGAGATTCATTGGGATTATCTCGAGGTTTCACAGACTTTGACTCGGAGCGATCTGTCTTCCAACAATCTTGAATTATCGAACCTCGATTTTTAAAAACACCGAACACGTGTATTCCCCATACACGTGTAACTACGATCATTTAATCGGTTTCTTAAACAAAACAATCACACTACAAGTGTATTTATCCGAGAATTTCTTATGACCACACAAAAACATACGAATATAAAATATATTACGAAAATTTTCCCACACAAGTCATAACAACTCAAATTTATTACAATTGAAACCTACGAGTTTTCATAGACTGAAATATTTGCATGATTGACTCATTATCAACACCATCAAAAACTTCTCTCTCAATATATACAATCAAACTACCATTCATCCATTGATCTCCCATCCGATTGCGTAGACGATTATTTATGATACTCATTATAGAAAATGCTCTTTCTACTGTAGCAGTGGCAACTGGAAGAATTAATGCAAGTGTTATAAGCAAATAAACTAATTGATATACCTCATGCCTCTTCATCTCTACCATCTTCTGTGCAAGAGCTCTAATACCTTTTAGTCCATCAGTAGACTGCATATTAGCAATATAAGTTTCAAGCTGATCATCAAGTGTCGATCTGATTTATAGAGAAATAACCCCAACATCTTGTGGGTAAAATCTAGCAAGATTGATTATTTTATGCTTATCAAAAGCCAAGAATGAATCATCTGGACATAAACATGCCACACAAAGTAACAATTCTATATTTGCCTCAGTGAAACGATCATTTAACTCTGCGATTTATGATAGAATAGACCACATCAAATCAATAATGATGAAAAATTGTAGCTTCAGGGGCTTTACACTTTGACCAACATCGAGCTACAAATTTCTCACTCATATTTGGGATATCAATGCCTTCTTTCTTACAAAAGCAAGAAACTTGATCATAAAAAGAGTCACATCCTTCATCCATCATAGCTTGTTGCCATTGCTTGGCTATTTTCACCAGAGTCATGGCATTGGCAATATCTTGATCTTTTTTTTTTTTTGCAATGCCTTTGACAATTCATTTGTAATACCTAAATTGACTCTCATCAAATGTAAAGTAAAAACAAAATCAAATGACTTCATCAAACTAATCAAAAGTTACCTCAAAAACCTCGAGAAGAAAACATCCAATCAAAGTATCAAAATGAGAGCTCCATTATGTATCACCAGGGCGATTGAGAGTAGTTTCTTGATTTAGATATTTTCCACTTGAAAGTTTTCCATTGTTGAGAGCACTAAAAAATTTCTCAGCTTCTTTTTGATGAAGAATGTCACACCTTTTGGCAGAAGCCCCAACGACATTTACCACACTTGTAACTGAAAAGAAAAATGTAGAGACTAGAACATGTTTTTTTGTAATACCCACAAGAGCAAGTTGAAGTTGGTAAACAAAACAATGAATGTAAAAGGCACATGAATTCTCCTTCAAAATAAGAGCTTTTAAACCATTAAACTCCCCATGCATATTACTAGCTCCATCATAACCTTGACCTCGTAACCTCGAAATGCTCAAGGTATGTCTAGAAAAGAAGCAATCAATTGATTCCTTTATTGCAAGAGCAGTAGTGCTAGCAACATGTTCAACACCCAAACCCTTTCAACTATGCAACCATCCTTATTCACAAAACGTAGCACAATTGCCATTTGTTCTTTCATTGAAATATCACGAGATTCATCAACTAGAATGGAAAACAACGCACCTCCTATCTCTTCCATGATGATATTAATAGTTTTTACTGCTGCAGCATTCACAATGTCCTTTTGAATACTAGGTGCTATCAATTTGAGATTTTCAAGAGCACCAAGTGTAACATATTTAATATCATCATTGTGATCAACAGTAAACTTCAAAAGCTCAAGAATATTACCTCGATTAATTGAATTTTTTGATTCATCATCACCCCGGAATGCAAGCCTTTGGCGTAAAAGAAATCGAACACAATCAATTGATGCATTTAATCTCATTCGATAATCTCTTCGAGTTTGATTTGTCTGTTTGTCAAATGCATATTGGATATGTTGTTTCTGATTTATCAATGCTTCACACTTAGCCCAAGCTTTGTTATGGGCACTATTAGAACCTCCGACATGTTCTTTCAGTCTTTCCCCCTTTTTCCAATTTCTAAACCCTTCACCAAAAAAATCACCATTTGCTTGTTCTCCAGGTTTAAACAGATAACAACAAAGACAAAATAAGACATCTTTTGATATACTATACTCCAACCAATTTGCATATTCAGAAAACCAATTAGAATTGAAATGCCTTGATTTCTTCCCAAATTTTGTGAAAGGAAAATTATGCTTCAAGGGTTGACAAGGGCCCCTCAATATGTATGCCCTTCGAAATTCATCTCGAATATTTGGATTATAATCCAAAATTGAAATTCTTAACCCCGGATCTGCAGGAAGTTCTTTTGCATCTAAACTTTTCCTACTTGACTTGACACTATCATCCTCATTCCCAATAGCAAATGGTGGTTTCAATGCTCTTTTATAAAATCTTTCCATATTGTAGGTTATGAAATTAAGATTTGTGTCACTCTTCACTGCCTGTCATCAATTTTATACATTAGGAATAGGAAACCTAATCCTAATCTTTCTAAAAAATTAAAGAATATATACATAAACATGAAATTAAATATAAAATTACTACTAAATTTTAAATAGAATTTATATTATTTCTAATTTCAAAAACCTAAAAAGGCTACAAGAAAAGAAATTTTACCTGGCGAGTGGACTTTTGTGGCGACCACGTATATGTATGAATGTGGATTAATGATATAGAAATTTCCAAACCCCCATGCAATTTGCCAAGCAACACTATTATCAATTAACAATTAAAAACCGTGGTGCGATTCCGACCAATGATGGATTCCCCAATTTGATTTCAAAAAAAAAGTTGAACTCTTTAATTATGCCTCAGTGCGTCTGGCTTCTTCTGCAAGGTTGGATTTAGGTTGGGCCGGTTGGGGTTTAGTATAATAAATTTATAATATTTTACATAATAAAAAAAAAGTAAAAAAAAAAATATATTTGGGGGCCCACCCCAAAGGGACACATGGGTCCGTCTCTGACTACAAGAGGGGGATTTGCAATGGGGCAAGATAGATTAAAAATGATACCTTATGGAGCAGACATATCTTCTTTCCCCTTATTTCCACTCCGTTAGATTGTTGCTCCTCTCTAATTTGTCAACTCCCATCGTCATTCGCCGTACCCTCCCCTACCTCAAGCGTTGTCGATGTCGTTCATCTGCTGTGCATATCTCGCCGATCTGCAACCGCAGCCCCCTCCCCTCCCCTCCATCAAGTATATTTTAGCAATTTAGTGTGTGTCATCTTATGATTGTTAATTCGTATATAAATATAGTAAAAAAATCAGTTGAAATAATTGAAATTAGCATTTAGGCAAAATCGTTATTATTATAATATTGTCACATGTCCTCGATTAAGCATCTTTGACTTCTTCAATTTCTTCATCGCATAGATTTCTCCTGTACATTTAGCTCGACATAGTCTAACCTGCATACAGTTGTTCACTTCTCAACAAATCCAGGAAATGTTACAAACTTTCTATTAACTGAATTAAATATTTTTTTTGTTATAGAGAGCAAACTGAATTAAATATAAGTTTCACACATAAATTTAGTAAACAAATCAGTTGAAATAATTGAAAATAGTAATTAGACAAAATCGTTATTTTTATAATGTTGTCACCTGTCCTCAACTAAGCATCTCTGACTTCTTCAATTTCTTCATTGCATAGATTTCTCCTGTACATTTAGCTCGGCATAGTCTGACTTGCATGCAGTTGTTCACTTCTCAACGAATCCAGGAAATGTTAGAAACTTCCTATTAACTGAATTAAATATTTTTTTTGTTAGAGAGCAAACTGAATTAAATATAAGTTCCAGTTTTGTGTGTATATTGATTTCCCGTAATAAAATTCAACTGATTACGACAAACTATGACTACCATGACAGCTGCCTATGAGAAAATGGTTATTGATAATATTGGTTACATTTTCAGGTGTGAATATCAAATGATAATTATCACTTATGCACATAAATTGAAGCTGGAACTTAAGGAGAAAACCAGCATACCTCACCAAATGCTCCTTTGCCAATAATAGTTAGTTAGTTGCTCAAAATCATCAATACCTACTTTATGCATTTGCAATCTCAAATACTCTGTTTCCCTCTTCTCTAGATTCCTCATAAAATTATATTCATCATCGCTCAACACATGCGCCTCTTGAGCCCTTATCTGCAAAGCCCTCCTCCTAAAAAAATCCAAAAATCACTCAGCCTTTTCCAAATTCACGCTGAGTTAATTCTCAAGAATCACACACTATAAAATTTTAGTAACCCCCAATAATTCAACCACATTTCAAGAATCCCAACAGTACATATTCAAATACAAAACCATTATTTCACATAGTTGGCCTTATTTGCAAGATAGATTAAGAATGATACCTTTGCCCCTTCTTTCCTCAACGACGATACAATTATAATTCTCAAATGCTTATTTACGTATCACACAAAAATGAAACCTTCTCTTGGACAATAGGCATATTTCATCAGACCTTGTCTACTTTCAGTTGCACTATGAAGAGGTTATTAACCATTGATCAGAAAGTTCAAAACTTATTAAGTAAAAAGGTTTAAACAGTACTTTCAGGGGACCATTTAGGTTCAGTTGGTGATTCAACAATTGATAGATCGCGTCCAACCACACAAATACAGTTTTTTCTGTCTCCGGAAAGCAATATTTTAAACTATTACATGAAACTATTAGGATTCTAACAAAGATGAAAAAAAGAAAATTTCTTATTTAGTTCAGTTGGTGATTCAACAATTGATAGATCATTTAGGTTCAAAACTTATTAAGTAAAAAGGTATAAACAGTACTTTCAGGGGACCATTTAGGTTCAGTTGATGATTCCAGCGCTCACGCCTGGTGATTGAAAAGTGGCAAAGATGAGTGTTAGAATCACCAGATGCATCCTAAATTAGGATTTCAAGATATAAGTTCAGAAGGTAGAAAGATTACATTCTTTTGGCCAGGCATGAGTTTAAATCCTAAATAAGAAATTGATGAAATTTGACTCTCTCTAAAATAATTGCCTAATATTATTTCAACTGAACCTAAAAATATGAGTTGCGTGCCTATTTGGTTGTTGTCCACAAAAAATTGTACCCCTTCCGTCCCACTATAATTGTCTCGTTTTTCTTTTATGGACACTATAATTTTCCCATTTTATAAAAGGAAAAAGTAATTCCACTACCCATAATTTTTATCATCACTTTTCACACGATATTCAAAAAATATCACTCAATACTCCACTCATTACTCCATGTCTTTTTCCTCTCTCCCAATACCCAAAATTACCCTTCATTTTTATTATTTTATTATTATTCTTTAAACAAAACAACAACAAAAAATGGGATAATTACATCGGGACAGATGGTATATTTGACTAACAAAAATGAAAAAAGAAAAAATATGCAAGCTATAAGAGAAAATAACTTCACCATGCCAGTCAACTACTTGTCGGCGTAATTTCTGGTGGCCTCCGCCTCCGGATCCGCCGCCAGCCAGTCTCTATCACAAAATTAAGAGAAAATTCGAACAAATTCCGGTACCTCACGCCTAGTGATTTCACCAGTCACGCAAATTTGTATTTGAGCATCAACTGCGATTGATTAGAAAGGACGAATTCGTTTCGTCTAGGAATTAAAGCATCAGAGATCCGACTGGCTCCTGGAATTCCAGATGGGGGCAACGACGTCGATGAGTAAGCATTGGAGGTTCGTCTATATGTATCAATGGATTAATATGAAGATTATTTTTTTTGTTTTCTTTGTTATTATTATTATTATTATTTTTAATTTTAGAGATTAATGGATTAATATTAAGAGTTTGATTGTTTCAGGGATTATTTTGTAGTGTGTAAATTTTTTGAAGGGTTAATCGAAAGGTTTGCATGGATTATTTTGCAGTGTATAAAATAATAAAGGGACAAAGTTGTCCAAAAATATTTCTCAAGACCTTGCCACTTTTATAATAGTATAGATATAGATATAGATTAGTTAATTGTACACGCGTCACTCACCTAAAATGTGGAATAGTAAGTGAAATACAATATTGAAACAGTGAATTCGAGTCGAACAAATATTGTACAGTAAAAATAACTAATATTGTTCAATACAAATAATTAATAATATTAAGTGAAATAACAGTTATTATTCAATAAAAGCAACTAATATCGTTTAAAAATTGAAAGAATTAGCGCACAAGAGATTAAATCCAAAATGGTCTCATAATTTATCACATTTTTTTAAATGGTCCAACAAAAGTTTGACTAACAAAATTAGTTCCAATTTTTTTCGAATTGTACAATTTTGACCCCAAAATTCACTGGCGATGAGAAACGACACGAAACGATGTCGTTTCGTGTCACGCGCAACTCATGTGCGCCTTATCTCCGACGGATTCTGCTGACTGTGTTAATAATAATAATTTTTATTTATTTTTAAATTCATGTCACTATAATTCGATTTTTTTAAATTTTTTAATTAAACCCCCCAAATTAATTTGCCCTTGAGACTGCACCGCCACGATTGGGAGGATGATGAGTTCGAGGAGTGGCGTTTGCCGAGGAAATTGTTGGTGGCGACGCGGATTTCGGAGAATTCGTAGATTTTGGTGTTCTCCGGCAGGGTGTCGCGGAGGCTGGACAGGGAGGTGCGGCTGGAGACGGAGGCAGTGGCGATGGAGTTGTCCAGGAGGAAAGAGGAGGCGCCGCCGCCGGAGGAAGAGTAGCTGGGGCAGAATGGATTGGATAGTGTGGTTTGTGGTGTTCTAGATAATGAAAAAGTAGAGGGGTTGTTAGTTTCAGATTTGGATGAAGTTTTTCTGGGAGTTCTTAAAGAGGAAGGGTTATTATTATTTCTGGGGCTTGGATTCGGGTTCTGGGCCAGGTCTGAATCTTTGGTCGCCATTTTCGATCTACACATAATAGAGATAGATTGCAGAAATTGTGATAAATTTACAGGAATTGAAGCTGGAAGGATGAATATTTAGAAAGACAGTCATGGACACTGATGGAAAAATTCAGAAAGGGGATGGAAACGGAAAAGTGTCGTTGTTCTTCTCTGATAAATTAATTTTGGGTTTTAATTAAAATTTTAAAAAAATATATTCGAATTATAGTGACGTGAATTTAAAAATAAATAAAAATTATTATTATTAACACACTCAGCAGAACCCGTCAACGAGAAGGCGCACGTGAGTTGCGCGTGACACGAAACAATATCGTTTCGTGTCATTTTTCGTCGCTGGTGAATTTTGGGGTCAAAATTGTATAATTCAAAAAAAAGTTAAGACTAATTTTATTAATAAAACTTTTTTGGGATAATTTAAAAAAAAAGTGATAAGTCATTTAATCACAATGCAAAATATACTTGGTACATATAAGTGAATGTTACACTGCCATTTTGTCAATATCCGTGGACCACACTTGTCCAAATCAATAGTAAGTAGGTCCCCTTTGTAGTGTATTCCCACCCTAGACACTAGTGTATTCCCACCCTAGACACGTGACATGGACGCCTAAAATTTAGTAATCCACTAATCTAAATGATTTTACAATTAGGTAGGGTTTGGGAGGGGTAATAAAAAGGGATAGGATAAAGGAAATTGATATAATATAATATGTGTTGATAATATTACGTTAAAAAAATTGACAAGATAAAATTAGTATTTTATTTGGTAGGAGGTAATAAATTTGTATAAAATTATTATTATCACTTGATAGGCTACAGGGATTTCACCGTATTACCATCCGGATCCCCTGTATAAAAGTCGGGTCAATACTAATTTATACGGGCTTAATATGGGCTATCAAAGGGTCTTCGACAGTGTAGAAGGCTATAGAGATTTCACCGTATTACCATCCGGATCCCCTGTATAAAAGTCGGGTCAATACTAATTTATACGGGCTTAATATGGGCTATCAAATGGTCTTCGACAGTGTAGAAGGCTACAGGGATTTCACCGTATTACCATCCGGATCCCCTGTATAAAAGCCGGGTCAATACTAATTTATACGGGCTTAATATGGGTTATCAAAGGGTCTTCTATATTTGTACATACCACTATTTAAGTCATAATAAGGTCTACCAAATGGAGTCTTAGTAGCTAGAGATAAATTAGTATGTACAGGAAATTTTATTTGGAGGAAATAAATTGGATGACATTTAATTGGAAAACATTTATTAAATGTATGATAAGTAAAAAAATGCATTAATAAAGCATGAACAATTGAACATATATAGTTATTTGTTTATTTATTGAGAACTAATAAAGGGAAAAGTGTGTATTTTTTCAATTAATCATTTGGCTTTTTTTTTGGTCAGCAATTAATCATTTGGTTTACTTGGAAATTTGTAGAAGTAGTCGTGCGTGCGGATCAGTCGTGTAAGGGTGTGTTTTGAAACACTTAAAACAGCTTGCAGAAGCACTTATTTTCAAAAGTTGTGAGAGAGAGTTTTGAAAATAAGTACTTCTGAAAGCTGTTTTAAGTGTTTCAAAACACCCCTAACTCGTGTTATATATGGTGATAGTCTGATAGATATGTGAGACTTATTAATACAATTTATTTATGGAATTATAAATGTGATTTGATATTTGCCAAAACTGTACAAACGTTAAGAAAACAACGCCCCACCTAACTTCCATTATCTAACTCGTGACAATGGTGCATGTACTGCTATTTTTGCTTTCACTGATTAATTATGTAATCTAATTTAGGAAAATACAAAAGGAAAAATAAAAAGAAAATAATAGTAATATAGGCCCAATAGTAACTGGTGGGAATTACGTAGAGGAATATCCATGATGCTTCATCGTTGAACTTTAGTCATAGCTCATTAGATCTGTGATGATTTAAGACATTATACTCATATATATTAAGATTAATTAACTTTATTTTATTATTTATTTATTTTCAAAAACGTTCATCGCGGAAACTTTGAATTGCAAAATATACGATTAATATGTTTATAAGGTAATTATTTATTGCTATATATACTAGAAACGATTTAATTAAGACCGCCTCAAATATTGAAACTAATTAATATTTTAAAGGTAAACATTGATTTCTTAGAAAATAATACAATTAAATGACAAATTGTGTATAATAATGTGACGATGTGTTTTAAGAGTAAAGATAAACTCAAATTCATTGCAACTCGCACAAAAGAATTAATACGAGACAAAAATTCATATGAGACGGTCTCATGCATGAGATGGGGTACAACTTCACAAATCACACCAATATTTTTCAAAGTGTTAAAACGTCAATGTCCAACTCATGCCCCGTCTCACCGTAAAACCGTCTCATGTAAGTGTACCTCTTAATATAATTATTCAGTTGAAAGCGGTTAATATTTGTTCATTTAATACAATTAGTTATGATGAGGAGTGGTCTGTCATCTTCGGAAATGAGGTTCTCGATCGATATTGGATAATTAGTTTTTATTGGTTCAGACTAGATCACTTCAGAAAATATACCTTACCCAACTCTCTGTTGTAGCCCATAATGAAAACATTAATAAAGGTTCAAGCCCATGCAAAAGCTCATGGGCAAACTTCAATAAGCAATGGTGTCCTAATTATATATATATATATATATATATATATATATATATATATATATATATATATATATATCTAAATGACAATATTACTCCTATAAAAGAAAAAAAGAAGAAGACAATATTACTAATACTTTTCTTCATCTAATACTAATACTTTACACTATGAAATGAGATCATAATTGACTTGTGCATCAAAATCCCCGTGTCGGGACCTCCCCGAAATGATTTTATGCAGGCCCCATGGATGAGTTCGAGCCTGATTCAATGGAGAAGATGACGACTCAAAATTCTGAAGTTAGCCTGCATCAAATTAATAAAACAATTTATATTATTTAAAACATATATTTAAATTATATAGTACAATTGGTACATAATGACGTTGGCCTTACTCTTTATATATGACGTGATATTGATTTATAAAGAGAAACAAACCAACTGACAGTGTGCCACAATGAGTCGGAGAACGAGCAGCCATGCGTCGACAAATACAATTAATACGACATTTTGACTTTTATGCAACTTAGTTAGACGTATTCTAACGAGCAGCCATGCGTCGACAAATACAATTAATACGACATTTTGACTTTTATGCAACTTAGTTAGACGTATTCTAATTAATATTAAAGGGAGAGAAAAAACAAGTGCCACACCAGTCATCTATATGCAACTTAATTATTAGTTTTTATATAGTTTAGTTTTAATTATGTGAATAACTCAATCGATTAGAGCATTACTATATAAGTCATGAGACATACATGTGTTCAAATCACTAATTTACCCTATAAAAAGAAATTAAATTAGAAACCGACCATTAGGGATTTTGGACACCTTTTTTTCTGGTGGGGGAACGACTACCAAAGATGAGTTGATCTCTTGTAAAATCTTGCATTATATAATTTTTTGAAAATGGGCGACATCAATTTTTGCGGATTCAACCCGTTTAGAAAATGGTCATGCAACCCGAAAATAAATGGATATTGAAGATCTTATCAGAGTAAAAATATTGTGATCGCCAAAAAAAAGAAGTACCCAAAATTAGGCAGCTAAAATCTCATGGCCAAGTAATTAAAATAACTAAAACTCTCGGGTCATGACTAACAATTTCGGGTCAATTATATTATTTGCTTATCATGTCAAAAAAGCAAATTCTCATGTGCACCAAATCAATTTGATGCAATTTAATTTTAGGAATTATTTTTCTTATTTTTTTCAGTTTTAGTTTTTTTTGTTTTTTTTTTATTTCAGTTTTCTTATAACTTTAATTTTAGTTTTTTTTTTTCGATCCGGACCCAAACCCGGCCCGAGTAGTTCATGGTTCACTCGGCCCAAGTGGTTTATGGTTCACCCGGTCCGAATGGTTCATATATGATTTAGGGTTCATTGTTTAGGGGTTAGGGTGTAGAATGCCTAGTTCATCCAAATTAAAATTGATTCCAATTGCACCAATTTGAATTGGTGCATGGAGTGTACAAGAAGAGTGATTTGTAGGTCCTTAACGTTTTGTGAAAGCGAAAGTCTAGAGGGGGGGTGAATAGACTTAAAACTTTTTTGCAAATCAAAAGTGAGAGTGCGATTAACTTTGATCGAGTGTGAGTGAATCGGTTTAGTGATAACCAACTTCTTGACGCTGAAGGCCGATCGATTCGATATATCGATTTAAGCGATGTGTCGCGGAAGCTTAAGTTTTACCCGTGAAAAACCGGTTTGATAAATCGATTCCAAAGTTAATCTTTTAATCATTGGTAAAGTGTCAAGTTTGATCGGTCGAAGCTTGGTGCTAATCGATCTCAACTTGGAATATGTATCTTGCTTTTAAAGGTTGTGTGCGATTGTGTAATCGTTAATCAAAGCGGTAAAGGCACACAAGATTTATAGTGGTTCGGACAAACCAGTCCTACGTTCACTCTTCCCTATCACAAGGGGCACCTACTTAACCAACTGGACTTTGTTTTATGTGTAAGTCCAACACACTACACCAACTAGATGTTTAAGGAGTTCACACTCAACCGATCCCAGAGATCAGAACTAGAAACTCTAGTCTGAAATCTTGCTAAACAACTTAACCTAACTTGGGGTTTGGGTAAGATTGTTTTTAGTTCCAACTATGAAATCTTTTCTTGCGTATAAAAAGCCTAACAAATTAGATGAAAAGATTTCTATGCTAAGAACTTATGGGATGAACACTTAATAAAAATTAATCTTAACATTACGTGTTCTTGTGAGGAAATCGATATTAGCTTGAGCTTCTTGATTGTTCGGCGTTTAGTTTTTCACTCTGAAGTGTGATCCCATATTTATAGACCTTGAAATCAAAAAGAGCCGTTGGAGAGCAATTTGAATTTCAAATTTATATTAAATAGAGTTTGCGAGATTGATGTGGCGTCTTGAGGAAACGGCATGGCGAAAAAGCGTGAACTTGTATTTTATATCCGTTAGAGAGAGAGCGACATCAAATCCCTTAATTGTCGGCTCCCGATCATACGTGTCTTGTTCTTATTGGTTATGATCGAACTTTTCAGGTGTTTGTTCTTCCAACTAAGGTTGACATTCTTCTTGTTCGGATCATAGGCGTATGATTAGGTGAAACATCGATTTTCACGGTGGTGACTTTGATCGATCGAAGCGATCGATCTACTGATGGAGTCTTACGGTGCTTAGGTTGACTTAGCTTCAACTAGCGGACTTCGGTGATGTAGGTCTTACGATCGATCTTACGGAAGTCATCGATCTTCAAGTATCTGAGTTTGAGCTTTATGACTTGGTGAGATATCGACCCGGATCGAACGATCGATCTTCTATTCTTGTCTTGCATTCTAGCTTTTGTCGGATATCAATTTGTTCTTTGAGTCTTGAGATCGACCTATACATATTGAGTTTCCCCTCAATATGTGACCTATCTATTTCATCGGTTGTTCTATACAATCATTATCAAGCCCGGTCTCCTATAGCGAGTAATATAAAACATCGATCAACCTAATTGGTCCGACCGTCTATCACATGTGTTTTTGGAACTTTCATCAAAACTATAAATTTCCCAACAATTTCCCTTTTGATGAAACCAAAACACTTTGAGAAACCAAATCTGATTGATAAAAAATAGAATAGATTAAGAGCATATAATCGGAAGACAATGAGACTTTGTCTTAGGATCGAAAAATAAACTTTTCTCATTAAAAAATGTTGATTACATGTTACATCGAAAAAGTTTGTAAATAGGAAACGATTGATCCCGAGTAGTCTTCGATTCTTCACTCTTTTTGAGGCTTGTATCCTTCGGCATCTCTTTTGATCTTGAGGTACATTGAAAATCGATAAAGTTTCCATTTGACATCATCGATCTGGCGAGGTTCGATTATGTGCGTTCAAGGCAGGATGTCAAAATAGAATCTTTGAAATGCCATCTCTGTCAAATGAGCCATCTGCCTTCTTCTTCGAGTACTCCAATGGATCATACTCTTGGCGAGTTATTTTTACATTGATAAGCTTGGCCTCATTTTCCAAAATACTTAAAAAAATCCGGGTATTTATTTTCTAACCAGTTGAGGAATTCTTCATCAGGAGATTCTTCTTGTGGAACAAGATTAAGAACAAAGGCATCCAGAAGCCATTCACTCCTGATCTTATTCCATTCCTCAAATTTCTTAGCATCGCAGCAGTTTTTGGGATGATCTCATCAACTCTTCTTTGGCGGCTTAGGTTACGTATCGGATTTTTCCAAATTTCTTCCTTTCTTCGCTCTCGATCCGAATTTCTTCTTGATTTTACGCCTCTGCCATTTTTTTTTCATCATCCTTTCTTTCTTGGCTTTTTCGGGCTTCTTCAGCTACCTGCTCTTTGGACATCTTTTCAGCAGTCCGAGTTTGTGATGTCCCTGCACCTGTTATGTCAGTTGGTTTCTCATTCTGTCCTTCCCCCTTTTTGGTTTGATCAAAAAGAGTAGTGAGGTGGGAGGTCAGAGAACCAAAGTTGACTGCGATCGCCCTGTTGAGATCTGCAACAGATATGCCTTGAGTTTGAGCAGTTAGATTTTGAATCTTCGATATCGGCTCGATCTTAGCAATTCCATGGCGATGAGAGAGTGTTTTAATCGGTTTGTCAAGTTTCTCTTACATCGATTCTAAATTGTCGGTGAGCATCGAAAAAAAAACTTGTTGTTGATCCACCCGAGTCGATTTGGTATCAACGGCCTTTATCGATTCGGTATGCGATGAACCTGATTTGGGAGAACGATCTTTGATTGCCCCAATCGGGAAATAGCCAATTCCTTTGATCATTATTTCTTTGATGGCAATCTGCCTTTGATCAGCTATCAGTCCCTCAACTTCTTCTTTCAGGAGATCTTTGAGACAAGATTTGATCTCCTGAAGTTGATCAGTAGTGACGTGTGATGTTGGAATGTTGGGTGTCACTTGATCTGATTCAGTTGTTTGTGCCTCCAGTGGTTGGTCATGAACTGCAGCACCAGCTCCACTATCATCGGCAGCTCCTGCATCCTTCATGATGGCATCTGCTTGGGACCTTTGTCGCTAGATCTCCGATTCGTCATGTTAAAGCAACCCCAGCTTCTGTGGATCGAGCTTTGGCCATTTAGCGATTATCGGCTCGGTTGGTGATCCCACTTTAGCGATTTTCTCATGTCGAAATCGAAGTCTGCAAAACTCATCCGCACCGCCCATCTGTTCAATAATTATTATAAAGTCCGAAAGCTTTTTAATCGAAGATCTCTCGGTGAGGATCTCCATAACTTCTCTCTTATGACAGGATGGGCGACCAGTTTTGGATATAACTCATCAATTTCCCTTCGATTAGCGTTACGATCAATTTCCCGTTATGATCTTTGTTGATCTGGACTCGAGAATTGTCTGTCGGTCGGTTTGATGAGATGTGGAAGGTTACGGTTACGCTTGAGTAAGCGGAAGTTGGGCGTCGATTCGACTGCGAGAGGTTCTGGCTTGTGGAAGCGAGTGCTTACGGTTCCACATCGAGTAAGCTTTACGGTTCCGAACCGATCTTGATTTGAGTTCGCGGGCAGGTGGAAGAATAGGAGAGACATGCTTTCGGCAGACCATTAGTCGAGTGGTGAATCACCGAGCTTGAGGAGAAGGAGATCGATCGAACATGCTTCTTCCTCGAATGATCTGGCGAGCTCTCGGCTTGAGAAGTCTGCCCGTTTGATTTTTCACCTGATTTTTGTGTTGCAACAGACTGATCTGGCGCTCTTTCTTCATCGACTCATCTTCAAGCATCGAGTCATGGAGGCTTGCTTCGCCTTCTTGACCTCTTCTCCTGGGCCTTCACGGTTTTTTTTTCTTCTTCCGGGGGGCATCCGGTGTAGACGGTTGCTTCCTTCTTTTTCCTTTCTTTGACTTTGGGGGGTTGGCGATATCATCGTCTGGTGGCCCAAAGATGGCTGAAGTGGCTGAGAAAGGCCTTATAGGACTTCAAATCCAATCTGCTTCCCATTCGAAGATTAAAGCGGTTTATCTTTTCGTAATAATCGCAACCTTGTTGAGATTGGTGATCTTTTTCTTCGGATATATACCTCGGTTCATTTACTCCAAATTTCTCATGTTCTTGGAGCGAAATGGCCTTCGGGAACCCGTGCGATTGATGTTCTTGGCTTCATCAATTATTGCGCCATCTTATACATTTTGACGGATGTAAGAGCATCTGGGGCTGAATCTGATACCCATAATTGTTTTTGACAATATGTCAAACAACAATCGGTATTTCCTCTTGAGCATTGGCGACAAAACTGGGCGTATGATGTTTGTCAACCTCTCGAAGAGCTCTTTTTCGATCGGCTCATCTTCGTTCTCCCTCAGAATGAAGCGGCGAGATCCGTCCTTTTGGTAGGTCAAACAGACGGGTTATATCATCATTCGTCGATCGATTTCTTCTCTGTTGTTTGTCAAGAGCGATTCATTTCCGGAACATCCAGTATCCACTCTTAAATTCCTTAGGAATTCTAGTGCTTCATCTTTGCATCACCGATTGCGTTGGCGCGTATAAAATTTCTCAAGGCACACTTTTTTTTAAAATTTGCTCGACCTCCATGGATTCCGGATCCTGAGTGATATTGAACTGTACGAACTTATCATCCACAATCTTTGTTGCCAGTTCCGCATAATTGCACATTATCTTTCCCATTCCGTGGGTGGCCATCTACAAAGGGATGGACCCGATTAAAGTTGTGCATATATATATAAGAACATCACATATCACGAAACCAAGAAACAATAAAGCATAACACAGGATAAAAACATTTAAGATCAATGGATTTAAAAAAAAATATCAAATAAACATAAATTACGGTTTCGTTTTTTTTAAGGATGATTTTGAAACTTAGGAAAAACACTTTGAATCTGAGAAAAATAACTGAGTTTTCAGAGAATAAATCGCAAGTTTGTGAAATGGAAAACTCTGGTATGGTTTTTGATGATTTTTATAAAGACGAGGAGGGAAAAAGAAGACAAGATTTGGAAGATCAACCGTTTGAAAAGATTAAACGCTCCAGATTAAGCGATTTTGATCGTAGGGTCAGGAAAAGCACGTACGAAAACCTTTTGGATTTAAAAGCACATTTAGTAGCGAAGCAATACATGTTCCCCACGTCCGCATTAAATGATTTGCGGGAATACGTCATAAGGATAATGGGTGCAAGAAAATGCAAATAATATCAAGATAAGATCCGATAAATAAGCAAAGAACAAGAGAAAAGAAAGGCGTATCTGGTTGACTGATATTGTAATCAGTCAATACCACTTGTCCATGTTGATTTCACTTGTTGATCTTAGTATTCTGCCTAAGCCTTAAAATTTCCCAACTGATCCTTTTAACTAATCTTCTTCACTTGCATCTGATTTGTTGAAGTTTCAAGCTCAACTGATCTTTCTTGAATACGTCTGATTTCCCTTCTGATCCTCCTTGATCAGTTGGAGTTCCCCCTTCAACTGATATTTCTGTTTTTCCCATAGACTGATGTATCTGATTTGTTGGAGTTTCAAGCTTAGTTGATCTCCCTCATCTGATCAGCTTCGTATGTAATCAGATTTTAGTTGACCTAATCTGATTCTTCTCAGATCAAGCCAATTCTTGGGATAAGTGTTACCGCCAAAACTTAGTCTAGAATAGTAGTTTCTATTCCCTAAGTTGGAGTGATTTGACATGCGTAATTATCGTCTGAATCTTTCGATATGTCAATCCGCCGTAAATTTCTCCAATTATCGATCGTGATTTCTACCTTATTTGTCGCTTTTTGTCTTGATTTCTCTAAAGGTTTTGAGAACTTCGAATTTGCATTTGCACCCTTGCTTGGTCTCTATAAATTGGACCAATTGTTTTTACAACATAACCCAATCACCATACTTATCTTCTTTGTAGAATCATGTATCCCGGTGAACCCTTATTTCCGGTTAAACTTTAACAAACACTTTTACCCCTTTTTCAATGATTTGACTTCTCAAATCATCCTGTGTCCCCCCTTATCAACATCTTCATCGTCATCAAAGATTTCACATACAATCGTTCCCAAGCTTCTACCACCCACCGGCGGCGGGTTCTGCTTATCATAATCCCGAAGACACTTCTCCCTAACCGTATGCACCTTGTGTGTCTATCGAGATGATGTAACCCGCGTCAACAGACTCGATCGAAAATGAACATGAGTTTGATGTGCAGTGCGCATCGGACAAATGATGCCCGTATATCAACTCACCATTTAACAAACCGGAGAGCCCATGACTCTTTCTTAGGGCTCTGGCTTAAAAAATCCTATCAACGCCGCTCTCGCTCCCACGGGTTTTAGCCCGAATGATCGGCTTAGGATTATTTTAAAGTCTCTCTCACCTTGTTAAGTGGGGAAAATGAGAGCATCGATTTAAAATCTCTCTCTCTCCACTTCTTCAAGGGTTAGGATGAAGGTTTAGTGTTAAGGTTTTTTTTTTTTTTTTTTTCGGGTTTAGGGTTTAGGGTTTATGTCTTGACCTCCGGGTCCTCTTGTACTTGTATCTTGTAATGTAACCTGACCTTCGGGTCTTTATTAATGAAAATTTCTATTATTTCATTGTTGTGTAAAATTCTTGTATCCTTATGCGATTTTAAGCTTTAATCTTGTAAAATCTTGTTGAATTTCAAATTTTAATCGACTTACAAAGTATAAACGAATGATTTAATCGATAATCCTTTAAACGATCGATTCATTTAATCGATAAACTTTAAATCGATCAAGACCTTCTCATATCGATTCCTTGATCGATCTTACGATCGATTGAGATACCAAATTCAACCGATTTCTCTTGAATCGATTAGTTTCTTAACCAGCTGGTTATGGAGATCATTCCATCAAACATTTTAGGTGCATTTTCTCCAAGATCCAGAAGCCCTAGCTCATTGCATAATTCTCTGAATCTGATCTCAGCTAGTGGCTTGGTTAGAATATCGACTTTTCTCAGATATCGATATGAATCTTTTCCATTACGATATTCTTCTTTTCAACATGATCTCTTATAAAATGGTGCCCGACATCCACATGCTTGCATCTTGTATGTAGAAACGAGATTACGAGTGATTGCAATAACACTATTACTGTCACAGAAAATAGGTACATTCTTAGTTTCAATGTTATAATCCCTCAGCTGCTGACTAAGCCAGAGCAGTTGGGAACAACAGCTTCCTGCAGCCATATATTCTGCTTCAGTAGTAGATGTTGCAACTGATGTCTGCTTCTTTGAAAACCACGAGATCAGTTTACTTCCTAAGAACTGACAAGTTCTTCCCGAGGTGGATTTTCTCGTCGATCTTGCAACCTCCATAATCGTAATCGAGAATACCCACTAAGCTTTAGATTATCATCGATGGGTAAAATAAACCAAGGTTTATTGTCCCCTTCAGATACTTAAGAATCCGCTTAAATTCTAGGTGACTTATCATTGGATTTGCCTGAAATCTGGCACATACACCTACTGCGAAGGTTATATCTGGTCTGTTGGCAGTCAGGTATAGTAGAGATCCAATGAGAGCCCTATATTCCTTCTGATTTGTTTTCTGACCATCCTCATCTGGATCCATCTTGAATCCAGTCATCATAGGAATTTTGGCTTCCTTACAATTTTGAACTCCAAACTTAGCCAATAAATTCCTAGTGTACTTTGCTTGGCAGATGAATATCCCTTCTGTACTTTGCTTTACTTGAAGACCCAGTAATTAATTCATCTGACCCATCATGGACATCTCGAACTTCCCTTGCATCAGTTTGCTGAATCTTTCACATAGACTTTTGTTGGGAGATTCAAGATGATGTCGCCCACGTAATCTGAACCATCGAAATATCTTTTCCATCTTCTATTCGAATAAGGTTACGTCCCTTTCGCCTCCTTTAGTGAACCCACTTTCGATCAAGAACCGAGAGAGTGTATCATACCAAGCTCGAGGAGCCTGTTTCAGGCCATAGAGAGCTTTTCTTAGACGGTACACCTGGTTGCCCTTTTCAAAGCCTAGAGGTTGTTCGACATAAACTTCCTCTGCTAGTACCCCGTTTAAGAAAGCACTCTTTACGTCCATCTGATACACAGTGAACCCTCTGTGGGAAGCATATGCCAGAAACAGCCGAATGGCTTCTAGGCGAGCGACTGGTGCAAAGGTCTCATCATAATCAATTCCTTCGATTGTGAATACCCCTTAGCAACAAGTCTTGCCTTATTTACGGTGATGACGTTTTTCTCTTCTCTCTTGTTCTTGAATACCCACTTCGTGCCAATAACGTCTTGATGACTTGGTCAGTTCACTAGTTCCCAAACTTGATTTCTCTCGAACTGTTCCAGCTCCTCCTGCATGGCTAGAATCCGACTTTTGCGTCTTGTAGAGCTTCCTCTATTGTTGTTGGTTCCTTCATAGGCGGATAAATTGACAATACATGGCACTTTCACCAATCGATGTCTAGTTTTAACTTTATCGGATGGGTCTCCGATTATCGATCAGGTTGGATGATGGTTATCCGAGTCCTTCATTACGATTTGCGTCGGTTTGGAGAACATCGTCCATTTCTGATAAAATTTCATTACTAGCGATTGGGAGTGGTGCAGAATTATGATCCACTTGATAAGAACAAGTCTCAGCTGATGTTGGACTCATCATGTCTTGATGTCGTTAAATGGGAACTTCAGATGTTCCCCACGAACCGGATGGTTCGATTGATATCTTATCTCGGTGTATCGAACTTCTTCACCAACCGAGTTTTTCGTACCTTAGGATCTGAATGATCCGGTGAATCAGCTAGATCTGGAATGTATACCGTTCACGGTTTACGATTCTTTTTCCTTGATCATTAGTGATCCATTTTCGAGCATCGGTACTTGTTGATCGTGTACATCTTGTTACGAGGCGATTTCTCTTGTTGAAGATGCTTCATCAAAGACTACATGGGGTGTTTCTTCCACAAGTAGGGTTAAATCATTGTAAACCCCCCGAAAGCCTTGCTAGATGAGGAATATCCTAAGAATATACCCTCATCGACTTGGCCTCAAAAGTCTTCAATCGACTCTTCCCATTGTTGTGTATGAAACACTTACACCCAAAAACATGGAAGTAAGAGACCGCGAGGTTTTTGTCCTTATAACGTTGCTCTCTTACGTTCCTCTTTTCTTCCCTTTCTCTTGGCGTCAGTGCAGGCGGTCTGCGCTATAGTGACTGGCTTCTCCACGGTTGAAACCGCGCTCCTTGATCCACCGAACCTTTCCTTCCGGTGAATCACTCCGTCTATGACCTATCGGTGACTTCCCTTTTCCGATAGTAGTCCGAGCTTCTTACATCGATTGGTTATCTCTTCCTTCCTCGGTCGATTATCTCTTTTCCTTTCATCTCTGTGATCCCTCCGATCATCGGATCCGGTTCTTCGGAGATCCGTTGGCTAATCTCCTATCTCTCCCTCGGTATGTTGATAGTCCTTATAAAATCTTGATACTTACCAAGTTGGACGTTCGACTTCTCAAGCTTCTGGTAGCGAAGCGTCTGTTACGCATGACTCATTATATTCCCAACAGTTCGTTGGCCTTCGTTCTTCTTTTTGGTTGCCTTAAAAGCAAGCGATTTTGAAGTTGAGGCTTCGGGCACCTCATCTTCATCGAACTTGTCCTCTTTCAATCAAATCGAACTCGTGAGCTTTAAGGCTCAAGAACAAGCTACTTGGCTTCATTTTTGAAATGTCTTGGCAATCCTTGATTCTGGTGACCTTCATGTCCCATTTCTTGGTGTGAGACCTTAAAATTTTGTAGTTGATATCTTTATCGGACATCTCTCTACCAAGTTCTCGAAGCTTGTTTATTGACATCGTAATCCTTCCATCGAGTTCGTTGATGGTTTTTAGTTGAAGCAAGATCTTCAATTTTTTTCGAACTTTACCGGTTCGACTGCAGAACCAATTTGTCTTTTATCCGGTCATTTCCCTCGCATATTTCACGAGTATCCCACATTGCTTTTCGCAGATTTGAGATACTTAATCTTTTCCTTGGTGACCTTATCCATGGTTTTCATGATAATATGCCTTGCGATAGTATCTAGAGTATGCGATTTCCTTTCCTCTGCATCCATCAAGGCCGGGCTTTTTTACGCAAAGACTTCCGGGGCAAAACTGGATCTCCTCCAACCTGCAGGGTTGTCGTAATATATGATGATGGGTCCTCTTTCGATGACTTCCATCATTCTCGCCAATCGATCGAACCTAGATGGTTGGACATATATATGGCCCAATCTGCATACTCATCGATTGAGAACTTCCGGATCATGATACATACGAGGTGTTATCCATGCTTTTGAGTGTTTTGGAAAATGAATGAGTTTTAAGAAGGTTTTTCAAGATCGATTCGATCAACAACAAAAGATTCTTCCTCAAGAATCGATGATACACAAAGTCGATTAGTCGATAGAACCAACCGCTTTCGATACCACTTGTAGGTCCCGAACGGGTTTTGTGAGGGCAGAAGTCTAGAGGGGAGGGGTGAATAGACTTATGAAAACTTTTTGTGCAAATCAGGTGTGAGGGCGATTAACTTTGATCGAGTGTGAGTGAATCAGTTTGGGCTGATAACCAACTTCTTGATCGCTGAAAGGCGGATCGATTCGGAACTATCAGTTTAACTGATGTGTTCGGAAGCTTAAGTTTTACCCGTGTGAAAAATCAATTTTGATAAATCAGATTCCAAAGTTAATCTTTTAATCAGTTGACTGAAGTGTCAAGTTTGATCAGATCAGAAGCTTGGTGCTAACTGATCTCAACTTGGAATATGTATGCGCTTTAAAGGTTGTGTGCGATTGTGTCGGTTAATCAAAGCGGTAAAAAGGCACACAAGATTTATAGTGGTTCGGACAAACCAGGTCCTACGTCCACTCTTCCCTATCACAAGGGGCACCTACTTAACCAATTTGGACTTTGTTTTATGTGTAAGTCCAACACAGTACACCAACTAGATGTTTAAGGAGTTCACACTCAACCGATCCCAGAGATCAGAACTAGAAATTCTAGTCTGAAATTCTTACTAAACAACTTAACCTAACTTGGGGTTTGGGTAAGATTGTTTTTGGTTCCAACTATGAAATCTTTTCTTGCGTATAAGCAGCCTAACAGCTAGATGAAAAGATTTCTATGCTAAGAACTTATGGGATGAACACTTAATAAAAATTAATCTTCTTGTTCGTGTTCTTGTCAAGGAAATCGATATTAGCTTGAGCTTCTTGATTGTTCAACGTTTCCGTTTTCACTCTGAAGTGTGATCCCATATTTATAGACCTTGAAATCAAAGAGCCGTTGGAGAGCAATTTGAATTTCGTGCTATATTAGGTGGTTTGCGAGGATTGATGTGGCGTCTTGAGAACGGCATGGCGAAAAGCGTGAACTTGTATTTTATATCCGTTAGAGAGAGCGACATCAAATCCCTTAATTGTCGGGCTCCGATCATACATGTCTTGTTCTTATTGGTTAATGATCGAACTTTTTTCAAAGTTTGTTCTTCCAACTAAGGTTGACATTCTTCTTGTTCGAGATCATAGACGTATGATTAGGTGAAACATCGGTTTTTCACGGTGAGTGACTTTGATCGGTCGAATCGATCGACCTACTGATGGAGTCTTCTGGTGCCGGTTGACTTAGCTTCAACTAGCAGACTCGGCTGATGTAGGTCTTCTGATCTGATCTTCTGGAAGTCATCTGATCTTCAAGTATCCTGAGTTTGAGCTTTATGACTTCAGCTGAGATATCTGACCAGATCAGAACGATCTGATCTTCTATTCTTTTCTTGCATTCTGGCCTGTCGGATATCAGCTGTCCTTTGAGTCTTCAGATCTGACCTATACATTTTGAGTTTCCCCCTCAATATGTGACCTATCTATTTCATCAGTTGTTCTATACAATCATTATCAACTGGTCTCCTATAGCAGGTAATATAAACATCACTCAGCTAACAGGTCTTACTGGTCCTATTACATGTGTTTTTGGAACTTTCATCAAAACTATAAATTTCCCAACAGTGACTCTATCAAAAAATTAATATTGTTTGAGTTAGAAGGTAATATTGTTTAGCAATCATAGTAATACTCGAATCTAGTGTTTGAACACTGTTTTTAAAGTATTAAAATATGTATTTGTAGAGATAAATGTAAAATGTCTTACAAATTAATAAATTGATGGGGAAAATATTAATTTTAGCCTTGTAACTTTAATTGAATCCAGTTTTACTCATTTATCTTTTCGATTTCTCAATTTTAGTACACATGTGATCAATTTTGATAACTTTGCGCCTCTAATGCATGGATACTCCAAAAAATACTATGGTGCAGTATCGGATTCTTGGCGGGTGCGGGTGCGATTTGTGTGGAATTCGCACCTGGTGCGCCACGTGGCAAATTTTGAAAAAAAAAGGGATACGCGCACCGGGTGCGTTTATGACGTGAATCCAGTGCGTCTTGGGTAATTTTGAAAAAAATAAAAATTTATGGGGCAATGTTGTAGTTTTTAAAACTTAAAATAAGAAAACTAATTTTAAATAAAACTTAAAATAAGAAAACTTAAAATTACCTTATCAACACTCAAAGTCAGTAAGTCACCAGTCTCACCACACGAACAGAACACACCATCGCCTCATTTCTGCTTTTTTCATGCTATGTCGCCTCCAACATTCCGTATATTGTTATTTCCATATATTTTACAGGTATAATATATAATAAAACAATAAATATATAGACGTATCATTGCCGAATCGCACACTAAATTTTTCAAAAATTCGTATCCCCGTATCCGTATCGCGTCTCCCCCGCACCTGTGCAACACAACTTTGCGCCCAATTTTCGACCTTTTAAGTTAGAAAATTCAATTGTCGTGGGAATTACACAAGTGTTAGCTGATTGATAAGTCGAGATTATTGGGAAATTTGTGTGTTTAAATGGTTGTTTTATAGCAACAATTCTTTATTTTGCTCGTAATTATTTGACTTACTACTTTTGATATTTGTGGGCTATGATGGTACATTTATATTGAATTTCAGGTCTTTTTGGAATATTTTTGGTGAAGCTTGAGACGAGCCGTATGTGAAGAAATATTGGGCGCGAGTTGATCAGGGTAGATCGCATAGAAAAGACCCAATATTGAAAGCCCATGAAGCCCAAAAAATAAATGCAACGTGAGCATGAATCAAGCCCATGATTAATATATTTTGGAGATATAGTGCATGTATATCTAGCTTGGGAAGGAAGAAAATATATACATCACATATTTTTGGAAGATATGCATATCTTTTATATTTGTTTAGATTGGGACGGTGGATTTATTTTCTTGGAAGATAAGCAAAGGGCATCACATCACACACATATATATAAGACGCAACATCTGGGAAAAAAGGAGAAAAAAAACTCACGGCAGTTTTGAGAATAACACAAGACATATTTATTTTGTTTTATTTTTATAGTTAGGTTTAGTGGTTAATTTCTTATTCTAGTTCGAGGAGACGTGGAACCCTGAATGATTTGAGACTTTTTTATTTAGTAATGATTTTCTAACTCTTATTTGATTTCTTCGTTATTTGATTATATGCTTTGCATGTTTTGATTAATAGATTTATTAGGATTGATCACCTTAATTTATTTATTTATCAATTCTAGCTAGATTGAACGTTAGAGTTTGAATCATAAATGATCTCATATCATTGGTGTTGGGAAATTTGTAGTTTTGATGGAAGTTCCAAAACAGGTTGTAATAGGACCAGTCAGACCTGTTAGCTGACTGGTGATTTAGAATCAGGATAGGATATCCAGTTGAGATGTATAGACAGTTGATGTATTAGATATGTTACATATTGAGGAGGAACTCAATATGTATAGGTTAAGTCTCAACGAAGATCGGAAGATCAGACAAGTCAGAAGATCAGACTAGTCAGATAGTCAGATGATCAGGTGAAGACATGAAGCCGAAGACTCAGAAGACCTGAAGATCAGATGACTACCAGAAGAACAAGACCAAGAATACCTCAGATTACATACATCAGAAGAAAGAAATAGAGTCTGCAAGTTGTGCTAAGACAACCTGCATCAGAAAACTCAATCAGGTAGACTGGTCAGGCTTTAACTGATCAGGTCAGCTCAATCAGGTGACAACGAAAGGATTCACCAAGTCATACAAGCTCATCAGACAAGAAGAATGTCAACCTTAGTTGGTAAATCAAACACTGAATAAGTGTACTTGTTAACCAACGAGAATGAGACACGTATGTACGGAGCTAACAATGCGGGATTCGGCGGATCACAGTCAAACGACTATAAAGGACAAACTTGCATGCTTTCGTCCATACCGCCTCGGTGCACGTCATATTCGTCCTGCAAACCTACCTTAAATAGACCAAAATTCGAATTGCTCTCCAACGGCTAGTTCAATTTTGTGCCTATATATATGGGATCAAACCTTCATAGTAAGGTTACGGAAATTATCATCAAGCTCAAGCTATCCGTAATTTTCGCACGAAGAACACAAAATCAAGAATATTTTCTAAGTGTTCATCCCATAGTTCTTAGCACAGAAATCTTATCCTTTAGCTTTAGGCTACCCAAATACTATGATAGATTTCCATTTGGAACACAACAAATCTTATACCCAAATTAAAAGTTAGGTTAAGTTTGTTTAGCAAGATTTCAGACTAGGGTTTCTAGTTCTGATTTCTGGGATTGGTTGAGTGAGAACTCTTGAAACATCTGTTGTACTGTGTTGGACTAACACATTAAACCAAGTCCAGTTGGTTAAGTTGGTGTCCCTGCTGATAGGGAAGAGCGAACGTAGGACAAGTTGTTCGAACCACTATAAAATCGTGTGTGCCTTAATCTGCTTTACCTGTTCTACACTATCTGCACACACCTGTTTAACTATTGCATGCATATTCTAAATCTGGATCAAATTTGCACCAAGCAACTGATCTGATCACGTTGGCACTTTGTCATCTGATCCAAAACAGATTACTTAGAATCTGATTTGAGAAAACTGGTTTTTCACACGGGTTAATCTTATCTTCCGCACATCAGTTAAACTGATAGACACCGAACTGATCTGCCCTCAGGCAATCAGTAAGTTGGATATCAGTCCAAATTGATTCACACACACTCTGATCAGACAACCTGCTATTCACACCTGATCCCACGAAAAAGTTTTAGAAGTCTATTCGCCCCTCCCCTCTAGACTTCTGCCTCACTAAAACTCGGTCGGGACCTACAAGTGGTATCAGATGAGTGGTTCTACGGACCAGTAGCTTTGAGTATCATCGGTTCTTGCGGAAGAACCATTGTGGTCACTTGAATAGAACTTGAAAAACCTATTTTTAAAACTGATCTGTTTTCAAAACTCACATTCAGCATGGATAATACTTCGGGTATGTATCATGATCTGCCTAAGTTCTCTATTGATGAGTATGCTGACTGGACCATACTCATGAGCAACCATCTGGGTGCGATAAGCAGCAGAATGATGGAAGTTCTTGAACAAGGACCCATCATCATTTATTACAGCAACCCAGCCGAATGAGGTGATCCAGAATATCTAACTGGAGCCAGAATCAGAAAGAGTCCTTCACTGATGGATGCCGAGGAAAGAAAATTGTCCAATCTGGATACTGTAGCCAGACATATCATCATGAAGACCATGGACAAGATAACACGTGAGAAGATCAAGTATCTCAAGACTGCCAAGCAGATGTGGGATACTCTTGCAGAAATGTGCGAAGGAAAAGATCTGATTAAGGACAACAGATTGCAAGTTGAACTGGTAAAGTTTGAAAAACTCAAGATGCTGCCAAATGAAACCATAAATCAACTCGATGGAAGAGTGACCATGTCAGTTAACAAGCTTCGTGAACTAGGACGAGAAATGTCTGACAAAGACATCAACTACAAGATCTTGAGGTCCCTGACCAAGAAATGAGATATGAAAGTAACGGTGATAAAGTGTTGGGATATTTTAGTTTTGATGAATTATGTCAAAACATTATCAACTTGTGTTATTGAAGCTAATTTACAGATAACAAGTTGAGGGGGAACAAAAGAACAAGTTGAGGGGGAACTCACGAAATCAGACGTAGATGATCGAGATCAGACGAGGCTGCAGACGAGACTGATCGAGATTAGATGAGTTAGATGAGTTCCGAGTTAACTGATGAGCTGTGCAAAATCAGAAGAGAAGAAAAGCTAAGCCAGCTGATCAGAAGATCAGATGACCAGAACAGACCTGATCAGATGATCAGAGGAACAATCGAGCTGATATGGTGATCAGAAGAGCAGACAAGCTGATCAGAAAGAAACTGACCAGAAGATCAGAAGAGAAGGTTGCAGATCAGAAGAGGAGCAGATGAGACTGATCAAGATCAGACGTGATCGAGATCAGATATGAAGATGAGAAGATGATCAAGATCAGACGTGATTGAGATCAGATGTGCTAAACTGATATGCTAAACCTAATGTACTGACCTGATGCTATCCTGAGATATTGATCTGAAGAAGTATTGATCTGATCAGTCGAGCTGATCAGATCAGGCAAAGAAGAAAGCAGATATCCTGAGTCAAAGTGACCTGAAGGTCAGGATGTCTGAATTCAGAGAACTAAACTCAGCCAGCCTGAGTGTCAGTATGCCTGATCAGACAAGGTCCGCCGAAGAGAAGTCTGCTGAATCAAGTATCCCGAGGCTCAGATAAACCTGAGGCTCAGATGAGAAATCTGAGACTCAAATAAACCTGAAGACTCAGATAGAACTGAAGACTCAGTATGTCTTTGAAGACACTGAGACTCGGAGAATCCTGAATGATTCCAAGGCGAGGAATCTGAGGAATATAGCCGTTAGAATCAACTGACGTGGACCAATGAGAGGAAGACAACCAGCTTGGAAAAGTTGCAGAACTTACAGAGAATAGTATGGATTTGAATGTGATTCTCTCCAACGGTAACATTCAAATCCACACTATAAATACAAGATCTTCCATCAAAATAAAGAGGGATGCGTGGAGATTATAGCACGAGATGCTACAGAGCGAAAGAGAGTTATACCCAAAGCATTCCCACCTAGAACACAAGTCTGTAGATATACAAATATATTCAAAAGAGTGTTCTAGAACCCAATCTAAGCAACCCACGATGTATCCTAAGCTTAGAGAGATTTTCCCAACCTTAGCATTGAGGCTAAACAAATGTAAGGGAAAATCTCACCATAGTTGGAGACAACACCAAACCCAAACCCCATTCTCATAAGAGATAACTAGTGGTGAAGTGAGGTAGTTGTTAGGCAATCCCGAGTGAGGGTGATAAGTCCCGTTGGAGTGTGAACTCGTTAAACATCTAGAGGCGAGCCCGAGAGGGTGATAAGTCCAGTTTGAGTTAGTAAACTACGGAGGTAGTCAGAAAGCTCAAGGTCGGGTTGAGTAAGTAAACTACGTGGAGTAGTCGAAAGCTCGCTCGAGTTGAGTTGAGTAAGTAAACTACGCGAGGTAGTCGAAAAAGCTCAAAGGAAGTGATGAAGGAATCTCCTAGGAATGGGAGAGTGGATGTAGGAGCTTGAGTCTCCGAACCACTATACTTTGTTGTGTTCTTTACTGCTTTACGTTCTTATCTTGTCATACGCATTCGTTTATAAGCAAAACACAACACATGAGCTTAAAACGCAAAAATCTGAAATCACCATTCCTTCACCCCTGTTTTTATATGCATTTCATGATTTTTCCGCATTTCATGGGTTTTTCACCGGGACAAACAAGTGCTAAGATTATAGCACGAGATGCTACAGAGCCAAAGAGAGTTATACCCAAAGCATTCCCACCCTAGAACACAAGTCTGTAGATATACAAATATATTCAAAAGAGTGTTCTAGAACCCAATCTAAGCAACCCACGATGTATCCTAAGCTTAGAGAGATTTTCCCAACCTTAGCATTGAGGCTAAACAAATGTAAGGGAAAATCTCACCGTAGTTGGAGACAACACCAAACCCAAACCCCATTCTCATAAGAGATAGCTAGTGGTGAAGTGAGGTAGTTGTTAGGCAATCCCGAGTGAGGGTGATAAGTCCCGTTGGAGTGTGAACTCGTTAAACATCTAGAGGCGAGCCCGAGAGGGTGATAAGTCCAGTTTGAGTTAGTAAACTACGGAGGTATTCAGAAAGCTCAAGGTCGGGTTGAGTAAGTAAACTACGTGGAGTAGTCAGAAAGCTCAGGGCCGAGTTGAGTAAGTAAACTACGCGAGGTAGTCAGAAAGCTCAAGGAAGTGATGAAGGAATTTCCCTAGGAACAGGGAGAGTGGATGTAGGAGCTTGAGTCTCCGAACCACTATACTTTGTTGTGTTCTTTACTGCTTTACGTTCTTATCTTGTCATACGCATTCGTTTATAAGCAAAACACAACACATGAGCTTAAAGCGCAAAAATCTGAAATCACCATTCCTTCACCCCTGTTTTTATATGCATTTCATGATTTTTCCGCATTTCATGGGTTTTTCACCGGGACAAACATAAAGGATTGCCAAGACATTGCGAAGATGAAGCAAGCAACCTGTTTCTCAGTTTAAAGGCTCATGAATTCGACCTGATTGAAAGAGGTCAAGAAGAAGAAGACGAGTCACCTGCTGAAGCTACACCTGCCACATCAAAAGCAGTTGCATTCAAGGCAGCTAGCAGCTGTTCGAAGTCCACTGAACCATTAGGAAATATCATGGGTCAGGCTGAACAAATTGCTTTGCTGACCAGAAAGCTTGAACGATCCAACGTTCAACTGGGAAAATATCATAAATTTTATAGAGACTATCAGAACAACAGAGGAAGAGATAAGAAATCTACTGACTGATCACAAGAAAGGAATCGTTCTGATGATAGAAGAGATGATCATAGAGATGACCACAGAGAAGATAAGAAGAGAGATGATCGTTCTGATGATAGAAGAGACAACATATCAGACAGAAGGAATTCTGATTACAGGCAAACTGGGAAGTCACCTGACAGATCCTACAGAAGAAATGATTCATCTTGCAGAAGAAATTTAGTGGAACCTGGAGCATGTTTCAACTGTCAGAAACCAGGTCACTACAGCGCAGATTGCCCTGGCCTAACTCCAAAAGAAAGAGAAGATAAGCGGAATAGAAGAGAGCAAAGATACAGAGACAGAAAAACCATGGTTGCTGATACATCTGGGATAGATGATTCATATCTGCCATCAGATGATTTTGGATACTCATCTGTCGAAAACTTCTGTCTGATGACCAATAGTGATGATATCGACGACCTCGATGATCTGATGTTCTCATCTGATGACGAACATTTGTCTCATGGCCAAGGATGCTGATCAAACTGAGGTAACTTCTAAACCTTCTGTGTTTTCTGTTTCCACACCTGTTGTGCTGAGCACACCTGCTGGAGAGATTGACCTGCAGCTCTACAATGAGCAATTGATTGATGATCTTTCTAATGCAGTAGACACTTATACAATAGTGGAAGTTGAGAACGATAAGCTGAGGGCAGAGAACATTCAACTTTTCAAGGATAATGCTGTAAGTAAAGCTGCTGAACTGAAATCAGCTGAGACTGTTCAGAAGATGACTACAGAACTGGAGTTTCTAAAAGTCAGCTCTTCTGATCAGGGTAAACTGGTTAATGAACAACAAGCTATCAACAAGCAGCAAGCTGATGATCTCAAAATTCTCCAAGCTAAGTTTGATGAACTCTTCCGACTGCATGAGAGCCTAAAACAAAGTGAGGACAATTTGCGAAAGAAAGTAGAAATTTTTGGAAAAGCTTCCAAAAATGTTGATGAAATAACAAGCTACTTTCGGAAGCCAACTGATAAGAAGGGTATTGGGTTTGATAGCCCTTCTGGATCCTCTTGTGTCCAACCATGTTCACTTTCCAAAAGTGAATCTAGGAAGATTTCTGGATAAGATACAGGATATGCCAAATTTGTATCAAAGAATGAAAAAAGACCTGCTGAACAGGAAAGGCGAGTGCCTGATCAGAAAGGGAACATAAATGGACCTCAATTGATCAAGCATCAACCGAGGAATCAACAGAAGAACCTTGTTCTTCTGAAGAGACCTCAGCCTAATCACCAGATTAAGAATCAGAAAGGACAATCTCGCAAGGGAAAATCCGATCTGAAACCTAATCAGGTCAAGCTGCCTAACCAGCACGCTAAGGGTAAACTGCTGAAACCATTTGTGCAAAAGAGATATGAATATTTTGATGGTAGCAGTCGTACCTATCCCTTCAACCAGAAATCCAGGACATCTGCACCTGAACCACACTGGATTAAAAGAAGACAGACTAATTAGAAAAGTCCCAAGTCTTCTGATTCATCCAAGGTTCACACTCGTAATCATACTCACCAGAAAGCACATGAAGGGATGTATGATTATGTAGATGCTTATGGGAGACAAATTAGGCCTTCTGATCTTGATGATTACCATAGAAGTGCCCTGTTTGTTTGGATCCCGAAAGGTAACACTAACCCCTCAGGACCCGATCCTATAGGGGTACCTAAAGCCTAATTTGATTGCAAGATCGTGTGGGTTTGACCAATAAAGGAGGTGTACAAGCAACTATCTTGTACATCAATAGTGGATGCTCAAGGCACATGACTGGCAACAAACATCTCCTCAGTTCATACATAGAACAAGAAGGCCCACGTGTACTCTTTGGTGATGATAACTTTGGTTTTACCAGAGGATTCACAACCTTAGAGAATGATGATACATGTTACTGGAGTCTCGTATATCGATGGTTTAAAGCACAATCTGTTATCGGTTTCACAATTCTGCGACAATGGATTCAGCGTTGAGTTCTCGACTGATCAATGCACTATCAAGAATCGAGTCACTCAATAGATTTTGCTAACTGGTTCCAGAAAGGAAATGATCTACACTGCAGAATGGAACAGTTGTCCAAGAAATACATGCCTGATTGTTAAGAGTTCCAAAAGCAACAGTTGGCTCTGGCACAAGAGAATGAATCATCTGAACTTTAAGACTCTTAACAAGATAGCAAGGATGTCCCTGGTTGAGGGTCTCCCGAATGAGGTATTCTCTAAGGATCAGACATGTGTCGCATGTCAGAAGGGAAAACAGGTTAAAGCCTCATTTAAGGGGATCCTTGGACCAGCATCCAGCAGAGTACTGCAACTGCTCCACATGGATTTGTTTGGACTAGTTACACCACTTAGTTTCAGCGGACGCAAATATACTCTGGTGATCGTGGATGATTATTCCAAGTTTACCTGGGTTGTATTCTTGTATAAGAAAAATGAAACTACAACAAAGATACCTGAGCTGCTCAAGAGATTACAGAATGAGAAGTGTGTCAGTATTGTGAAAATCAGATCAGATAAAGGTACAGAGTTTCTGAACTCCTTTATTACTGATTTTTGCACTGAGTTTGGTATATAGTATGAAACACCAGCTACCAGAACACCACAACAGAATGGCGTAGCAGAACGGAGAAACAAAACACTCAAAGAAGTTTCTCGCACAATGTTGGCTGAACATGTAACTCCAAACCGTTTCTGGGCAGAAGCTATCAACACAGCTTGTCACACTCAGAACAGATGCTCTCTGACTAAGATTCACTTCAAAACACCCTATGAACTGTGGAAGGGCAGAAGACCTTGTGTTTCTTACTTCCATGTTTTTGGGTGTAAGTGTTTTATTCACAACAATGAGAAGAGTCAGTTGAAAACCTTTGAAGCCAAGTCAGATGAGGGTATATTCTTAGGATATTCCTCAACTAGCAAAGCTTTTAGGGTGTTCAACAGGCGAACTCTAGTTGTGGAGGAGACATCTTCTGAACAAGAGAAATTTGACTCAGAACAAGCAGTACCAGATCAACCAGTACCTGATGCTCAGAAAATGGATCAGTTAAGTATCAAAAGAAAGGGATCAATTCACGTAACAGTGTATGTTCCTAATCTTGATCTTAATGATCCACCAGGTCAATCAGACCCTAAGGTACGTACGACTGTCGATGAAGAAGCTGGTACAGCTGAGACAGTAACAACTGAACCATTTGGTTCAGGGGGAACACTCGATGTTCCAGCGGACAAACATCAACCTATGATGAATCCAACATCAGCTGAGACTTGTCTATGCCAAGTGGATCCTATTAATATACCACTCCCAACCTCTAGTAACTCAATATCAGAAGAGGATGACAATATCCAAACTGATATACATCAGAAAAGAAGGACTTGGTTGAAAGACCATCCGACTGATCAGATAATCGGCAATCCTAATGCCCGAGTCCAAACTAGACATCAGGTTGGTGAAAGTACTATGTATTGTTGTTATATGTCTTTGAAAGAACCTACCATAATAGAAGAAGCTCTACAAGATGTCAGCTGGATTCTAGCTATGCAAGAAGAACTAGAGCAGTTCGAGAGGAATTAGATTTGGGAACTGGTAGACAGACCAACTCATCAAGATGTGATAGGCACCAAGTGGGTATTCAAGAACAGGAGGGATGAGAATAATATCATCACCAGAAATAAGGCAAGACTTGTTGCGAAGGGGTATTCACAATCAGAAGGGATTGATTATGATGAGACCTTTGCACCAGTCGCTCGCCTGGAAGCCATTCGGCTGTTTCTGGAATATGTTGTCCATAGAGGGTTTACTGTGTATCAGATGGATGTAAAGAGTGCATTTTTAAATGGGGTACTAGCGGAGGAAGTTTATGTTGAATAACGTCCTGGCTTTGAAAAGGGCAACCAGGTGTACCGTTTAACAAAAGCTCTTTATGGCCTGAAACAGGCTCCCCGAGCTTGGTATGATACACTATCCCAGTTCTTAGTAGACAGTGGATTCACTAAAGGAGTCATAGACAGAACCCTATTCAGAATAAAAGATGGTGAAGACATTCTGATGGTTCAGATCTTTGTGGACGATATCATCTTCGGATCTCCCAACAAAAGCTTATGGGATAGATTCAGCAAACTGATGCAAGGGAAGTTCGAGATGTCCATGATGGGTCAGATGAATTACTTTTTGGGTCTTCAAGTTAAATAAAGTACAAAAGGGATATTCATCTGTCAGGCAAAGTACACTAGGAATCTGTTGGCTAAGTTTGGAATTCAGAACAGTAAGGTAGCCAAAATTCCTATGATGACTGGATTCAAGATGGATCCAGATGAAAATGGTCAGAAAACTAATCAGAAAGAATATAGGGCTCTCATTGGATCTCTACTATACCTGACTGCCAGCAGACCAGACATAACCTTTGCAGTAAGTGTATGTGCCAGATTTCAGGCAAATCCAATGCAAAGCCACCTGGAAGCAGCTAAGCGGATTCTTAAGTATCTGAAGAGGACAGTAAACCTTGGGTTATTCTACCCATCAGATGATAATCTAGAGCTTAGTGGGTATTCTGATTCTGATTATGGAGGTTGCAGAATAGACAGAAAGTCAACCTCAGGAACTTGTCAGTTCTTAGGAAGCAAACTGATCTCTTAGTTTTAAAGAAGCAGACATCTGTTGCCACATCTACTACTGAAGCAGAATACATGGCCGCAGGAAGCTGTTGTTCCCAACTGCTTTGGCTTAGTCAGCAGCTGAGGGATTATAACATTGTAGCTATAAACGTGCCCATATTCTATGACAGTAATAGTGATATATCAATCACTCAGAATCCAGTTCTACATACAAGATGCAAGCATGTGGACGTCAGACATCATTTCATATGAGATCATGTTGAAAAGAAGAATATCATAATGGAAAAGATCCATACTGATAAGCAGAGAGCTGATATCTTAACCAAGCCACTAGCTGAAGTCAAATTCAGATAACTATGTAATGAGCTAGGACTTATGGATTTAGGAGAAAGTGCACCAAAAATCTTTGGTGGACTGGTCTCCAAGACTAGTTGGTTAAGAAACTGACCAGAAAAGAAGGGTCAATTGAGAAATGGAACCTCAACTGATCAGGGTGGATCAGTCAGGGACTGGTCAGAAAAATGATAACAGTTGAAGGGGGAACTTCAACTGATCAGATAAAATCATAAGAAACTTGATCAGAAAAGTGGGATATTGTTGGAAAAATACTAAGGATTAGGCTACAAACAGTAATCAGGCAAGCCAGATCAGAACAAGTGGTAACTGACTGATTACAATATCAGTCAGTTAGATACGTTATCTGATTTATTTTTTACGCCTAAGCTAATCTATGCTAGTTATTACTGTGCCCATTACTTTGTGACGTCATGCCTGCAATCATTAAATGTGGACGTGGGGTTTTTGTATTAAATGCATTTATTGCAGGTTTTTAAGTCCAAAAGTCTGCCGTTTTAAATCCTTGACCACTCGATTTAATTACTTTTCAACCGCTTAATCTTGACCATCCGATTAAAACATGGACACTCAAGTACCCTCAAAAATATTCGTGCAAAATATTTTCCCTCCCATCTATTTAAAACCCTAAACCCATTTCCTAAAAATCTTTCGCATTATCGTATTCAAACACTCAAACGTATCCAAAAAGTTTTCAAAATTCAAAACATTCATCCAGCGATTAAAACTCATTTCAAAATCATCAAATCGTTTTTCTGGTAATTTGTCTACTTTGAATCTATTGATTCATGAATATTATGCGTTAGGGTTATAGGTTGAATATGTATACTCTACTGTTCATTTGTTCATATGGTAATCGAGTTTAATCTACTTCATACTTGACCTTTGGAAACTATGAACAATATGCATATTTGGGGATATTATTTGTGTAAATGTTTGATATACTGCTCTACTGCACTTAGCATTGTTTAAAATCATACGTTTTTTTAACATAATTTAGACTGTGTATGTGTTTGCAGAAATGGCAACTTCACGAGCAACCCCTGAAGTTTGCGATTACGCTTCAATGGTGAAGGAGGTCATAGACGAGAAATATGTGATCTTCACCACAACCACAAATCCGGAATCTCTGGAAATTCTGGATTGTCTTCGTCGGTGTGGGTTGGAGCAATTTTGTTACAGACACTTAGACAGTGTCTTCATCATTGAGTCCTTGGTATTTTTGAGAAATTTGAAAGAGACGAGCAACAAGGAGCTCCATTTCTTTGTTGCTGGAAAAGAGTAGATGTATACAATGATGATTTGCAACGGATCTTTGCCCTACCAACTGGAAGGAACTCACCTGATGAATTCACAGTTGGAATGACGGACAAAGAGTATCTTCAGAAGGTGCTTCTGAGACCTGCCAACAGCACCAACATCACCAATGTTAAAGCACCATATCTGAAGAGGAAGTATAGATTACTCTTTGAGATTGTCTCAAAATTAATTCTGGGGATTGCATTCAGTCCTGATGCCTTGACCCAGCAGAAGCTAAGTGTGATGACTGTCATTATTGAGAAGGCACAGGATATGAACTGGTTAGGTTTGTTCAAACACAGATTACTGCAGGAGACAGATAAGTATATGATTGATGAAAATAACCATGTGGTGTTGTCCAAGAAAGTAAGCAACATTCACAAAGTCTCTCTCATCCTCGCTGATAAGCTTCCTGATTACAGATGGTCTGAACAAGGCAAAAAGGTCTATCCACCAAAGTACAAAGCTCTTCTCTCAAGAGATGAAGAGTTATCAGGACAAAGAGATGATGATCCTGCCCCCTACGTGCCCAAGATAAAGAAAGACAAGGCACAAGCACCATCTGTGCAATCGGAAGCACAAGGTCAGCCTCACAAAAGAGTCGTGAAAAGGAAGCAGATGGCAACAAAGCCTGCTAGACAAACTGAGGATGTGAGTGAGAAAAGGCAAAGGAAGCTCACCACAATGCTTTCAAAGAAGAATGAAATGCCTTCTGAAGGTCTGCAAGATGAGGATAGTGATGTGGATATTTTGGAATCTGCTGAAAAGTAACTTGAGGAGCAGATTGTGGAGATAGTTGGTGGAGAGACTGGTGTGAGCTATGAGCACACAGTCAGCACGGGTAGAGATCTGACTACAGAAGAAGGAGCTGGTCAGATGGAAATTGTGACCATTGCTGGAGAAGAAGAAGGTGAAGGTGAATAAGAGGAGGAAAGGCTAGAAGAGGCCCAGGATGAGTCAGAACCATTTGATTCTGCTCACCTGAGCTCTCTATTTAAAGGAAGAGAAGCTACTCACTTACCCAGATCACCCACTCCCCCATCACCATAACCAAAAATCACCCTACCATCACCCCCCAAACAAATCAACCTACCTTCTGCTCAATCAGAAATTCCCACACTTGAGCCAACCCCACCTGCAGAAACCACACAAACTCCCACGCCCACACCCGAAATACCATCTGAGGAGATCCCACCTGGTCAAGAACCTGATCAGGAAGCGCAGGAGGAAGAAGAGAGAGAAGACATGTTTGTCTCCGTCTCACACAATCCATTCAACAAGAAGACCATCCTGGAATCACCTGAACAAGAACACTCCACAGTGTATTTCTTACGGAGACAGGTGAATGCTTTTCTGGACAAACACTTTCCTAGTCTAATCAACCATCAGGGGATCAGAAAGCAGATGGAGGAAATTGTCTTCTGGAGAGATATCAGACTTAAGGATATTGAAGACTTTCTTATTCTGATGGAAGCTTTGGAGTCTGATTATTTTGTTGATTTGGAAAAGAGGGCCAAGCTGAATGTTGGTGTATCCAGTGCTGCGGAGTTGACATCTGATGAGGATATCAGATGGCTGGTGCATCAGAAACTTGGCATTTCTGAGGAGGAAGAAGAGTTTGCTCATGAATTCTTAGAGTATGAGCAAGGTGATGAACCAGTCCAGGGTGCTGCAGATGAGACCCTAACTGGTGAGGCGTCAACATCTGGACATGTTCTTGCCTTATCTGCTGAATCCCTAGATCTTCTTTCGAACACTATTCAAGATGGGGTGAAGGCATCTGTTGATTCACAATTCAACAGTCTGGCACAGAACTTGATGGACAGATTCAGAGAAGAACAATTGGCATTGGTCAAAGCTGAACAAAAGTTGACAATCGAGAAGCTGCTGCACATGCACGATGAAATATCTGAAAGAGTTATGAAGCACATAGATCCACTATCAGATAAACTTACAGCTGAAGTGTCTATTCTTTCTGACATTGGAGTCCTTCTAGAGAGTATTTACGCTTCTTTGGAGAAAACTGATACAAGCCTTGATGCTATCTGGAGGAGATTTGAAGGCTCCATCAGCAAAGCCAAAAAGTCCCTAGAGTCTGTTCTGAATCGGATTATGGGACTTGCGCCAACAGCTTCTAATGTGCAAATAACCCCGTTGGCCGTCGAAGAACTGAAAGACAAGGTAATGAGAGAATTCAAAGCATTGAACATCCGTCTGACACACCTTTTTGAAGTAACCAAAAAGGGGGAAGAAGAACCAGAAAAACAGGTAACAACTTCATCTGGTCGGGGTTTGACACTTGTCGTTACCGAGGAAACAACTGCTGAGGCTCCAGATACGGAACTAGCTGACATGTTCCAGACAATTGAAGAACACAGCAGGTTGTTGGAGACTCAAGATAGGGCCTTAGCTGAACAGAAATCTTCCATTGGTGAATTGGTTACAAGGGTTGACAAGATTGAAGATTTTTCTTCAAATGTTCAGAAAAGATTCGATTCTGAAGATCAGGTCAGGAGTCTTGAACTGGAAAGGAAGCTACAAGAAGAAGACACTGCAGAGACTGAGGCTGGAAAGAGGAAACAACAGAAAGACAAACAGGTAAAGAAGCCGACTCAGAAGCTAATTATGACTCGTTCTCAAATGAGATAGGGAGTCATTGAGGCTGCTATCAAGAAGAAGAAACTTGCTGATGTTGTAGGCCTGAGCAGAACATATGTCAGAAGACAAAGTAAAAAGGTTGCTGCTGCAGAAGAGAGGGACTGGGAAGAACGTGCCTTACCTGAAGAGGTTGAAGGGATTCTGGTAGCTCGATGAGATTTGATCCCGTAATGGACCAGGATCAAGGTGGATTGGCTAAGTGATGTTTACATCCTACAGAAGAAACCAGAACACACAGATCAAGGTGCTTTCGATGCTGAGTTTTTGGACTGGCTGGAGACAAATTATGAAAATTTTTACAAGGTTCTGATGCATGAAGGCAAGATCATGACCTTGATGCCTTCTGCACCCAGGTTTGAAACCATGATTTCGCCCCTTTGATCTGACAAGTCCCTCGACCCGATTGGCTTCAAAAAGTTGTTCTACGACTTTCCAAGGAGAGGAGACATCATTGAACGAGACAGACTGGAAGCGCTACTGCAAAGAATGTACAAGATTTTTGTTATTCCATCTGATCTTCAGAGGTTCTCCTTTTGAAGTTTGGTTCAGAAGATTGCTAATAGGATCAGATAGATAAGTATCTTTTTTCACTGTACTTGTAATCTCACTATCATCAATGAAAATGCACTACCCTTTTGATCCTAAAACAACTTCTCATTGCCTTCTGGACTGTTATTTCTGTTCTTTACATTCATGGTTATCTGTTTTTCTGATTAAATGTTTTGGTTCCTTCAAAAAGGGGAAAATTGTTGGGAAATTTGTAGTTTTGATGGAAGTTCCCAAATAGGTTGTAATAGGACTAGTCAGACCTGTTAGATGACTGATGATTTAGAATCATGATAGGATATCCAGCTGAGATGTATAGACAACTGATGTATTAGATAGGTCACATATTGAGGGGGAACTCAATATGTATAGGTTAAGTCTCAACGAAGATCAGAAGATCAGACAAGTCAGATAGTCAGATGATCAGGTGAAGACATGAAGCCGAAGACTCAGAAGACCTGAAGATCAGATGACTACCTGAAGAACAAGACCAAGAAGACCTCAGATTACATACATCAGAAGAAGGAAACAGAGTCTGCAAGTTGTGCTAAGACAACCTACATCAGAAGACTCAATTAGGTAGACTAATCAGGTTTTAACTGATGAGGTCAGCTCAATCAGGTGACAACCAAATGATTCACCAAGTCATACGAGCTCATCAGACAAGAAGATTGTCAACCTTAGTTGGTAAATCAAACACTGAATAAGTGTACTTGTTAACCAATGAGAATGAGACACGTATGTACGGAGCTGACAATGCGGGATTCGGCGGATCACAGTCAAACGGCTATAAAGGACAAACTTGCATGCTTTCGGCCATGCCGCCTATGTGCACGTCATATCCATCCTGCAAACCTACCTTAAATAGACCAAAATTCGAATTGCTCTCCAACGGCTAGTTCGATTTTGTGTCTATATACATAGGATCAAACCTTCATAGTAAGGTTACAAAAATTATCATCAAGCTCAAGCTATCCGCAATTTCCGCACGAAGAACACAAAATCAAGAATATTGTCTAAGTGTTCATCCCATAGTTCTTAGCACAGAAATCTTATCCTTTAGTTTTAGGCTACCCAAATACTAGGATAGATATCCAGTTGGAACACAACAAATCTTATACCCAAATCAAAAGTTAGGTTAAGTTTGTTTAGCAAGATTTCAGACTAGGGTTTCTAGTTCTGATTTCTGGGATTGGTTGAATGAGAACTCTTGAAACATCTGTTGTACTGTGTTGGACTAACACATTAAACTAAGTCCATTTGGTTAAGTTGGTGCCCCTGCTGATAGAGAAGAGTGGACCTAGGACAAGTTATCCGAACCACTATAAAATCGTGTGTGCCTTAATCTGCTTTACACTATCTGCACACACCTGTTTAACTATTGCATGCATATTCTAAGTTTGGATCAGATTTGCACCAAGCAACTGATCTGATCATGTTGGCACTTTGTCATCTAATCCAAAACAGGTTACTTAGAATCTGATTTGAGAAAACTGGTTTTTCACACGGGTTAATCTTATCTTCCGCACATCAGTTAAACTGATAGACACTTAACTGATCAGCCATCAGGCGATCAGTAAGTTGGATATCAGTCCAAACTGATTCACACGCACTCTGATCAGACAACTTGTTATTCACACCTGATCCCACGAAAAAGTTTCAGAAGCCTATTCACCCCTCCCCTTTAGACTTCTGCCTCACTAAAACCCGTTTTGGACCTACAATTGACCTCAAATAGATTTAGTCCCATAAGTTTTTTATCGTTGATTTAGTCCCAATAACTTTGACAATGTCCAATTTTAGTCCCAAATCGGCCCGAACAACGTCGTTTTGCCATTTTTATTTGGGGCTTTCTGGCGGATGTTGTGACTCGACTGCCACGTGTATTTTTTTTAACAGCTAGAATTTCAGGCATATATAATTAAAATTTTAAACTTAAAATTAAAACAGAATTGACGACAAGAATTAGTCAAACACACTTAAAAATACACCTGACAGTACACGTGGCAGTCAAGTCATAACATTCACCGGAAAGCCCCAAATAAAAAATGGCAAAACAACGTTGTTTCGACTGATTTGGGACTAAAATTGGATATTGTCAAAGTTATTGGGACTAAATCAACGACAAAAAAAAAACTTATGGGACTAAATCTATTTGAGGCCAAAGTTATGGGACCATTTGTGATTCAAACTCTTGCAAGTTATAATCTGTAATTGTTATAATTGTATAATCGAAGTAGCAACTAGGGCAGATCACCCTAGGGATAACGAAGTCTAGATTATATGGTTCGAACGTTTCGCTTCCATAGTTTAGTTTGCTCTATTGTTTTGGTTCGTTAATGCGTTTTGTAGATTAAATCTTAAATACATGTTTTGAGGTTGTTCATTTGGATAGATTAATTAGGGGTCGTACTTTCTAAATAATTAAACTTAAGAAACAATTCGGACTAGTTTGGTCGTACCACTGGTCTAGGGGCAAGATTCGAATAGAGTCAAGAATATCATTAGTTTTTAATTGAGTGGATAATCATTCAGGAGGAAGCTATCCGAGAACTAGACTGTTTTTATTTATTGTTTCCTTTTTATTTACATGTTTTCTATTATTTTTAGAATAAACCAACCAACCCCCCCCTTTAATTGCTTTTATACACGAATTGTTCAATATAATTTCACTATTTCCTGTGAGATCGACTCTTACTTATCCTACTACATTAGTGGATTAGCTAAGGTATTTATATTTATTTTTGGATGCCGACGACTGCACACCACTGATTTTTGGCCAAATTGGTGAATTAAAGCGCCACATTTTTTGTCCAACTTTAGACCTTTTGCATATGTTTATATTATTAAATTAATTTAAATTATAATAATAAAATTATATTTTTATGGATATTATTTGAATTTATTTATTATTTCAATTATTAATATTATTATATATTTAATAATATAGATGTATAACTCCAACTCATCAATTTGGCCAAAAATCAGCCATCACATGTGCAATTCCGATGATAATTGAATTTTTCTATCTGAAAGGATGAAAATTAGACATTATGAACTAAAATTGAAAATTCAGATGGATAAAGAAATAAAATTGGATTCATTCAAATTTACCTGACCAAAATTTATATTTTCCCAAAAATAGAGAATATCCACAAGGATGAATAGACATCCCATAACATTAGCAATTATTCATCAAATATATATATTGAACTTTTTTTCATCAAATATACACGAAGAGGAAGACTGGGGATCACAACAACGATTATCCTCTATCATGTTCTGTGAGAAAAATAGAGAAAAATAGGTGCGACATTCGTGTACGCACACAAGTTCACGCCCCGAAAGCAATTTCGTCCATGATTTACACCACACCCCTCCCCCCGTGCGCGCCAGCGTGGAGGTTGAAGCATAATCAAGACAAGTATTTACAACCCCCCACATGGGTTGTTAGTTTTATACCATTTCCTTTCCTTTTCATTTTCCAATGTGTGATGACAATTTCACCTTTTCCCTCTTCCCTTTTCCCTACACAATTTCCAAGTTACAATTACACAATTTTCCATTCAAATTTCCAACATGTTCGTCATCAAAAGTTGATGAATGGATAACATTCGTAGCTAGAGAGGGAGAGAGAGAAGTGTGGAGAGAGAAGAGAAATAATTTAAATTGGGTAGGATTTAGATATTTACATGAATTTTAAAATCATGCAAATTTGTACAAAACACCAACAAAATATTCACTAATACAGATTTGGATTTGCATGTTTAAAAAGGTCTTAGACAAATGGTTATAACAATTTGTCCAAAAGAATGATTGTCTAAACTTAGACAACTGTTATAAAACCGTTATGCAAAAGTGGAGCTTAGACATCGGTTTTTAACCGCGGTCCAAAATATATGCTTAGACAGCGGTTAAAAACCGATGTGCAAGATGCAACATAGAAAGCGGTTTTTAGCCCCGAACCCACAAATCTCATATATAAGCCACCAAGTCTCCCAATTAATTGAGGAAATTATTCGCTCCCATGGGTGACCTTGGGCGCCTGAGTGGGGATCAATTCCGCTCGGGCACTTGCTTTCTTGTGTTTACTTAATGAAATTAATTCTATATGTTCTAAAAATTATTTTTTCTTACAATTTTTTTTAAAATTCTTTATTTCAATTATCTTATTTATTAATTCAATCACATTTTTATATAATAATTTTTTTTATATAAATTTAAATTTAAATTTAAATTAAATTAAATTATATTAAAATTATATTTTTTTTACTTGTTTTTTAAAAAAAAGTACTACCTTTCTTTTAAACTTGTAATACTTTTCCTTCTAAACAAGTAATACTTTTCTATCTAAATAAGTAATATTTTTCTTTAAACTAGTAATACTTTTTCATCTAAACAAGTAATACTTTTCTTTAAACAAGTTATATCTTTCTATCTAAACAAGTAATACTTTTCTATTTAAACAAGTAATACTTTTCTATCTAAATAAGTAATATTTTTCTTTAAACAAGTAATACTTTTTCATCTAAACAAGTAATACTTTTCTTTAAACAAGTTATACCTTTCTATCTAAACAAGTAATATTTTTCTATTTAAACAAGTAATAATTTTCTATCTAAACAAGTAATACTTTTCTATCTAAACAAGTAATACTTTTCTATCTAAATAAGTAATACTTAGACAAAATTGAATTAATTTATAAGAATATTAAATATTAAATATTATAGGTATTAATTTATAAGAATAGTGATACAAGTTCATGAGTGTAATAGTATGAATTTAATATTATGAACAAGTTTTACATAAGAGTTTGTGTTAATCTCATTATATATATAAGACGAATATTAAAAAGAAATAACACGAGAATTTAAAGAATAAAATATTTGAACTGTACCTAAAAAAAATTTACAAAAACAAAAAAATAAAACAAAAAATACAACAAATATTTGTAATTCTGAAAATTAATTAAGGAGACATAATTAAAAAAAGTATAAGTCCCAAAAGTGATTATTTTCGCATATTTTTACATGTTTTAAATGTCTAAAATTGTGACGAGGTTACGAAAATATAATATTGTCACTCAATAACCTAATAATTGTCTAATATTAATTGATCTAGTGTGTAATTTTACCATTGATTCATGACGTCACATGTGAAATATGTAAAATCATATTGCATACAGACGCATGGAACAAAATGCAAACTTGTGTGTGTATATTTGAAATGCATTAATTCACTTTGCATTATTTGATTTATGAACCCGTCTGTCCAAACTTTTACTGGGACAAATGGGCTCAAAACCGCTTCTCCAATTCTTCTTGCAATTTATGAACCACCTGCTCTAAGTTTTGTTCTTGGACAGCGGTTTTTAACCGCTGTCTTTTTCTTCTTTTTTTTAATAAAACCTCTCTCCAAGGGACATTTTGCAGAGCTGTTTGAAAAAGCGGTTGTCCAAGTCGAATTGTCCAAACTTATATGTGTAGTAGTGATTGATTTAATTTAGTTGTCATTGAATTGAATATAACCGAGTTTCGGAGCATTAGATAGTGATAGTTCCTAGGCTTGGCAATGGGGCGGGGCGGGGCCGGGGGACAACTCCCCATCCCCGTCCCTGTGAAATTCGGTCTTGGTAGGAATCCCCATGAACCATTCGGGGAAAAAACTCAAATTTATTCCCTTGTAACGGGAATTTCATCCTCATGGGATTATTTAACCTTTTTTTTTTTTTTTTAATTATAAAAATTTAATTTTCACAATTTTATTATGAATATAAAAATTCAAAATACAAATTAAACAACATCTATAAAATTTAAAAAATAGTTCAACATCAACATCAACAAAAATTCGAAATATAAAATTAAGCATACAACATAAATAAAAATAAAAAATAGTTTATTGTTTATCTTATTTGTTCTTTCTCATAATTAAACAACTTTAATTCTCCGTTTCACTTGCATCCATGTCAAACTCCTCCTCAAAAAATATATATTAGTAAACTATAATTTTAAGATTAGAGTTTAGAATTTTAAAACATATTATTTAATTATATAAATATATGTGTATATATAATTATATATATATATATTAATTTAAATTATAAAATTAATTAAGGGGGCCTCATGGGAACATGGGGGATCATGGGCGGGAATGCTATCCCCGGCCCCGTCCCGCCCCGACCTTCGGGGGAAAAAAATTCCCATCCCCACCTGACAGGGAATTTTTTTTTGGGATTCCCGCCAGATCGGGGCGGATCATGAGGAACGAGGATTCCCCGCCCGCTGCCAAGCCTAAATTAGTTCCCTTTGTAATTATACACACGCTGAAAAGTATAATTACCAGCCTTGTTTCCCAATAAACCATTAATTATTGTTTGGAATCTTTCTCCTAATAAGTAATGGAGTATCATACACTCACTTAGTCACTTTTTAAAGATGTTAATTAAGCCAAAATATGAGTAAAAAATTTAAAAGTTAATTTCTAAGTAAAGCTTCCATACTTTGCTATAATAAAATTCTCAACAATATTTAAACTAGTTTAGTGCCCGCGTGTTACGCGACTTCTAATTAAAAATTACAATATTTTCAATAAATATTATATTTAATAATTAAAAATATAAATATGTGCATAAATACACTAAATATGAATTAATAATTGTTTAAGGTGTATATTAGTAAATTTTCTTAAACCTTGGAATAAGATTATTATGTCAAGTATTATTTATCCAGTTTAATATGAAATTGAAACCTACAAATCAATACAAAATAAATCGACTAAGAAAAGGCTAATTAATTAATTAATATGTAATAATGAAAAAAAAATTAAAAGTGAATGAATTATAATATAAAATACTTTTGCCACATAATATATGTTAAGATATACATAAGAGCAATTATAAAATAAAATTATTTATTAAAAAATTAATAATTGAATATAATTCACACTAAGATAAAATACATTTAGAATGAATATTTTATTTATCTTAAATTAAGTAAAAAAAAATTATCGAAAGAAAGATAAATGAATAATATTATATAATTAAATAAAATATAAAGTAATAAATATGAATTGCATATTTTATAACATTCGCACATATTTTAAATATCTAAATAATTAGAAATTAATTATACACAAAAACTTAAGTTTTATGACACATAAGATTCTTTTATAAAAAGAATCAAATAGAAAAATGACATGTGTACTCAAATTTCTCATTGAATGACACATATATTAAATTAACATAGAGTTGACACGTCATGAAAAAAAAAACTCCCTATTAGTATATAGAGGGATGTCATTGAAGCAGTTAAACCAACAAATAAATGGAGAGATGAGACTGACTTAAGAAAAAAGATAAATATGTGTGTGTGAGATAGAGATATATATACCCAAAAAATATAGATTTATTTAGCTGAAATATATACTTTAGATTTGAATATTTTAGTGGGCTCCATTAATTGCATACTCCTACATCAAATAATTGTTGGATTGTTTAATTATAGTCAATATTTGGGACAATATTTTAGTTATAAGTTTTAGTACAGCTACAATCTTTGATTCGATCAAGTGCAACGATTCCAAGGTGGTTTAGTCCACCTAGCCACTGGACTCTTCATTTGAGTGGGAGACTCATGTTTGATTCCTTCTGGAAATAAATTTGGAGTTATGGAAGTTATAAGGTAGATTGACGATTTCGTGGAGTATTTGGGTCCTTGGTGTACTAACTACTAACAGCTAACTTTGTGCGATATAAAATAAAAATAAAAAATGCAACGATTCCATTTGTTCCTTTTGATTTGCTAGGCTAATAGGAAACCTACGGTTGATTTGCTCTAGGAAAATAATTAGTTGAATGCAATGTGTGTGCAATTTAGTTGGCATGTTTCAACTCAAGATATTGAGTTTTAATCTTCTTCCTTAAAAAAAAAAATTAAATAACTCGATAAGTAAACACTCTAGGAATCAATAACTTATTACGAGGACATAATAATTAATATAATATGTTTCACTTTATATTTCATATCACTTGGATGAATTACAAGTGTAATGATTGTTTCAATTCATATTAATTAACGTTTAAAATTATTTCATATGATATTATTAATCAAATGGTAAAATTAATTAGAATCTGATCATTTAAAATCGGGTTTCCAAACTTCATATTAGAAACGTCTTAGGATTTCAAAATCTACAAACCAAATATACTTTAAGTGCAAAATTGTAATTTTTTAAACAATATTCATAATATAAAAAAAAAACTTTATTAGTGGCCCACGATAGAGTACAAAAAGATATTTAATGAGTGATAATTGCATTTTTTTTAAACAATCTATTACATTTTTAAGTTATTTTATCATTAGGCCATCACAAGAAAAAATAAATTCCCATGACAATTTCAGCATGTGCCTAATATGGATACCAATCAAAAACTACTATAAAAGAAATTGGAAAAAAAGACACGATAAAATCAAATTGTTTACGAGCCCATAAAATAACTATAATCAACCTAATCAATCCAATTTTCAGCATTTTCATTTTTTATTTTTTTTCAATTTGGTTATAAAATCTTTTATTCATATTATATGTTATGTTCTTTTGTGCGCTAAATCGTTTTCGTAAATATGACTAAAATTCCCATAGGCCGTTCTCCAGCTTCAGCTTTTTTTTTCATTTTCTTTAGAACTATTTTGCCTGTTTTATCGGAATAATTAATGTATGTTTAAATAATAACATTTTCAGCCCATTTTTTTTTTTCTTTAGCAAATCAGCAAAAATTGGAAAAGAAATTGGGCTTAATTCTTGAAGCCCATAAAATAACTATAATCAACCTAATCACCAATTTTCAGCATTTTAGGTTAGAAAATTTTCCGCTTGCGCAGTCGTCGTCCACTTCCAGGCCGTTCTCCAGCTTCAGCTTTTTTTCATTTTCTTTAGAACTATTTTGCCTGTTTTATCGGAATAATTAATGTATGTTTAAACATTTTCCAATTTTTTTTTTTTTTTTTTTTAGTCCATTAGGTGGCCCGAACTGTAATCTTTATTATTGTTTAAAATGAATGCTTTTAAAATTAAACCAATGGGTTAGGGTCAAACCATTTTAATATCTCTACCATTTAATATCTCTACCATACTCATATATAATACTGTTGCATACAAAATTCTTTATATATTTAATTTAAGACAAAATCTTGTATCAAGTATCAACCATGCATACTCTTATTTCAAATTAATCTCACATAATTATTCGTGTCCAAAATTTTACAGGGCTTTGACATAACGTTATTTTCCTCTCCTCTTTCCCTAAAACTACATGCCACCGCACACCACAGTCATCATGCAAAACAAAAATTACCAATATATTCATAATAAAAAAATACTAATTGAAATATAATTTAATATTGAGCTCCAACTATTTAATAATTGAGGGAGACGATTTGTGATTGCTTGAGATTTTGAAATACCAACTTTTCAACTCAATTATTAAATTCCACGAACATGCTTTACTCTTCGCCCATACACATAAAAACAAATAGAAAAAAAATAAGCTCCCATCATACAATTCGTGGAGGAGAGCAGTTAAAATTAACAACACACGTTTTTTATTATTTTAAGAACAAAAAAAAAAAAAAAAATGCTCCCTCCGTCCCAATTTTAGGTGGGATTGTATTTTGATTATAAGCGTTTAGTTGGAATAGTGGAATAAATGAAAAGAGTGTGGGTAGGAATTATTTATTAGTATTTTATATGATAAAGTGATAAAGTGATGGGTAATTGTGGGTAAAAAGTATTGTTTATTAATATTTTATATGATAAAGTGTGTAAGTAATTTTACCATAAAAATTGAGAAAAAAAAATGAGTAATTTACCATAAAAATTGGACCGGATAGTAATAATAAGGCGGCCAAAAATATAGACCAAAGACAAAATCAAATATCTCCACCGAAGATCATGTTTATATCCACTTGTTTTTAAATTACTTTCTTCATTGTGGAAAGATTCTTTCGCCAGCTGGCTAACAGACTATTTCATCTCTCTTAATCACACAATTATTCTTCAAACCCCAAAAATTAAATAAAAAAAAGAAAAATCACATATCACCTATTATTTATGATTTATCTAGTACTATATATATGCATATTATCACATGCTTCTCTTAAAAACCATCTCTTTTAAATTAATTGTACATAATTAAAGAGAAGTAACATGGGTGGATCAACTTTTGTAATCACATTATGTGTTCTTCTCTTAACAACCTCTGTTTCTGCCCAACTCCAGCTGAATTATTACAAAAATACCTGCCCTGACGTCGAAAACATTGTCCGAAAAGCCGTCACGGCCAAATTTCAGCAGACATTCGTCACAGTTCCTGCAACTATCCGTCTCTTTTTCCACGATTGCTTCGTTAAGGTACTATGGAGAAACTCACTGATAAATACATTTCAAAATTGCAACTTACTGATGGAACAAAATGGTTGCATATACGTAGACTCATTTACACTTTTACGTGCAATTTTAGCTATATATGCAATTTCATTTGTACTTATTAGTAATTTTGCATAAAAAAATCGTACCTATTAGTAATTTTCCTCAGGGATTTTTTCAATGATGATCAATGCTGGAGATTGTGTACACAGGGGTGTGATGCTTCGGTGATCGTAGCGTCGACGCCGAACAACAAGGCCGAGAAGGATCACGACGACAATTTGTCCTTGGCCGGAGATGGGTTCGACACCGTGATCAAGGTGAAAGCTGCAGTCGATGCTGTGCAGAGATGCAAGAACAAGGTTTCTTGTGCGGACATTCTTGCATTGGCAACTCGGGATGTCATTAATCTGGTTTGTAATTTGAACAGTATTAGTTGTTTTATTAAAGAGTATTAGTTGGTTTACTGTAAGGTATTAGTTGCGAAACTGGTGCACGGTAAAGCTGAACTACACAAGACTGACTATGTCTTATGTAAACCAGTTTCACGGTGCAACTGATTTGATTTGCATTTTGTGTGTAAAATATTAGTTGCAAAATATGTAGGGTAAAATTAAATTACTCATAATTAGGTGATTAAATGTTTGGTTGAAAATGAATTGTTGCAGGCTGGTGGGCCCTCATATCCTGTGGAATTGGGAAGACTTGATGGACTGAGTTCAACTGCTGCAAGTGTTGAAGGAAATTTGCCTAAACCAACTTTCAATTTGGATCAGCTTAATACCATGTTTGCTTCAAGAGGTCTATCTCAGGCTGATATGATTGCTCTCTCAGGTAATTAATACTTAATTTATACTAATTAACCTTTGTTAATTTAGTCTAATTGAAATTAATTACGTGTCCTTCTCGAATCATAAATGCAAAAGCTAGTATGACCAACAACATTTGTTTATTTTTCCACAAATTGCACCTGTTACTCAAAAAGGCGATTATAATACCCAGTAATAGTTTTCAAATTTTTCCTCATATAATTGCTACATCCAATAATACAAACATTACATTAAATTCAATTACTACTCACTATTTATAAAGAAATACAAATGGACACCTAAACTAGAATATTTTCCTGTTTTCGTAACGTTTTCTTTTTGGTGTACTGTCCATGTGCAGCGTGCCACACTGTAGGATTCTCCCACTGCAGCAAATTCGCGAACCGGATCTACAATTTCACCCGCCAAAACCCGATCGACCCGACCCTGAACCGGCAATACGCGACCGAATTACAGGGTAAATGCCCCAGAATTGTGGACCCGAGGATAGCAATCGACATGGATCCAATCACACCCCGAAAATTCGACAACGTATACTTTAAAAACCTTCAGCAAGGAAAGGGGCTTTTCAGTTCGGACCAAGTTCTGTTTACGGATTCAAGGTCCAAAAACACGGTTGATACTTGGGCCTCAAACCCCCAGGCCTTTAACGCGGCCCTCATCCAGGCCCTAACTAAGTTGGGCCGGGTCGGGGTGAAGACCGTACGTACTGGGAATGGGAATATTCGTGTGGATTGCGGGAGATTTAATTAAAGGATTATTGTTAATTGAAAATTAGAGGGAGTTAATAAACGTAACACACACTCTAACCTTAACTGTGGTTAGTGAGTTTTGGGGTTTGTGGCATGTGAATCACGTCGAAATTTCATTATACTCCTTCATTGCGGAGTTGTTTTTGGTTGATTTGTATTTTCATACGAGTTTCTGTTGTTTTCAATCAATTGTAAGATGGCAGTGATTGAGTGTGCTTATATTTCTCCATTTTCAGTATTTGCGTTTAATATTCCTTTTATTATGACTTATGATAAAACTTCGATTTTACCCTCACAATATACACTTATTTACCCTCAATATCATTATTTTTTCTAACATAATTTTTTTTTATCAGACAAAAAAATTGTATTAATTGGGTACAGTGGATACTCTAACTCATACATCAACGAGCAATTACACAAATAATCTAACTTTCCACCTGAAGCATGTGGACCTAATTTATATCTATCTCGATGTCAAAATAGCTCCACAACACTTCATAGGGTCTATTTTTTCAAACCGCAAAAGAATGATTTCTAACACTAGGTATTTTAATCGACAACCAATACCACATCCGAGCTTTAAATTCATTAAATACCTTTGTGACGGAAGGGAATATGTTATTGAAGACTAAATCATTTCACACTTCCATACTATCCAAACTGAACTAATCCAAAAAGTGGCTGTTGTACCCGGTTTATGTCCGTCGGCGAACAAGCAACAATCAATAAGAATCACCGATCAAAGCAATGAACTAAGCAATAAAGAACGCAGTGTTTGATTACCCAGTTCGTCTATGAATAAGACTAAGTCTGGGGGAGACCAAGCCAGGAGTATTGTACTATTTATTTTCTGCCTAGGATTCTAAGATTTCCGATCCTTTACAATGTACGATACAAGTTATATTTATAGACACAGAACTAGGGCTGCAGTCTTCGTGGGCTTCATCTCACGGGCCAACCTAGGGTTTCAGCCGCCAGACTATGGTTTCCTTTCTTGTCCCGCAAGTCGCGCTTCTAGATACACTTACCCTGATTATGATCCGTGAAATCTGCCTCACTAACTACCCGAATCTCTTCCATGTTTATCTTCATCCGACATCGGGACCTAGTCGGCTCCGACTTACGCATCCTTCCAAGTCGCTTCGCGACCTCCCTGCTTTTCCCAAGCCAATCCCGCGACCTGCCGATCCTTTGAGGTCGCCTCGAATCCTGCTGTCGGATGATATGTCAGCCACGAGATAGTCAAGTCCCCGACCCCCTTTAAGTCGGGTTATTTCATGTTACAACAATTGCCCCTCAAGATGAGGTCGCAAGCTCGCTTTGGGGCCTTGTCTTGAACCGTTGATGTTTATCGACTTGCGGCAAGTCAGCCTCGAGATATGTACCCGAGTCGAATCCTCATTCTTTGGGAGGCGTATGGTTTCTTCGATTTCCCAACTCGGTGTGGTGTGTCAGAATCGTAATGATGGTATGGCAGACAGGTGACGTTTCACGCCGCGAGCTCGCCCAACTAGCGATCGCGTGTTTCCTACGCGCTGCACGCGCGACCTCGATTTCCGCGGGGGGCCTCGAGAGTTCAAATTTGCACTTTCGACCCCCCAACCCTCTTTCTATAAATAGGCCTAGGGTTCCACACCTTAAACCCTTCTCCCACTTTGATTCCAACGCTTATAAAACTCGAGCCTCAGCATCCGTTTCTCCGGCCAGCCTCAGAAATTCAGTCACCTTTCAGGGATCCATCTTCTCTCTGTTCCATATTGATGGCATCCGACTCTCGATCCTCTCCTGCACCCCCTCTGTTCCTGATTTCATCGTCGTCAGATGATGACAACACGGCGATTGCCGAACTGTACCGCCACAACATTAGTGTGACCGCCGCCCCCAATGCCAAAGTGCCCCCAACCGCCGGTGCCTCAGGCGCCGGTCGGGGCGATGATGGAGACGTTGACGACCAATTCCTGATGGAGTTGGAGGAAATTACTCATGTCCCTGCTCTGGAGCTGAGCTCTCTCCGTACGACCGCGCCGTTGAGGATGGAGAAGACCGGGCCCTCTAACCCACCCCGAAAGTATGGTGCCTACGAGCGGGTCTTCGATTATCGCTCATATGAGGCCCGGGCCCCATACAAGAGACCTGACCATAGCTACCGAAAGTCGGTCAAGTCGGGCTTCATAGCGTCGCATGAGAAGAATAGGTTGGTCCTTTTCGACAGATACGTGCGGTCCCTTCGCCGCCTATACAAGGTGCCCCGGGACGTGCGCCTCTATGGAGCGACCTCCGAGGAGAGCGCCGACCAGCCACCACCCGGGATGATCGCGGTTAACGGGCATACAATGGAGGCTGGGATTCGCTTTCCACTTCACCCGACTATCTCTCACTTGCTGGCAGCCTGGAACCAGAGCCTAACCCAGATCACTCCCAATGGATGGAGCTATATTTTATCCACCAAGACTGTGCTCGGGCTGGCCGGGCCGCATCGATTACCAACCCCGGGTAAACTGGCCTTCGTGATGACTCCAATCCATCAAGTCAGCGGCTATAATGTCGTGCGGCTTCGCAAAGGTCGAGAACTTGTGAGCGGGATCCCTAACAAGGCCGAGGGCTGGCATACCAAGTGGTGGTTTGTCGGGGGGGCATGGGAGTCCATGGATCCTTCGAGCACTCTGCCAATCCATGTCCCAACCGACTATGCGACTCGGGTCGCCCACGGTAGGTTTCGAGTTTTCTGACTTAGATACTTGTACTGATCTAATTCTCCTCTTCTTTTGCAGTCTTCACACCCGATGTCACTGACCTTTACTGGGATTTCTTGGAGGTGTCTAATACTGTTCGCGATACTCCACCGAGTTGGCAGGACGTGAATGCTTTAAACTCCGAGCTCGACCGTCTTAACGTCGACTTATACACATACCCGTGTCACTTGAAGATCCCCTGTAAGTATTCTCACTCTGTGCTCATCAAACTTTCATTGTCGACCTGTCCGACCGACTGTAACATCAATGTTTCTGCAGTCCCCAGTATCCCCATTTACCGACGCCAACCTCCTATAGACGTATGGCTTCCCGCCAGATGAGGCGAGTGGCGACCTCCGAAGCTGCTCCCCCGAGGCTGCCCCCTGCCGAGGTTGCTCCTCCAAGCTCGGTCCCTACTGGTCCCCCCGTCGTCGACAAAGGCAAGAGAGACTACGGGATAGACTCCGCCGACTTCCGAGCCTACTCAGAAAAAAGTGAGGGAGGAGCTTGGGACCTATCAATCGGAGATCAACAGGGGACTGGGAAAGTCAGATCGAGTCCACCCCACGTCGCAACCGGCTACCTCAGCCCCAATTTCGCCGCCCACCACCTTGCGACTTGCTTCACCTGTCCCGAGGAGAGGTCGTCATGAAGATGATGATTCCTTTCTAGGCTGGGATAAGGAGCGGGTGGATGAGTATGTTCTAGTCACTCGCCGTACAATCTCTTTTCACGCTATTTCCAGTATTCTGACGACTCACTTTCTTTTTCAGCCCCAACTTTGTGCCAGCCGAATTTTGCCCGGAGGTGGTTAACTTCCTTAGGTGCTCACCACTTCAATCGGCCAAGCTCCCTGATAACTGGCCGGGCTATCTTTCCCACAGCGTGCGGAACCTCCTTTGAGGGTGGATGCGTACGGACCATGCCAACGCTCGTCGCCAGAAGGTGACGGGCAACTTGTACTCGGCCCAGGTCCACTCCCAAAAGGCGGCCTTTTTCCTGGAGAAGTCCAGCACCCAAATGGAGACTGAGCTCCGACGTCTCCGGGAGTCGCAAGCTCGGGTGGCTGATCAGGCCCAGTTGATCTTGGCGGCGGCCGAGACACAAAAGGGGATGGAGAAATCCAATTCAGAGCACCTTCTGCGGATCTCGACCCTTGAAGGTCGCCTGGATGAGGCGGAGGGTGGACTAGCCTCGGAGAAGCTGAAGTCGACCCAGGCGAAAGGGCGGCAGGCTGAGGCGGAGGCCGCACTGGCGGCCGAGAAGTTAAAGACATCCCAGGTGGAGAAGAAGGTGGCCGAGGTGGAGGCCGACCTGGCCGGGGTGAAAGCGGAGCTGGCCGGGATTAAGGGGGAATATGATACCAGGGAGGCCCAGCTCAAGGCCGCTGAGGAGGCAAATGCTAACTTTGCGTACGTGATGGCATTCGTGGGTGCCATCTGAATCTGTCATCGGGCGAACCCCTCTGGAGACCTTACTGGGCATGTCGCCGAGCTCAAAGACTACATCATCGACAACCCTCTGGCCCGCGACGTTGTGCTGGAGATCCAGGACTTGGAGGACATGGGCATTGATCTCTCATTTTATCCGGACCCGAGTCGGATCGTACGCCCTCTCCCAGACCCTTCGAAAGTCGACCCCCCTATTTTCATACCTTCCGAGCCTACTGTGGAGGAGGTACCAAGCTCAGAGGTTGATCCCCCCGCAGTTACGTTTCCGGAGCCTCCTTTCGGGACGGTCAGCACCCTGCCTCGACTGCCTCTGCCAAGCAAGAATGAAGTTTCCCCCCCATTTTTTTTGTTAGTATCAATGTACCGGCCTCTGGGACTTGCCTTGTAATGAACAATCTTCCGGCCTTTGGGCCTCTATCAATGAGAAAGGTTACTTTGTTTTTCATCTCATCTATTATTTGTCTTGTCAATGAAACTCCCATGCTTTATCCCCCAAGTCGAGGTCGCAAACTCGCATTGGGGCCTTAACTTTGAACTATAGTTCGTCACCGACTTTCGATAAGTCGGCCTTGGGATTTGTGCCCCTGCCGAACCCCCATCCTCGGGGAGGCGTACAGTCGCCTCGATTTCTTGAATCGACGTGATGTGTGACAGACCCGCAATGATGGCCTGGACACGTTGTGACGCCGCACGCAGGGAACTAAACCAATCAACAGTCGCGTACCGCCTACGCGCTGCCCCATGCGACATCAATTTTCTCGGGGGAGCCTCGGGAGTTTGAATTTGCGTTCTCACCCCCCGTCTATCCTCTATAAATAGGGTGGGGGTTTCCAACATACAAACCATTGCATCCTCTCTGCTCCCCATACTTATGGCCCCCCAGCTTAAGCATGAGAAATTTCGACGAGTCCTCAGTTTCAAGGCGCCCTCTGGCAACAAGCTTCCTCTACTCTACACGAATGGCCTCTGGTATTCAATCTATCCCTGTGTTTCCCCCATTTCTGATCTTGTCTTCCTCGGAGGATGACCATACGGCCATTGCCAAGCTTTGCTACCACCCAGGTGGCGGATTCGCCGCCGCCATCATGGAGGTGCCCCTGGCCCTCTGTGCCTTGGGCGCCGATCGGGATGACGGGGTTAACGATGATGGGCATCTCCTGACATGTAATATGGATTTAGTATTGTACATGCGAACTCTATCATGCCAAAATGTGTTGGGGTTATACGTGAAAGTATGTTTTTACTTTGTATAATCTATGTATTAAACACTTATTTACTGAAATAAATTATTTATCACTGTTGCTTTAAATATGATTGAATGTTATATATATTTATTGCAAACCGTTCATAGCAAGCGTTACATTGTAGTTAACGTGGTGATACCAGATCACAGAAGATCACGTTAACAGTTCCTTGTATATGAGTGCGTGTTTCACAACTTAGATAGATCCAAACAATCTATTGGTAGAAGTTGATGTGTAAGGCTCAAATTGGCTTGTCTTGACCAAGAGATTACACTAGTGCATTCGATGCGCTGAAGCGGACCTGCAGAGAGGATAAACTCATTCGCACTGAGTTAAGAGATTAAGAGTTAAACCTCAGTGGTTGTTGATTTCTTAATCTCTGTCACTTAATAAGGACTGTGTGTGATTAGCAGTTATTATTTTGACTTATAAATGGGAAGAGAATCATTGTGACTTCGATACCCTATATCTTGGGCAATAATATTAATTGCACGACAGTTGCTAAATTAATACAGAGAATTGTGTGCTTGCAAAAGTCTTGCTTTATCATATCAAATCTTGCAAGTGGAATTAATTTTTCGGTATGGATAATAAAGCTGGGTTGTCCTTACTCCAAGGATAAATATATTAATTAATATAAAGCTTTTCAGTGGCTTAATTAATTAATGGACTAAATAATCTTAAACAGGGGAAATAATAACCGGGAGCCATATTACCATAATATGGGTTCAGATTGGATAGTGCAATATTAATTATATAGTGGTATTAATTAATATTAATGGGCTGAATTATATTGTGGCTCAATATTGGAATTCAGAAGTCCATTGGAAGGTCCATCTTAATTCTCCTAAAGGCCCCTCAAGTAGCCCAATTAAAGTCCTATAAATAAAAGATGTTTAAAACAAAATAAATTTATTGTTGCAATATTTCCTCAATTTTCGAAAATAATTAAAGGAAAGAGGGAGAAGATTTTTCTTGAAAAGATTTTATGGAAAGGAGATAATATATTCTTGGAATAAAAAATTATCCCATAAATTCAAGAAAACTCCCACTTGATTTCTTTAATTGGGAAATTTTCGAAAATAATAAGTAAGAAAGGGAAGAAAGATTTTCTTGATTTTCTTGGAAAGATTTTATGGAAGATATGTATTCTTGGAATACAAGAATATCTCATAAATTCAAGAAAGATCCAATCTTGAAATTCCTCTTGAAAGTTTTCGAAAAAAAAAAAATAGGCCAAATAAGGATGTGAGATTTTTGTGGAAAAATACACATGGAAAGAAGAATATATTGGCTATATTCAAGATTTTTTGGAGATCAAGAAAATATCTTTCCTAGCCCTAATTGTGCCCAATATTTTCGAAATCCCTCCTCTTATATATAGGGGATGAATTTTTTATCTCCAACTAGTGTTCCATGCGTTGGAAATATTAGAAATCCACAAAGGTGGTGCAACAATAATTTATTTTCCTTGTTTTATAAATCGTTCATTGGAGAACCTTCCACCGGGGTTATTGGACGAGGACTTGGGAATACTCGAGAATGACTTTTGGTGGGTATCCAGATACTTGATCCTGTCTGTCTCAGATCGTCTCTCCAACGGGTACGTTTACGTAAACTCCTAGAACTTCCGCATCTTAGGATCTTTTTCGTGAAATATTATTTGCGTGTTGTTGTTGGATTAATTATTATTTGAATTCACTTAGGTAAATTCATGCTAGTAATAATTGTTAATTTAAATTTGTGTTTATGAGGTCACCCCGATAGATCCTGACATATGTTATCCCAACAACTGGTATCAGAGCCCTGGTTCGAGCTCTGATATTTTAAACTGTAATGTAAATTGTTGTTCATTAAAATTGAAATTGGATAGTAAAACTGTTACATCTGTTTTGCAGGTATCCAATTGTCATGGTATTTTAATGTGCTTATTTACATGCAAATAAATTGTTGGTTTTTGATTCGATTCGTTTGGATTCGTTTTGCCTCGTGAGAAAATCCACGAGTAGATTAGGATTTGTTTGATTTGATCAATGTAATAGATTTGTCTAGATTTAGGTTTATTTATTTTTCATAAATAATTTGTAACTGGATCGCGAACGAAGACGGAGACGATGAATTAAAGATGGACGTCCGAGTGCCTGGACGTACGCGGGCCAAGGCGGAGCACGCGGACTAGGCAGAACGCCTAGTGACCTAGCGCACCACCCGGGCGATCGTGGACGGGGCATGGCGACGCACGCTAGGCGTGCATGGCCAACTCGGCATCGTGGGCTGCATTGCACGGCGCGGGCAGTCGGACGTGCGCATGCGGGCTGTTTCGGGCGCGGGGCACGGGACCCCAGACGCGGGCGCGTCCGGGCGATGCTCTGTGCGAATGTGCTATGGGCGACGGGCGGGATGGCCGATCCGGACCGGGGCGTGCGCCTAGGCGCATGCGACTCAGTTCCAGGTCGTAAGCTACTCATTGTTCGGACGTCGTCCTAACCCAAAACGGAGGACGTTTTAGAGCATCTCCAAAGTGGTGGCAAATTTGGACTCAAACACAATTTGCCACCATTTTACCCCTCCAATGGGGACTCAAATTTGGACTCAAAATACCACAAATTTTGAGTTGGACTCAAATTTGCCCAAATTTGCCACCAACTCAAACTTAAACTCAAATCACTTTTTGTATTTTCTTTTTATTTTGCATTAAATTTTTATATGATACAAGAATAATTTATTATTTTTAATATTATTTTCACTTTATTTTTTTATTTTGATTTATATTTATAATAATTTTATATTTAAGAAAATATTAGTAATTTCTAAAATTTTAAAAATTGAAGGCATGTAAAACAACATTAATGATTATGAATATGTTATTTGTATATTTTTAAGTATTACATTTAATAATATGTAATTGTGATGTATCATGTAACTAATTTTTGTGTTTTTTTAATTGAAATTAATCTATTTTCTTGTATTTTGTATTAATTAAAAAAATAAATATTCATGTCATTTTAAATTTCTTTTATCAAATTTTATTTTTACTTAATTTATATCATTTAAACGTAAATATAAAATTATATAAATAAATAACTGATAAAATAAAAATGAAATAGAAAAAATTAAGAATATTCTAAGAGAATATTCTTATTTGTGTTGAAATTTGAGTTCAATGGTTGGAGATGATTTTACTATTTGACTCAAATTTGGTGGCAAATTGATGTTTTGAGTCCAAATTTGCCTCAAAGAGTTGGAGATGCTTTTAAAGAATTGTTGCGGATTCAGTGAGAGCTTTTCGAGACGAACGATGAAAGCAAAAGAAGGGACGATTTCTCAAGATCAAGATTTGGAATTTAAACCATGGCAGTTGGATATATGTGCCCAACGTGATTTATTTTGTCTTGATGCTTGTTTTAAATTCGTGCAATTTTATTTGTTAAATGTGTTTGCATGATTTAGAATTGTCTAAAAGAAAATTTCACTTTCGAAAATTACTAAGTATGTATTATTGACAAATTTTATTCCAGATAATAAAATTACGTCAAATTGACCTCCATGATTTATTTATTTGTGAATTCTTTTGGAGAAATTTCTCCACGGAACGGCCAAAAGATGCTTTTCACATGAATAAATCCCCAAAAGGATGATTGAAAATTATTATTAGTGGCGACGATGACCCTCCCCACGAGGCTCGTTCAAAGTGAAGTAATAATTTTGTATTTAATCATGGTTATTACTTAGGTATAAAATTGATATACATATACTTCCCTGAAGTCCCTGTCAATTTTATATTGGTCAAGTGGGAGCCAGCTATTAATTTTGAATTAAAGGTTTGTAACTGTTCTTGTTTGTAACCTGCTTGAATGTGTTTAAATAGACAGTTCACCCCACGTGACCTATTTAAACTGTTTTGAGATGTCGGCTGATGCATGTTCATATTGTTTTGAGATTTTGATATGAACAATGTGATCGAATTATGTGATAATTTTGTGATTGCACAATTGTTGTTTATTTCAGTTCAGCATGTTGCAACCTTTTAATCCACTCTTAATATACTTAAAGTGAATAGAATTGTATAGGAAACTATGTTGATTAGAAATGAAAAGATATGATTGTCCTAACTGCACAAAAACACAAGTGGATTCTTGACACACCAAAAACCATATGAGCCAACTAACGAGTCAAAAATGCGGGACTCGTCAGATCACCTTGCGAGAGATGTTGTCGTTGAAAATGGTGGAGGGCAACCCCGTAAGGGACTACGTCCTCAAAATAGATGGCCCATCTGAACAAACTTGAGGTTTTGGGTGCAGATTATGATCTGGAGACCCAGATCGATTTGGTACTCCACTCTCTGCCCAAAAGTTTTGAGAACTTTGGCCTCGCTAGATGATTTGTTGCAAGCTTTGGTCACGACAGAGACGTTGATGGGGCACCAAACTCAAGCTTTGACGGCAAGTGGTCCGTCTTCATCTTCTAGGCCAAGGGAAGACAAGAAGAAGAAGACCAAAAGCCATAAGCAATGAAACTCAACCGTTGCCAAGGGCAATGGTAAGATGAGGAATGCTGGTGGTGTTAAGGAAAATCCAAAGGGGAAGTGTTTAAACTGCGGTGAAAGAGGACAATGGAGGTTTGCCTGTTCCAAACCCCAAAAGGGCCGGAAAGAAAGGTAATTCTCACGCACTAGTTGTTGAAACTTATTTAGCGGCGTATACTTCTCATTCGTGGGTAGCTGATACGGGATCTGCTGACCATGTATGTTTCACGTAACGGGGTCCCAGTTGACCCGACAACTTAGTGGGAGTGAGATCCTCATCACATGGGAAATGTTACGTATGTAACGACTATTGCTACGAAGGTAGTGAGTATTGTAATTCCACGAAAGTAGCATTACTGCAATGCTATGTGAAGTAGCAATTTTTACAGTATTGCATGAGTAGTAGTTAAAGCAGTGGGAGACGTGCACCTGTCTTTTGAAGACAATTTTAGTTTTAAGAGATGTTCCTTACGTTCCAGTTTTTCGCAAAAACCTAATTTCAGTTTCTAAACTAATTAATGATGGATATTCTGTTCATTTTTCTAAGCAAGTTTGTTGGGAAATTTAGTGTTTTGATGAAAGTTCCAGAAACACATGTAATAGGACCAGTCAGACCTGTTAGCTGACTGATGTTTATATTACCGTTTATAGAACACCAGTTGATAATTACTGTATAGAACAACTGATGTAATAGATAGGTCACATATTGAGGGGGAACCTCAATATGTATAGGTCAGATCTGAAGACACAAAGAATAGCTGATATCCGACAGGCCAGAATGCAAGAGAAGAACAGAAGACCAGATCGATCTGATCAAGTCAGATATCTCAGCTGAAGTCATGAAGTTCAAACTCAGAATACTTGAAGATCAGATGACTTCCAGAAGATCAGACCAGAAGACCTACATCAGCCGAGTCTGCTAGTTGAAGCTAAGTCAACCGGCACCAGAAGACTCCATCTGGTAGACTGATCAGCTTTGACTGATCAGGTCAGCTCACCAGGTGAAAACTGATGTTTCACCAAATCATACGTCCATGATCTGAACAAGAAGAATGTCAACCTTAGTTGGAAGAACAACACTGAAAAGTGCGTCTGTTAACCAATAAGGACGAGACACGTATGATCGGAGCCGGCAATTACGGGATTTGGTGCTGCTTTCTCCAACGGCTATAAAAGACACTATTCACGCTTTCGGCCATGCCGTTCCTGAAGCACGTCACATCAATCCTGCAAACCTACCAAGTATAGCTTGAAATTCAAATTGCTCTCCAACGGCTCTTTGATTTCGAGGTCTATAAATATGGGATCACACTTCAGAGTGAAGACACGGAAACACTGAACAATCAAGAAGCTCAAGCAATTATCATAATTTCCGCACGAAGAACACGAACAAGAAGATTATTTTATTAAGTGTTCATCCCATAAGTTATTAGCATAGAAATCTTTTCATCTAGCTGATAGGCTATCTTAAACACTAGAAAAGATTTCATAGTTGGAACCAAAACAACCTTATCCAAACCCAAAGTTAGGTTAAGTTGTTTAGCAAGATTTCAGACTAGGGTTTCTAGTTCTGATTTCTGGGATCGGTTGAGTGAGAACTCCTTAAATATCTGTCGGTGTACTGTGTTGGACTAACACAAAAATCTAAGTCCAGTTGGTTTAGTTGGTGCCCCTTGTGATAGGGAAGAGTGGACATAGGACTGGTTTGTCCGAACCACTATAAATCTTGTGTGCCTTTACCGCTTTGTTTAACTGTTTACACAATCGCACACAACTTTTAAAGCAGCATACATATTCTAAGTTGAGATCAGCTAGCACCAAGTTTCTGATCTGATCAAGCTTGACACTTCAGTCAACTGGTTAAAAGACTAACTTTGGAATCTGATTTATCAAAACTGGTTTTTCACACGGGTAAAACTTAGCTTCCGCACACATCAGTTAAACTGATAGTTACCGAACTGATCTGCCTTCAGGCGATTAGTAAGTTGGTTATCAGTCCAAACTGATTCACTCGCACTCTGATCAGGCTAACTGCCATCACACCTGATCTGCACAAAAAGTTTTTAGAAGTCTATTCACCCATCCCCTCTAGACTTCTGCCCTCACAAAACCCGTTCGGGACCTACAAGTGGTATCAAAGCAGTGGTTCTACAGACCACTAGCTTTGAGATCATCGATTCTTGAGGAAGAATCTTTGTGGTCATTTGAACAGATCTTGAAAAATCATTTTTAAAACTCATTCTTTTTCCAAAAACACTCAGCATGGATAATACCTCTGGTATGTATCATGATCTGCCGAAGTTCTCAATTGATGAGTATGCAGATTGGGCCATCTATATGTGCAACCATCTGGGTTCGATTAGCGGCAGAATGATGGAAGTCATCGAAAGAGGACCCATCATCATATATCACGACAACCCTGCAGTTGGAGGAGATCCAGACTTTGCCCCGGGAAGTCTTGTACGAAAAAGCCCAGCCTTGATGGATGCAGAGGAAAGGAAACTGCATACTCTGGACACAATCGCCAGGCATATTATCATGAAAACAATGGACAAGGTCACCAAGGAAAAGATTAAATATCTCAAAATTGCGAAAGCAATGTGGGACACTCTAGCTGAGATATGCGAGGGAAATGACCAGATAAAAGACAGCCGTCTACAAGCCGAACTGGTGAAGTTCGAAAAACTAAAGATGCTGCCCAACGAGACCATCAACGAACTCGATGGAAGGATTACTATGTCTGTGAATAAGCTACGAGAACTTGGTAGAGAGATGTCAGACAAGGATATCAACTACAAGATATTAAGATCTCTTACCAAGAAATGGGATATGAAAGTCACGGTAATCAAGGATTGCCAAGACATTTCAAAAATGAAGCCGAGTAGCCTGTTCTTGAGCCTTAAAGCTCACGAGTTCGATTTAATTGAGAGGGGACAAGCGGATGAAGATGAGGTGCCCATTTGAAGCCTCAACTTCTAAATCGGTTGCTTTTAAGGCAACCAAAGAAGAGATCGAAGGCCAATGAACCCATTGAAACATCATAAGTCAGCAGTAACAGACGCTTCCGCTACTGCAGAAACTAGAAAAATCAAATATTCAACTTGGTAAGTATCAAGATTCTATAAAGATTATCAACATAGCCGAGGAAGAGATAGGAGATCAGCCAACGATCTCCGTAGAAGAACCGTGATCCGATGATCGAAGAGATCACAGAGAAGAAAGGAAAAGAGATAATCTAAATGATGAGAGAAGAGATAACCAATCGATGTAAGAAGCCTCGGATTACTATCGAAAAGGGAAGTCACCGATAGATCATACTGAGACGAGAGTGATTCACCCGGAAGAAAAGGTTCCGTGGATCAAGGAGCGCGGCTTCAACCGTGAGAAGCCAGTCACTACAAAATAAGAGATCGCCTGCACGACGCCAAGAGAAAGGGAAGAAAAGAGAATGAAGAGAGGAACGGTATAGGGACGTAAAAGCCATGGTTGGGTCGACACATCCGAATTAACGATTCAGATTCCGCCCTCCGAGGATTCTCGGATACTCCTCCATAGAAGATTTACATCGACAAGAAGGTCTTTGTTGACTTCTATGAGAATGAAGATCCGATATTCTCTTGGATGATGATGAGATCTGCCTGATGGCCAAGGAGGACCAATCTGAGGTAACCTCCAAACCTGCTTTGTTCCCTTCTACACCTGCTATCATTAGCACACCTGCTGGGGAGATTGACCTGCAACTCTACTCTGAGCAATTACTTGAGGATCTCTCCAATGCAGTAGACACTTATGCTATAGTGGAAGCTGAAAATGACAAGCTGAGGATCAGAAATAATCAGCTTGCTAAAGAGAACGATCTCAGTAAAGCTTCTGAACTTAAATCTGATGAAACTGCTCAGAAGGCAACTGAGGAACTTAATATTCTGAAAGTTAAATCTTCTGATCAGGAGAAGCAGATCAAAGATCAGCTAGCAATTAACAAACAGCAAGCTGATGACTTCAAAATCCTGCAAGCGAAATTTGATGAGCTGTTCCAAATGCATAAGAGTTTAAAATCATCCGAGGATAATCTGCGCAAGAAAATAGAAGTTTTTACAAAATCATCTAAAACTGTTCAAGACATGAACACCTTTCGAACAATGATTAACAAGAAGGGACTTGGGTATGAGAACCCTTCCACATCCTCAAAAGCCCCGGCTGATTCATCTCAAAAGGGTGTAATCAGACGAGTTTCTGACAAAGATACACCAAAAGCCAAACTTGTATCTAATAAGGGAAAAAGACCGGTTGAGCAGGTAAGGCAGGTGCCTAACCAGAAGGGGAACAGAAATGGACCCCAACTGGTAAAGCATCAGCCGAGGAATCAACAGAAGAACCCAGTTCTTCTGAAGAGACCTCAACCTGATCAACAGATCAGGTATCAGAAAAGACAACCTGTAAAAGGGAAGTCTAATCTGAGACCCAATCAAGGTCAGCTGCCTAATAAGCATGCTTTAGGTAAACTGCAAACACCACATATGCCAAAAAGATATGAATCTTTTGATGGTAGCAGTCGTACCTACCCCTATAATCAGAAATCTAGGGCTGCTGCACCTGAACCACACTGGATGAAAAGAAGACAAACAGAAAAGATAAATCCCAAGTCTTCTAAGTCATCCAAGGTTCACACTAATAATCATACTAATCAGAAAGCATATAAAGAGACGTATGATTATGTTGATAGGTATGGGAGACAAATCAGGCCCTCTGGATCTAACGGATCTCAATAGAAGTCTCTGTTTGTATGGATCCCCAAAACTAATCCTAACCCCTCGGGACCCAATCCAAAAAGGGTACCTAAAGCCCGATTTGGGTCAGCAGGATCGCGTGGTCCGGCCAACAAAGGAGGTGTGCAAGCAACTATCCGGTACATCGATAGTGGATGCTCAAGGCACGTGATTTGAAGCAAACATCTCCTCGGCTCCTACATAGAAACGAAAGGCCAGCGTGTACTCTTTCTAAGTGATGATAACTTTGGTTATACCAAAGGATTCGAACCTTAGAGAATGATGATGTACAAGTAATCGAGTCTCAGATGTCGAAGGTCCGAAGCACAACCTATTATCGGTTTCACAATTTCGACAACGGATTCAGAGTTGAGTTCTCGACCGATCAATGCACTATCAAGAATTGAGCCACTCAATGATTTTGCTAATCGGTTCAAGGAAAGGGACGATCTACACAAATTGATTGGAACAGTTGCCCAAGAAATGCATGCTCGATTGTCAAGAGTTCCAAAAGTAGCGATTGGCTCGCACAAAAGAATGAGCCATCCCGAACTTTAAAACTCTTAATAAGATAGCAAGGATGTCTCTAGTGGAAGGACTTCCGATGAAGTATTTTCAAAGGATCGGACATGTCTTTGCATGTCGAAGGGAAAAAGCAGTCAAAGCTTCATTCAAGGGAATTCTGGACCCAAGCATCCAAATGATCTTCGCAAATTGCTTCATATGGATCTATTTGGACCCGATTACACCGGTCGAGTCTCGTGGACGAATATACTCGGTAATCGTGGATGATTATTCCAAGTTTACTCGGGTTATATTCTTACATAAGAAGAATGAGACGACAAAACGAAGATACCCGAAATTTTGTAAAAAGATTACAAAATGAGAAGGGTGTCGATTAGTAAAAATCGACGGATAAAGGTATAGAATTTCTGAACTCTTTTATAACTGATTTTTGCTCTAAGTTTGGTATACAGCATGAGACATCAGCTGCAAGAACGCCACAACAGAATGGTGTAGCAGAACGGAGGAACAGAACTCTCAAAGAAGCTGCTCGCACGATGTTAGTTGAACATGCGATACCAAGCCGTTTTAAAGGCGTAAGCAATCAACATTGCATGCCATACTCAGAACAGATGTCTTCTGACTAAGGCTCACTACAAAACACCCTATGAACTGTGGAAGGGCAGAAAACCTCGTGTTTCTTACTTCCATGTTTTGGGGTGTAAGTGTTTCATACACAACAATGGGAAGAGTCAGTTGAAGACTTTTGAGGCCAAGTCAGATGAGGGTATATTCGTAGGATATTCCTCATCGAGCAAGGCTTTCAGGGTTTACAAATGCATTTAACCCTAGTTGTGGAAGAAACACCCCATGTATTCTTTGACGAAGCATCTTCTGAACAAGAGAAATCTACCTCAGAACAAGATGTACCTGATCAACTAGTACCTGATGCTCAGAAAATGGATCAGCTAACGATCAAGGAAAAAGGATCAGACATCGTAATAAAGATACATTCCAGATCTAGTCGATTCACCGGATCAATCGATCCTAAGGTACGAAAAAACGCCGATGAAGAAGTTCGCAAATGAGACGAAGATCAATCGAACCATCCGGTTCGGGGGAACACCAAGTTCCCACTTTAACAGACATCGAAGACATGATGAGTCCAACATCACCGACATGTTCTTATCAAGTGGATCATAACCGCACCACTCCCGACCGCTAGTAATGAACCTTTATCGAAATGGATGATGTTCTCCAATCCGACGCAAAATCGAAACGAAGGACATGGATAACCAGTCATCCAACTGATCTGATCATCGGAGACCCATCTGATAGAGTTAAAACTAGACATCAGATGGTGAAAGTGCCATGTCATGTTGTTATCCGCCTATGAAGAAACCTACAACAATGAGAGGAAGCTCTACAAGACGCAAGTCGGATTCTAGCCATGCGGGGAGGAGCCGGAACAGTTCGAGAGAAATCAAGTTTGGGAACCGGTGGATGTACCAAATCATCAAGACGTAATTGGCACGAAGTGGGTTTTCAAGAACAAGAGATGAGAAAAATGTCATCACCGAAATAAGGCAAGACTTGTTGCTAAGGGGGTATTCACAATCGAAGAAATTGATTATGATGAGACCTTTGCACCGGGCCGCCGCCTAGAAGCCATTCATTTGTTTTACGCATATGCTTCCCACGAGAGGGTTCATTTGTATCGGATGGACGTAAAGAGTGCTTTCATAAACGGGTACTAGCGAGAGGAAGTTTATGTCGAACAACCTCCGTGCTTGAAAAGAGCAACCAAGTGTACCGTTTAAGAAAAAGCTCTTTATGGCAAAACAAGCTCCTCGAGCTTGGTATGATACACTCTCTCGATTCTTGATAGACAAAGTGGGTTCACTAAAGGAACGATGGGATGTAACCTTATTCGAGAATAGAAGATGGAGAAGATATTCTGATGGTTCAGATCTACGTGGACGACATCATCTTCGGATCTCCCAACAAGAGTCTATGTGAAAGATTCAGCAAACTGATGCAAGGGAAGGTCGAGATGTCCATGATGGGTCAGATGAATTACTTTCTGGGTCTACAAGTGAATCAAAGTACAGAAGGGATATTCATCTGCCAAGCAAAGTACACTAGGAATTTATTGGCTAAGTTTGGAGTTCAAAACTGTAAGGAAGCCAAAATTCCTATGATGATTGGATTCAAGATGGATCCAGATGAGGATGGTTAGAAAACAAATCAGAAAGAATATAGGGCTCTCATTGGATCCTTACTATACCTAACTGCCAACAGACCAGATATCACCTTTGCAGTAGGTGTATGTGCGATTTTCGAGCAAATCCAATGCAAAGCCACCTAGAAGCGACTAAGCGGATTACGAAGTATCTGAAGGAACAATAAACCTTGGTTTATTTTACCCATCGATGATAATCTAGAGCTTAGTGGGTATTCTCGATTCCGATTATGGAGGTTGCAAGATTGACCAGAAAATCAACCTCAGGAACATGTCGGGTTTTTAGGAAGTAAAAATCGATCTCGTGGTTTTCAAAGAAGCGGACATCGATTCACGACATCTACTATTGAAGCGAATATATATGCTCATAGAATCTGTTGCTCCCAAACTGCTCTCTCGCTTAGTCGGCGGTGAGGATTATAACATTGTAGCTAAGAATGTACCTATATTACGTGATGCGATAATAGTGTTATTGCAATCACTCGAATCTGTTCTACATACAAGATGCAAGCATGTGGATGTCGGACACCATTTTATAAGAGATCATGTTGAAAAGAAGAATATCGAATGGAAAAGATTCATACCGATATACTGAGAAAAGTCGATATTCTAACCAAGCCACTAAATTGAGATCGATTCAGAGAATTATGCAATGAGCTAGGGCTTCTGGATCTTGGAGAAAAAACACCTAAAATGCTTGAAGGGATGATCTCCAGAACCAGCTAGTTAAGAGACTAACCAGGTTAAAAGAAGTCAGTTGAGTTTGGTATCTCAACTGATCAGAAGATCAGTCAAGGAACCGATATAAAGAAAGTCTTGATCAGATTCGATTTGTCAGATTAAAGGAACTGATCAGATTTAAGATTTATCAGATTAAAGGAAACGCTCAGTTTAAAGAATTATCTGATTAAATCAGTTTGGTTATTTCACACTTTGTAAGTCGATTAAGCTGATATTCAACAAGCAAGATTCACAGATTAAAAGCCTACAATCGCATAAGAAAGCAGAAAATTTACACAACAATGAAATAACAGAAATTTTCATTGATAAAGACCCGAAGGTCAGGTTACATTACAAGTTACAAGTACAAAGGACCAGGAGGTCAGTACATAAGTCATAACCGAAAACCCTAAACCTATAACCCTAAACCCTCATCCTAACCCTAGAAGATGAGGAGAGAGAGAGATTTTAAGATCTCATGCTCTCATTTTCCCCCACTTAACAAGGGGAAGAAGGCTTTGAAATAATCCTAAAGCCGCTTAGTCGAAAATTTAAAACCCAAAGGAGCGAGAGCGGCGTTGATAGGATTTCTAAGCCGAGAGCCCTTAGACACAAGTCAATGGGCTCTCCAAATTGTTAAATGGAGCACATGTGCCAAGAAAGTGGTTCAAAGACCTTATGGGCACATGTGTTGCATGCTGAAAATTGAGTTGATATCACGAAGATCACCGTTGTTATCGATCCGCACCGTATATCAAACTCATGTTTTATATCAGACTGAGTCTGTTGATGCTAGTTCCGTCATCTCGATAGACACACAAGGTGCATACGGTTAGGAGAAGTGTATTCTCGGTTCATGACAATGAACCCGCCCGCCTTGGTGGTAGAGAAGCTTAGCAACAATTGTATGTGAAATCTTTGATGACGATTTAAAAATAAAGATAAAGGGACACACGGGGTTGATTTGAGAAGTTGAAATCATTGAAAAGGGGTAAAGGTGTTTCTTGGGAAGTCTCACTTTTAAATAAGGGTTCACCAGGATACATGATTCTACAAAGAAGATAAGTATGGTGAATGGGTTATGTTGTGTAAAACATTGGTCCAATTTATAGAGGCCAAGCAAGGGTGTGAATGCAAATTTGATTTCAAAAAGCCTCTAAGAGAAATTTGCATCACAAGGACAGCGTGTAGGAATCACGCGACTGGTAATTGGATAAATTTACGGTGGATTGACATATCGAAATATTCAGACTATAATTCGCAAGATGTCAAATCGTGCAACTTAGGGAATAGAGACTACTATTTTAGACTAAGTTTTGGCGGTAACACATATCCCAAGAATTGGCTTGATCTCGAGAAGAATCGATTAGGTCAATTGAAATCGATTTTATCTGGCCCGATCGATGAGGAAGATCGGTTGAGCTTGATACAACAACAAATCGGATATATATATCGATCTATGAGAAAATCGAAAATATCGGTTGAAGGGGAACTTCAACCGATCAGGAGAGGATCGAAAAAAGGAAATCGACGCCTTAAAGTGAAGCGGATCGGTTGAAAAGAACAGTTGGGAAATTATAAGGATTAGGCAGAAAACTAAGATCAACAAGTGGAATCAACAACTACAAGTGGTATTGACTGATTACAATATCAGTCAACCAGATACGTTTTTATGTTTCCTTGTTTATTGCTTACTTATTTGATCTTATCTGATATTATTTGCCTTACTGTACTCATTACCTTTGTGACGTATTCCCTGCAAAGCATTTAATGCGGACGTGGGGTACTTGTATTAATTGCTACAAAATGAGCTTTTAAATCCAAAAGGTTTTCGTACGTGCTTTTCCTGACCATACGATCAAAACCGTTTAATCTGGATCGTTTAATCTTTTCAAACGGTTGATCTCCCAAATCTTGTCTTTTTTCCCTCCTCATCTCTAAAAGGTTCATCAAAAACCCTACCAGAGTTTTTTTTTTTTAATTCACAAACTTGCGATTTATTCTCTGAAAACTCCAGATTACTTTTCTGCGATTCGAAGTGTTTTTCTTGAGTTTCAACATTATCTTTCCGAAAAATAGAATCTGGTAATTTCTAATTATTTGATGAATCATCTTTTCTCCTAAATCCATTGATCTTATAGATTTTGTCAATCGATGGTATCCTGTGTTATGCTTTATTGTTTCTTAGTATCCGCATGTGTTTATCGATTATTAGGCCTGAGTATAGGTCTGATAATCAATATATGATATTTTCATGTTTATGCACAACTTTAATCAAGTCTATCTTATTGTAGATGGCCACTCACGGAAAGGGAAAAATAATGTGCAATTATGCGGAACTGGCAACGAAGATTGTCGATGACAAGTTCGTGCAGTTTGATATCACTCGGGATCCGGAACCAATGGAAGTGGAGCAAATTCTGAAGAAAGGAGGTCTTGAGAAATATTATACGCTTCACCGCAATCCAAAGTGATGCGAAGATGATGCACTCAATTCCTAAGGAATTTAAGAGTGGATACTGACGCCCGGGAGAAAGAACTACTTTGCTCGGTCAATGGAGAAGAGATCGGTGACCGACGAACGCGACATAACACGCCCTGTCTCAACTTTGCCCAAAGGAAGAATCTTGCTGCGACTCTGAGGAGAATGAAGATGAGTGATCGTAAAAAAGAACTCTTCAGAAGTCGACAAACATCGGACCCGCGGGAGTTTTGTCGCCGATGCTAAAAAGGAAATACCGACTTGTTGTTTGACATATTGTCAAAAACAATCATGGGTATTTCATTCAGCCCAGATGCTCTAACATCCGTCAAACTATACAACATGGCTGCAATAATTGATGAAGCTAAGAACATCAATTGGCATGGCTTCCTGAAGGCCATTCTACTCCAAGAACATGAAAAGTTTGGAGTTAATGAATGGAGGCAGGTCTATCTGAAGAAGATGATCAACAATCTCAACAAGGTTGCAGTTATCTTGAAAGACAAACTGCCAAATGCTGAATGGGACCAGAATGGACTGAAGTCCTATAAGGCCTTCCTCGCCACCACTTGAAATATATATATGTGCCACCCCGATGATGATATATCCACCCCCCAAAGTCAAGAAAGGAAAAAGCAAGGAAGCAGCCTCGTCTACACCAGATGCTCCCTAGAAGAAGAAAAGAAAACTGGTGAAGGCCCAGGAGAAGAGGCCGAAGAAGGCGAAGCAGGCCCCCATGACTCTGTTTCTAGAAGATGGGTCAGATGAAGAAGGAGCGCCAGATCAGCCTGATGCACCACAAAAATCAGGTGAAAAATCAGACAGGCAGGCTTCTCAAGCTGAGAGCTCACGAGAACATTCGAGGAAGAAGAAGCACGAGATTTAACGATCTCTTTCTCCTCCAACTCGAATCGATTCACCGCCGGACTCTCGGGTTTGCCGAGCATGTTTCTCCTTCTCTTCCACCTGCCCGCCGAACTCAAACTACATCGGTTCATGAACCGTAAAAGCTTACTCAAGTAGAACCCAGCCTTGCATACCTCTACAATAGAACCTCTGCAGGTCGAGCCAATCAGATAGCTTCCGCCTACTCAAGCACCACGAGAACCCTCCACATCTCATCAACCGAAAATCGACGGACAATTCTGAAATTAGATCATCAAAGACCATCACAGGGAAAATGGTCGAATGCAAATCGAGCGAAAATTGATGAGATGTATCCGAATCGGTGCGCCCATCCTCGCTATTAGAGAGGAAGTTATGGAGATCCTCACCGGAGAGATCTCCGATTAAAAAGCTTCTCAGATTTTATAATGATTATAGAACAGATGGGCGGTGCTGATGAGTTTGCAGATTTTGATTTCGATATGAGGAAATCTGCTAAAGTAGGATCACCAGCCACTGGAGGCACAAACAACTGAAACAGATCAAGTGACGCATAACATTCCTACATCTCACATCACCGCTGATCAACTACAGGAGATCAGATCATGTCTCAAAGATCTCCTAAAAGAAGAAGTTGAGGGAGTGATAGCTGATCAGAGGCAGATTGGCCTCAAAGAAATAACAGATCAAAGGGAATTGGCTATTTCCCAGATCGAGGCAATCAAAGATCAGTTCTCCCAAACTATGACCACCGTATCTGCCGACCTTATAAAATTAGTTGATGACAAACTAATTCAGGTGGATCAACAACAAGTTTCTTTTCTGATGCTCACTGAAAAGCTAGAATTGACAAAAGAGAAACTTGACAAACTGATTCTTACACTCTCTACTGCCATGGAATCTGTCAAGACTGAGCTGATCTCGAAGGTTCAACATCTAACTGCTCAAGTTCAAGGTTTATCTGTTGCAGATCTCAACAGGGCGATATCAGTCAGCTTTGGATCTCTGGCTTCCCACCTCACAGCTCTTTTTGATCAAACCAAAAAGGGGGAAGGACGGAGTGAGAAACCAACTGACATGATCAGAACAACAGAAGACCTGATTCAGACAGTTGAAGCCTATGGACAAAGACTAGACCATCTGGATCTATTTGCTAACGAAGTCTCTGAAAAGATGGAAAAGTCAAAGGCAAGAAAGTTAGCTGCTGCGGGTGCTGGGACATCACAACCTGTACCAGCCACTCAGACTAAGATAGTCACAAGAAGCACAGCTAGTCAGATACAGGCCGATAAGGAACTGGCTGAGAAGCCCGAAAAAGTGAAGAAGCCCGAAAAAGTGAAGAAGAAAGAAGGGCAGATAAATTGACAGAGGCAGAAAATCTGAAGAAGAAATTCAGATCGAGAGCGAAGAAAGGAAAGGCTGGAAAATCTGAACTGATCTTTGAAAACAAAAACCCGATCTCTGTAAAAATGCATATATTTTAATGTTTTGGTGTCATTATCAAAAAGGGGGAAATTGTTGGGATATTTTAGTTTTGATAAATTATGTCAAAACATTATCAACTTGTATTTTTGAAGCTAATCTACAGATAACAAGTTGAGGGGGAACGAGAGAACAAATTGAGGGGGAACTCACGAAATCAGACGAAGATGATCGAGATCGACGAGGTCAAGATTTGACGAAGCGACGAGATCGGATGAGTAGGATGAGTTCCGAAAAAACCGATGAGTCGAACAAGAAGAAACATCTGATTTTTTGAAGAAGAAATGTCGATCTGGTCGATCTTGTCTGGCCCGATTGATCTGATCTTGATCACGATTTGCGAATCTTCTTGACTGATATTCTTGACGGATGCACTGACCAGATCTGGTGACCGATGTTCTTGACCAGTGTCTGGTGACCGATCTTCTTGACCAGATCTGGTGACCAGATCTGGTGACCGATATTCTTGACCGACTGTGGTGACTGATCTTTATTGACCAGATCTGGTGACTGATGTTCTTGACCGAGTCTGGTGACTGATGTTCTTGACCAGATCTGGTGACCGATCTTTCTGACCCGGATCTGATTGACCAGATGTTGTTGACTGATGTTGTCTTGATCCGATCTCTGGTCTTGATCCGATCTCGATTGTCTTGATCGATCAGAGACCCAAATCTGCAGACCCAGATTCTCTGGACCCGAAAATCTGCAGACCAGATTTCTCTGCACCAGATTCTGCAAATCCGTAAATCAAGATACCGAATCAAACGACCCGGAATCGAAGAGTCGAATAAGAAATAAGACGAAATAAATCGATCCGATTAGACACACAAAAGCGGTGCCGATAAGAAGACAACACACATATTGATGTGACATAAAGCTGCAAGGAAAAGTGCAAAAGGACAAAGAAAAGCTGGAAGTTATTAGTATGGATTTGAATATTACTTTCCAACGGTAATATTTAAATCCACACTATAAATACATTGCACTATCTTCAAAAGAAGATTATGGAGGATCTGCAAAGTGAAATTAAAGCCAAATATTCAAGCAACTCCATTCATAGAACACAGAGCAAGAAATACACACATATATTCAAAAGTGTTCTACCCTAGATCTAAGCACAAATGTTATATCCTAAGCTTAGAGAGATTTTCCCATCCTTAGCATTGAGACTAAACAAATGTAAGGGAAAATCTCAACCTAGTTGGAAACCAAACAAACCTTACCCAAATCAGTTTGATAGGATAAGTTTGTAGGTGAGTGTGAACTCGGTAAACATCTAGCAATCCCGAAAGGGAGGGTAGGCAATCCCGTGAGGGAGATAAGTCCCGTTTGAGTGTGAACTCAGTAAACATCTATAGGCGATCTCGTGAGCGTGATAAGTCCCGTTTGAGTGTGAACTCGGTAAACACCTGTTGGGTGTTGGACTAACACGTTAAACTAAGTCCAGTTGGTTAAGTAGGTGCCCCTGATGATAGGGAAGAGTGGATGTAGGAGTTGGACTCCGAACCACTATAAAATCGTGTGTTCTTTACTGCTTTATGTTCTTACTTGCCATATGCATTCGATTAAGCAAAACACAACACATGAGCTTAAAAAATGCAAAAATCTGGAATCACTCTGCCCTCACCCCTGTTTTATATGCATTACACGATTTTTCCGCATTTCATGGGTTTTTTACCGGGACCAACAATTGGTCTTGATCAGAACCTCAGCTGCCAGCAAGAGTTGATGAGATCATTCCAAAAACTGCTGCACATGCTAAGAGGTTTGAGGAATGGAATAAGATCAGAAGTGAATGGCTTCTGGATGCCTTTGTTCTTGATCTTGTTCCACGAGAAGAATCTCCAGACGATGAATTCCTCAACTGGTTGGAAAACAAATATCCAGATTTTCTGAAGTATCTGGAAAATGAGGCCAAATTAATCAATGTAAAAATATCTCGCAAGAGTATGATCTGTTGGATTACTCGAAGAAGGAAGATGGCCCATTTGACAGACTGGCATTTCAGAGATTCTATTTTGACATCCTGAGCAAAACGCACATAACTGATCCTCAGCAGACCAATGATGTCAAATGGAAACTATATCAGATTTTCAACGTACCTCAAGATCAAAGAGAGATGCCAGAAGGATACAAGCCTAAAGAGTGAAGAATCAGAAGACTTCTCAGGATCAACTGTTTTTTAAATTCAAATTTTTCTGATGTAACGTGTAATCGACAAATCTAATGAGAAAAGTTTATTTTCTGATCCTAAGACAAAATCTCATTGTCTTCTGATTATGTGCTCTTTATTGTTCTATATTTATCAACTGTGATTGGTTTCTCAAGTGTTTTGGTTTCATCAAAAAGGGGAAATTGTTGGGAAATTTAGTGTTTTGATGAAAGTTCCAGAAACACATGTAATAGGACCAGTCAGACCTGTTAGTTGACTGATGTTTATATTACCGTTTATAGAATACCAGTTGATAATTACTGTATAGAACAACTGATGTAATAGATAGGTCACATATTGAGGGGGAACCTCAATATGTATAGGTCAGATCTAAAGACCCAAAGAATAGCTGATATCCGACAGGCCAGAATGCAAGAGAAGAATAGAAGATCAGATCGATCTGATCAAGTCAGATATCTCAGCTGAAGTCATGAAGTTCAAACTCAAAATACTTGAAGATCAGATGACTTCCAGAAGATCAGACCAGAAGACCTACATCAGCCGAGTCTGCTAGTTGAAGCTAAGTCAACCGGCACCAGAAGACTCCATCAGGTAGACTGATCAGCTTTGACTGATCAGGTCAGCTCACCAGGTGAAAACTGATGTTTCACCAAATCATACGTCCATGATCTGAACAAGAAGAATGTCAACCTTAGTTGGAAGAACAACACTGAAAAGTGCGTCTGTTAACCAATAAGGACGAGACACGTATGATCGGAGCCGGCAATTACGGGATTTGGTGCTGCTTTCTCCAAAGGCTATAAAAGACACTATTCACGCTTTCGGCCATGCCGTTCCTGAAGCACGTCACATCAATCCTGCAAACCTACCAAGTATAGCTTGAAATTCAAATTGCTTTCCAACGGCTCTTTGATTTCGAGGTCTATAAATATGGGATCACACTTCAGAGTGAAGACACGGAAACACTGAACAATCAAGAAGCTAAAGCAATTATCAGAATTTCCGCATGAAGAACACGAACAAGAAGATTATTTTATTAAGTGTTCATCCCATAAGTTCTTAGCATAGAAATCTTTTCATCTAGCTGATAGGCTATCTTAAACACTAGAAAAGATTTCATGGTTGGAACCAAAACAACCTTATCCAAACCCAAAGTTAGGTTAAGTTGTTTAGCAAGATTTCAGACTAGGGTTTCTAGTTCTGATTTCTGGGATCGGTTGAGTGAGAACTCCTTAAATATCTGTCGGTGTACTGTGTTGGACTAACACAAAAATCTAAGTCCAGTTGGTTTAGTTGGTGCCCCTTGTGATAGGGAAGAGTGGACGTAGGACTGGTTTGTCCGAACCACTATAAATCTTGTGTGCCTTTACCGCTTTGTTTAACTGTTTACACAATCGCACACAACTTTTAAAGCAGCATACATATTCTAAGTTGAGATCAGCTAGCACCAAGTTTCTGATCTGATCAAGCTTGACACTTCAGTCAACTGGTTAAAAGACTAACTTTGGAATCTGATTTATCAAAACTGGTTTTTCACACGGGTAAAACTTAGCTTCCGTACACATCAGTTAAACTGATAGTTACCGAACTTATCTGCCTTCAGGTGATTAGTAAGTTGGTTATCAGTCCAAACTGATTCACTCGCACTCTGATCAGGCTAACTGCCATCACACCTGATCTGCACAAAAAGTTTTCAGAAGTCTATTCACCCCTCCCCTCTAGACTTCTGCCCTCACAAAACCCGTTCGGGACCTACAAAGTTATTGTTTACCATAACGATGTGATTATCTGTCATGGAACTTTACAGAACAGTCTCTATATTATTAACTGTGCACACCACTCACAAAATGTATCTTATAACACATCGACTGCTTCATGCAATAAGAGAAAATGTTCAGAAAACGTGAACGAGACACTTCTATGGCATCTAAGATTGGGTCATATTAATCTAAATAGGATCCAAAGGTTGGTGAAAGATGGTTCGCTGTTGGACCTACAGTTAGAACCACTTCCAACCTGTGAATCATGTTTGGAAGGTAAGATGACCAAGAGGGCATTTGGAGCTAAGGAGCCACAGAAGTGTTGCAAATAGTTCATACTGATGTGTGTGGTCCAATGTCAACCAAAGCTAGAGGTGGCTATGAGTATTTCGTAACTTTCATAGATGATTACTCAAGGTTCGGGTACATTTTTTCCTCATGAAACACAAGTCGGAAACCTTTGATAAATTCAAGGAGTTCAAAGCCGAAGTGGAGAATCATCAGGAAAAGAGTATCAAGTTTCTACGATCTGATCGTGGAGGCTAATACCTCAGCGATGAGTTTTTGAACTACCTATCAGACGAGGGCATTGTTTCCCAGTTGACTGCACCCTGAACCCCTCAACAAAATGGGGTTGCAGAACGAAGAAACATAACACTCTTAGAAATGGTCAGATCCATGATGAGTTATCAGATCTACCCAAGTCATTTTGGGGTCATGCCTTGGAAACAGCGGCTTACGTTCTGAATCTGGTACCATCCAAATCGGTTCCCAAAACCCCTAAAGAGTTGTGGGCCGGGCGCAAGCCCAGTCTGAGACACCTCAGGATTTGGGGGTGTCCGGCATACGTGCTAGATAAGGAAGCTGGTAAGTTGGATGCACGTTCAGAGCTAAGGTTGTTTATAGGATATCCCATGGGAACGAAAGGGTGCATGTTCTATGGTCCCGAAGATCAAAAGGTGGTAATAAGTACGCACTTTAGATTTTTGGAAGAAGACTTTATGAACAATCGAAAGCCCAAAAGTGAGATTACCTTAAATGAAATAAGAGGATAAACTCTTATACCAACTGTACAGGTTGATATACCAAGAGTCACACCGATATAATCGGAACCTCATCGTAGTGGGAGGGTTGTTTGACAACCTGAGAGATTCATAGGGATAGGAGAATCTTCGGATTTGGTCCCCGGGGGAAATGAATCAGACCCCTGGTCCTACAAGTAGGCAGTCCAAGATAAGGATTCTGAATCCTGGCAAACTGCGATGGAAGCCGAGATGGGCTCAATGGATCATAATCAAGTGTGGGAGCTAGTTGAACCACCCAGTGGGGTAAAACCCATTGGATGCAAGTGGGTCTACAAGAGGAAAAGAGGACCGGACGGGAAGATTGAAACCTTCAACGCTAGGCTTGTGGCAAAGGGATACACTCAGAAAGAGGGTACCGATTATGAAGAAACCTTTTCGCCTGTAGCCATGCTTAAGTCCATATGTATTCTCTTGGCAATAGTTGCGCATCTAGATTTTGAGATCTGGCAAATGGATGTCAAGACAGCTTTCCTTAACGGGAGTCTTGACGAGGAAATCTATATGCAACAGCCCGAAGGTTTCATCGAAAAAGACCAAGAACACCTTGTGTGCAAGCTCAAGAAGTCCATTTATGGTCTGAAGCAAGCATCTCGGGATTGGAACCAATGTTTTGATCATATAATCAAATTTTATGGGTTTGATCAAAACGATTTCGAGAGTTGTGTTTATAAGAAGTATGACGGAACTGCCTTGGTATTCCTAGTACTATACGTAGATGATATTCTGCTCATCGAAAATGATGTAAAGGTTTTGTCAGACGTAAGGGTATGACTGTCAAAACAGTTTGATATGAAGGACTTAGGGGAAGCCGATCATATTCTTGGGATCAAGATCTCTCGAGATCGAAAGAAGTGAATGATCGGCTTATCGCAAGCTTCATACATAGATACTGTTTTGAAGCGTTTCAACATGCAAGATTCCAATAAGGGTTTTGTACCTTTCAGGCACAGAATCCATCTATCGAAAGACATGTGTCCCAAGACACAAAGGGAGATAGATGACATGAGAGGGATTCCTTATGCGTCGACAGTGGGAAGTCTCATGTATGCGATGTTGTGTACGAGACCGGATATCTGCTACGCTGTAGGCATGGTAGCGAGATATCAGAGCAATCCCGAAAATCAACATTGGACTGCTGTTAAGAACATTCTGAAGTATCTGAAAAGAACTCGAGATAGAATGCTGGTTTATCAGTCAGACAGTTTATTTCCAGTGGGATACACGGACTCAGATTTCCAATCAGACCTAGATTCCAGAAAATCTGCCTCAGTTAGTGTGTTTTCATTTGGGAAGTGTAGCCATGAAATGGACGAGTGTGAAGCAGAAATGCATCACTGACTCAACCATGAAAGCTGGGTAAGTAGCTTCTTGTGAAGTAGTGAATGAACCAGTTTGGCTCTAGATCTTCTTAGTGGACTTGGATAGAGTTCCGAATTTGTCTAGCAATATGTGCTAGGGGCAGTTGCAAATTCAAGGGAACCAAGACTCCACGAGTCAAACAAACACACTGAAGGAAAGAAATCTTAGACGAGAAATCGTTAAGAGAGGAGATGTAGAGGTGGCTAAGATCGCATTGGAGGATAACCTAGTTAATCCTTTCACAAAGTGTCTGCCTCTGGAAACATTCAAGAGACATGTGGGAGGAATGGTTGTCAATTGCGTAGCCAATCTGCTTTGAGTATAAGTGGGAGAGAAATTATTAGTTTCGTGTAGGTGGCATTGGATGTCACGCAGAACTACACGAGACGTGTTGTGGTATACTTAAAAGCAGACTTTGAGTATAAGTGGGAGATTGTTGGGGTTATACGTGAAAGTATACATTTACTTTGTATAACTATGTATTAAACACTTATTTACTGAAATAAATTGTTTATCATTGTTGCTTTAAATATGATTGAATGTTATATATATTTATTGCAAATCGTTCATAGCAAGTGTTACATTGTAGTTAACTTGGTGATACCAGATCACAGAAGATCACGTTAACAGTTCCTTGTATACGAGTGAGTGTTTCACAACTTAGATAGATCCGAACAATCTATTGGTAGAAGTTGATGTGTAAGGCTCAGATTGGCTTGTCTTGACCAAGAGATTACACTAGTGCATTCGATGCGCTGAAGCGGACATGCAGAGAGGATAAACTCATTCGCACTGAGTTAAGAGATGAAGAGTTAAACCTCAGTGGTTGTTGATTTCTTAATCTCTGTCACTTAATAAGGACTGTGTGTGATTAGTAGTTATTGTTTTGACTTATAAATGGGAAGAGAATCATTGTGACTTCGATACCCTATATCTTGGGCAATAATATTAATTGCACGACAGTTGCTAAATTAATACAGAGAATCGTGTGCTTGCAAAAGTCTTGCTTGATTGGTCCCCTTGGTGGGCCCGGAACCTTTATCATACCAAATCTTGCAAGTAGAATTAATTTTCCGGTATGGATAATAAAACTGGGTTGTCCTTACTCCAATGATAAATATATTAATTAATATACAGTTTTTCAGTGGCTTAATTAATTAATGGACTAAATAATCTTAAACACGGGAAATAATAACCGGGAGCCATATTACTGTAATATGGGTTAAGATTGGATAGTGCAATATTAATTATATAGTGGTATTAATTAATATTAATGGGCTGAATTATATTGTGGCTCAATATTAAAATTCAGAAGTCCATTGGAAGGTTCATCTTAATTCTCCTAAAGGCCCCTCAAGTAGCCCAATTAAAGTCCAATAAATAAAAGGTGTTTAAAACAAAATAAATTTATTGTTGCAATATTTCCTCAATTTTCGAAAATAATTAAAGGAAAGAGGGATAAGATTTTTCTTGAAAAGATTTTATGGAAAGGAGATAATGTATTCTTGGAATACAAGATTATCCCATAAATTCAAGAAAACTCCCACTTGGTTTCTTTAATAGGGAAATTTTCAAAAATAATAAGTAAGAAAGGGAAGAAAGATTTTCTTGATTTTCTTGGAAAGATTTTATGGAAGATATATATTCTTGGAATACAAGAATATCTCATAAATTCAAGAAAGATCCAATCTTGAAATTCCTCTTGAAAGTTTTCGAAAAAAAAAATAGGCCAAATAAGGGTGTGAGATTTTTGTGGAAAAATACACATGGAAAGAAGAATATATTGGATATATTCAAGATTTCTTGGAGATCAAGAAAAGATCTTTCATAGCCCTAATTGTGCCCAATATTTTCGAAACCCCTCATCTTATATATAGGGGATGAATTTTTCATCTCCAACTAGTGTTCCATGCGTTGGAAATATTAGAAATCCATAAAGGTGGTGCAATAATAATTTTATTTTCCTGGTTTTATAAATCGTTCATCGGAGAACTTTCCACCGGGGTTATTGGACGAGGACTTGGGAATACTTGAGAAGGACTTTTGGTGGGTATCCAGATACTTGATCCTTTCTGTCTCAGATCGTCTCTCCAATGGGTACGTTTACGTAAACTCCTAGAAATTCCGCATGCTAGGATCTTTTACATGAAATATTATTTGCATGTTGTTGTTGGATTAATTATTATTTGAATTCACTTAGGTAAATTCATGCTAGTAATAATTGTTAATTTAAATTTGTGTTTATGAGGTCACCCCGATAGATCCTGGCATATGTTATCCCAACAAAATGCCCTTCACAATCCCTTGATTTTTTTGCACCACATGTATGACACTCGTGTTCATTTAAAGCGGGAAGTCTCATCGCTGCATCTGACACTTCATGGACTGTCAGAACATCCTTTTCTGATAGTTTTGCAGCATCTTCTTCAGATGAAACGCTGAGACGAATTCCCTAGGAGCCGACCTACTTGGAACTTTTCTGTGGAACCAACGACCTCCTTATTATCAGAGACGTGACTCCAGTAATTCCGTAGTATGAATCAAGTCGCTAGCCCGCCCCCGGGCCTTATTGTAAGGGGATTTTTCCTCCTTCCGACCTCCGGGTCTATTGTAATGGGATTTTTCCGACCTCCGGGTCTTTATCAATGAAATTCTATTGCAATTCCTTTGTTGTGTTGACTCGATTTCCTTATGCGATTTTTGCTTAGTCCTTATCGTCTTAATATTTATGCGACTTGTTTATTGGACACTTGCGTAGTCATCTTATAAAGCCGGGGGATAACTGCACCGCTAGGGTGGCGATCTCGCCTCCAGTATTTCTAAAGTCACACCTGGGGTTCGCGTGTTATCAATCATGTCTTTTATGCGACCTGCATGTTATCGATCATGTCTTTTCATGTGGCATGCATTTCATCGATCATATATTTTTCATGCGACCCGCTTGGTTTCTACACAGGAATTTTTCTTTCAAACAGAATAGAGAATTACTGTTACCAAAAAAATTTGTTTACATTATTGTGATCAGTACGGGGGTGTAAATCTACTGATAGTACTTCTTCAAGTGAGTTACATTCCACGGATATTGGGCCTTGTTCCCATCCGACTTCTCGAGCTCATATGCCCCATTCGGTAAGACCTTCGATATCTGAAATGGACCCTCCCAGTTTGGGCTGAGGGCACCCCTTGAGTCACCGAGTATCTTTTTCAGTACTAAGTCTCCGACCTTGAAACATCGAAGTCGCACCTTGGAATTGTAATATCTCTCCGACCTCTGCTTGTATCTTGCATTTCTCATGTTAGCATCCAATAGCTTTTCTTCTAGTAGGTCTAGGTTTCTTTTCAAGGCCTCATCATTATGATCGAAAGTGACCTGGCTGGTTCGGAAGGTCGGGAGGTCAAGTTTCGTGGGTACAACTGCCTCAGTTCCGAAGGCTAGCGAGTAAGGGGTTTCGCCCGTTGAATTTCTGCAGGTCGTTCTGTACTACCACAACACTTTCGGGAGCTCGCTGGCCCATTTCCCTTTTCCCCCTTCGATCTTAGCCTTGAGCGTGTGCTTTATGACTTTATTCACGGCCTCGACCTGACCGTTTGATTGGAGGTGGTATGGGGTGGAAAATAACTTTGTGATCTTCCATTTTCTGAAAAAGGCTTCAATCTTTATACCGTCGAATTGCTTTCCGTTGTCTGATATGATCACCTGAGGTAACCCGAACCTACAGATAATGTTCCGCCATATGAACCTGATGACATGATCTTGGTCTATGGTTGCCAATGCCTCAGCCTCGACCCATTTTGTGAAGTAATCTACCGCTACTAAGACATACTTGACCGATCCTGGGGCAGTTGGGAGTGGCCCGATGATATCTATCCCCCACTTCGCAAAAGGTCAAGGACTGAGGATGCTTGTGAATTCCTTTAGTGCGACCTTGATGGAGGGAGCGTAGATCTGACATTTGTGGCATTTACGGGCGAAGATGATTGCATCGGCCCTTAGGGTTGGCAAAAAATACCCCTGCCTTGTGGTCTTGTGGGCCAGCGATTCCCCACAGTGTGGTTTCCACATGCCCCTTCGTGTATTTCACATAGAATGGCTTGACCTTTTCAGGCGTGATGCATCGAAGTAGGGGCATGCCGAAGCCTCGCTTGTATAACTCCTGTTGATCATTGTGTACCGTGCGACCCGTAGTTGTAGCTGCCGTGCTTGGACGCGATCAGCTGGCAATAGGCCGCTTCTCAAATATTCCATGATGGGTGTCATCCAGTTCGACTCCGGGGTTTCTAACGTTGTTATTGGTACTTGTGCGGTGGATAGGTGGGAAAGTGTATTGATGGTGACATCCCTCATGTCTGGTGGCCCTTCGGAGGTCGCCAACCGAGCAAAAGCATCGGCTCTTGAGTTCTGCTCTCTCGGTATCAACTTGACATGGATTTGTGTGAACTTCAGGCATAGTGTTTTTACGACCTCCTGATAGGCCGCCATCCTATCGTCCCGAGTCTCGTACTCCCCCAAAACTTGACAGGCTACGAGTTGGGAGTCGGTATGGACTTGCAGTCTCTTAACACCCATGGATGTAGCCATTTCCAAGCCGCTAATGAGCGCCTCATATTCGGCCTCGTTATTTGTCGCGGGAAATTCAAAGGTAATGGCATTCTGGAATGAGATACCCTCCGGGCTCATCAAAACTAACCCGGCTCCCGACTTGTTAGAGGTCGTCGATCCATCTATGAATAACTCCCATGGCGGGCTGCCCGAACACCCGACCTCAGAAGAGAATGTGAGCTCGACGATGAAGTTGGCCAGTGCCTGGGCTTTGACGGTCGGTCGTGGCGCGTATGTCACCCCGTATTGCCCGACCTCAATGGCCCATTTGAGACATCGACCTGATGTGTTTGGTCGGTGGAGCACGTTCCTCAATGGTAGGGAAGTGAGGACCTCGACCTGGTGATCAAAAAAGTACGGCCTCAGCTTCCTCACACTCATGACTAATGCGTAAGCCAGCTTCTCTAACGATGGATAACGTTGTTCAGTCTCGTTCAGTGTCTGGCTGACGAAATAAATGGGTAAGTGGATCTGGCCCTCTGCTCGGACCAACACTACGCTCAAAGCGGTTTCTAAAGCCGCGAGATATAAGAACAACTTCTCTCTTGGGACGGGTTTGGATAAGATGCTCACATCTGCCAGGTAAGTTTTGATTTTTTCAAAACCATCCTGGCTCTCGGGTGTCCATTCGAACTTCGCTTTCTTACGGATCGTGTTGAACATCGGCTTGCACTTGTCCCCCATTTGGGAGATGAACCTGCTCAGTGCGGCCAAGCATCCCTTGAGTTTCTGAACCTCTTTCACATTTCGGGGTGTCCCCATGTCTAATATGGCCTTGACCTTCACCGGGTTCGCCTCAATCCCCCGCTTGCTGACCAGGTGTCCCAAGAACTTCCCCGACTCCACTCCGAAGTTACACTTCTTGGGGTTGAGTCTCATGTTGAACTTTCTGAGGATATCGAAGGTCTGTGCAAGGTGAGACAGGTGATCCTCTCTTTTTAAGCTCTTGACGACTATATCGTCGACATAAACCTCTACCGACTTCCCGATCTGGTCAGAAAACATATGATTGACAAGTCTTTGGTAGGTTGCCCCTGCATTCTTCAGGCCGAAAGGCATTCTCTTCTAGCAATATAAATTTTTCTCGGTCAGGAACGAGGTGTGTTGCCGATCTGGTTCATGCATGGCTATTTGGTGATAACCCGCGAAAGTAACCATGAACGACATCATCTCATGCTCGGTCGTGTTATCTATCAGGTGATCGATGTGTGGCATAGGGAAGAAATCTTTTGGGCAGGCCTCGTTGAGGTCGATAAAGTCGATACAAAGCCGCCAGGTCCCATTGGACTTTTTTACCAATACTGCGTTGGCTACCCACTGCGGCTGGTCGGCCTGCATGATTAGGTCATTATCCAGCAGCTTCTTCACTTCTTCGACTAAAGCAGCATATTTTTCGGGGCCAAATTTCTACATTTTCTGGGCAACCGGCCTCCTAATCGGGTCAATGTGAAGTCGGTGACAGGCGACTTTTGGATCGATCCCTACCATGTCCTTATGCGACCAGGCGAAGACGTCCAAGTTCTTTTTAAGAAAGTCAATGACTTCCCCCCTCAGGTCGTTCGGTATCTTGGAGCCGATAATGACCTCCAGATCCGGGCGAGTTGGATCTATCTTGACTTTCTAGAGTTCTTCCCCCGGGATGGCTCTTGGGCCATCTTGCCGGGGGTCGTCGATCTCAGCCTCAATTAAGAATTCTTTAGGCTTGTGCCCTATTCTTGGATCGAGGTCGTTGTGGGCTCTTTTTCTGCTTGCTCTTTTCTTATTCAATTCCTCAATTTGTTCATTGCTACCTATTACAAATGTTTGTTTGATAGGTTTTGGTGCGGAAATGAAAAGAGACGAATAGTAAATCAAACAACCTCTTGCATCGACTTGGTCGCCCTTAACGGTACCGACCAGCCCACTCTTGGTGGGAAATTTTACACAGAAATAGAAAGTGGAGGACGCAGCCTCGAATTCATGCTCAAAAGGCCTTCCCAGGAAACCATTATAGGAGCTGGGAAGGTCGACAACCAGAAAATCTAATAGGCTAGTCGCTCTAACTTCGCTGTTCAGTATGGAGACCAACTCGAAGGCCAGTCGGATCATCCCTGTTGGCTTCACTGTTGCGTCCCCAAACCCTTGCACGACATGGTCGCATGGGGTGATGTAGGCATCATAGTCCCCGAGCTTATCCAGGGTTTTCTTGAAGAGGATGTTACAGAAGGCGCCCCCATCTACTAGAAGTCGGCACACCGTAGTTCCCATGATATTTGCTCGGATCAACAGGGGATCGACATTAGGATAAACCACCCCGGCTTTGTCCTTCTCCCCAAAATTGATCGTGCTGGATTCTTCCCCCAGGGCGAGGACAGGCAATACAATCTTTTTGGCATTCTCTATCTCCCTTATCTCGGCCTTCATCTTCCGCTTGGAGGAGGACTTCGAGGCTAGTCCCCCGACTGCCCCTAGGGGAGATAGGGTGTGTATGACACGTTCTCTCGTGTTTTCAGGCATGGGCAGGGTGGGCCGCTCTCCTTGCTGGCGACCTTTCAGAGCCTGGTCGCCATTTTTCTGAGGTCGCTTGATGAATTCGTCAAGCAGGCCATCTTCATACAATCTCCAGAGTTGGGGCAAGAGATCTTTGCACTCACTGGTGTAGTGGCCGACCTGCTCGTGAAAGTTGCAATACTTGTTGGGGTTCTGCTTGCCCTTATTCTTGACAAGGTGAGGCGGGAGGAGTAATTCCCGCTCTCGGATCTGGGCAAAGATATGCCCGGGCGTCATGCCCAGCGCATCCATCAGTTTCACCGGGATGCTCTCCTCAATAGGCTTGAAACTTCCAGGCGGCTTGTACTGTGTGGCGGCCTTCTTGGAACTCTTCTTGGGCTCAGCGACCTCTTTAGCATTAGAGAGCCGAGATTCCAGAAGCTCCGCAGTATGTATCAGGTCGCTAGCTCGCCTTTGAAAGTCGGCGTAACTAGTCGGATAGTTGGCCGTCATGCGAAACCAGAGTTTGGTCCCCTTTTTGAAGCTGGAGACAACCCCTAGTATTTTTGCCTCATCCCCAATGGGATCTCCTTCCAAGATCAGCTTGTGGATCCTCTCAATATAGGCCCGATCCGACTCCGTATCACCCTGCTGGGTGTTCATCAGACGCTGCCTGGTCGCAGGTCGGGCCGCCAGGGCAGTAAAGTGAGTCAAAAATAGGCGAGCGAGCTGCTCAAAAGTGTCCACCGACAAGGGTGGTAGGGAGGTAAACCATTGATGAGCTTTGTCGCTCAAAGTCAGAGAAAAAAGTCGGCATTTCGTCGCATCAGTTGCGCCAATGGAGGCCATGTACGAGTTGTACTTAGCCACATGGACCCTTGGGTCCGCGTTCCCACTGTAGCGATCTAAGGTCGCTATGTTAATCTTCCTTTGGGTAGGTGCCAAAGTGACCAGAGCTCCGAGCGGCGAATCTGGGACGACGAGGAAAGGATATGTCCCCACAGGACCATTTTGATTCTCCATACGCTCTATCAGCTGCTGGACTGTCCAGGTCAGAGCGGCGACCTGAGCGTCACGATGGTCCGTTATTGCCTTCATTGCCGGGGGGTCGCCGAGATGCACGGTCGATCCCCTCGGCAAGTCGTTGTGGTGAAGATTCAGTGCAAGTGCTAGGTCGTGCTCCACCTGATCAGCTCGTCGAGGCTCAGATTACGCCTCATCTTCAGCGATCCTTGGGGCTTTCTGAACCCCGAGGTTGCCAAGTCGATCGAACACGTTGTTCGACCCCGCCGGTCTCTTAAGGAGTTGGCGGTTGCGAACTAAGGCGTGTTTAACCGGGTCATAGGCTAGTTGGCCCGCCGAATGCCCCTTCCGGGCCTGTGCTCCTTTATTTTTCGAGGGTTCGGCCTCTTGGGCGGCCTTCTTGGCTGGAGGGTGTTCGTTTTCGTCATCGAAAGCGAGGCTATTTTTATTGAGGACGGTCATCACGGCCTTTGCATCCTCCTGAGTCTGCACCAGGTTCCACCAGTCAGGGGTGATCACCGGGCTTGCCGGGCGAGCGTGATGCGAGCAGGAACGCTGGGAGCTCATAGAGGCCTCGTGCCCGTCGCGGGCATCCAACTCATGCCTGTTAGGATTGCCTTGATTGCTTGTCATCGCTGCTGATCAGAGATGAGACGGGTTTTCCTTTGAACAAATGTATTTCTCAGGAAGTTGTTCCCACAAACGGCGCCAATTGTTGTACCCGGTTTATGTCCGCCGGCGAACAAGCAACAATCAATAAGAATCACCGATCAAAGCAATGAACTAAGCAATAAAGAACACAATGTTTGATTACCCAGTTCGTCTATGAATAAGACTACGTCTGGGGGCGACCAAGCCAGGAGTATTGTACTATTTATTTTCTGCCTAGGATTCTAAGATTTATGATCCTTTACAATGTACGATACAAATTATATTTATAGACACAGAACTAGGGCTGCAGTCTTCGTGGGCTTCATCTCACTGGCCAACCTAGGGTTTCAGCCGCCAGACTATGGTTTCCTTTCTTGTCCCGCAAGTCGCGCTTCTAGATACACTTACCCTGATTATGATCCGTGAAATCCGCCTCACTAACTACCTGAATCTCTTCCATGTTTATCTTCATCCGATATCGGGACCTAGTCGGCTCCGACTTCCGCATCCTTCCAAGTCGCTTCGCGACCTCCCTGCTCTTCCCAAGCCGATCCCGCGACCTGCCGATCCTGCGACCTGCCGATCCTTTGAGGTCGCCTCGAATCCTGCTGTCGGATGATATGTCAGCCACGAGATGGTCAAATCCTTGACCCCCTTTAAGTCGGGTTATTTCATGTTACAACAGTGGCAACAATTCTCCTAATTTATCTTTTCCAAACAAGGCACTAAGTCGACAAAAATAAGAAGCAAGTGATGCACCTGAACCAATAGAAATCTACAACCAGCTGTGAATTCCAAGTATCTCCGTTTGAAGGAATGATTTTTTTTTTTGCTTTTAAGCTGATTTTTGTAGGCAAACTCTGATGTAGAATCTTTCATGAAATAGCTTGAACGCGACGAGGGGGTTTCAAACGGAAAAACAAAATAGGATCAATGATCTCTTTCTTCGATAGACCGGTCCGAAGAGGAGTTTGAATGTCATCTGATGAGCCTGGGGATCAGTGTTCTAGTTGAGACATCCTTTTCGTACGCCATCTTTGTTGAGAACTCGCCATTTGCGGAATGGATCCAACGCCATGAATCAGCTTTTTCATGCTCTAGTTTCTACCTGTTAATAATGTTCGTCAATTCATTAAGTCTCGACTCCTCTCTCCCTCTCAACTCATGACTCCACTTCAACTCCCACTTCCACACGTTATTTTCTCGTACACCCATCTCACTAACCACTGACTCCCTCTGCACATTGATCCTAAAAAGACGATTAAACCTCTTTCAGACTAAAATCACCCTCCCATTTATCCGACCAAAAAGACGTATCCTCACCATCTCCAACAATTTTTTAAAATTCACAAGATAGCTCCCCACCCTCAGAATTCCCCCAATAAAGCTTACAAATATATCTCCACCATCCCGACATAAAGTTTTGCCCCCTTCTCCGTCTATTTCTATTCCTATCCCTTCCCTTTCCCTCTCCCCAAATGACCCAAATCCCCCATTCTTGAATTTAATAATTCTCGCCCATAGACTTCTTGGTTCATTAAGAACCTCCAAATCCATTTCCCCAATAAAGCAGAATTAAAATGATTAAGATCTCTCCCCCAACCCCTCTTTATTTTTCTTATTACAAAATGTTTTTCAGCTTACCCAATCTCCCACCTGGAAAGTGGCTTCAAATGTAATTTGTGTCCTCCATCTTATCGACACACTCACACAATTAAGTTGATTTTATCCAAATACTCTTATTTTATCACTTTAATAAAGTAAAAAATAACTTGTTTTTAGTTTCCGTGCATAGATTAGTGTGAAAACTGATCTTGGACATATATTAACCGGTGAAAAGAGGAACGAGCACAAGAAAGTATGTAGTTGGGGATCGTTTGCATTTGTACAGGAAAAAAATTGTTGATATTGGATAGAATTCAATAGCAGTATGTTTGAAATGGTTGATTGAACTTAAAGAGGGTGATAATTAATCCTTAACTTGCTTGAGTGAGTGAGAGTATTTATTTTAACACTAAAAATCTCGAAATTGTTCATGTATTTCTTTATTTTTGTCACATAATTCAGAAAAATAAGGACAAAGGAGATATTATTATTTGTACTAGCAATATCATTAGAGGACAAATAATTCGATCAATATTGGGTTGTCAGTTTATCCAGCAATCAAGGGACAAAACACAAAGTCACAAACAACCTAATTCATAAATTAATTTTTCATAAATTAATCCCTCAAATCAAAATAATGGAATTATTAGAATATATATTAATCCAATCCAGATTAATCCCTCGCACAAACGAGGCCTTATTAATTGATTATAAATTAACAACTGTTTTTTTGTTTTTTTTAGCGCAAATTAACAACTGTAAGAATTGGGTTTTTCCATTTTTAAGTTTTTAACACCTATCAGTATTAGTCGAAAATAGATAACAACAATATATATAATTACATTCTACCAAATTACACTAGATAAGATATAAATTATGATGGTCACGGCACCCTTGTCTGGTAATAAACCACATCCAATTATTTCATTTTTTGACTCTATTTTTTCCTCTCAAACCCCATTGAAAAGTGAAATTAACAAAGAACATTGAGATAAAACAGACAAATACTTGTATAAAATGTGTTTCATCATCATGTTGTACGGGTGATATATAATTTTTTGCGAGAAAAATATTATAATAGAGTGATACTTGTGTGCACCAATTGTACACGGTGCAATTGGATTCAATTTTAATTTGAATTAACCATATACTAGAACTTGAGTGATTTCACCCTCCATTTCTTTTTCCATTCCCGAACCATGAACCCTGAACCCGAACCTTGAACCCTGAACCTTGAACCATGAACTCAAACCCTAAACTATGAATCCAAACCTTGAACCATGAACCATTCGGGTCGGGTCGGGTCTTGTTCGAAAGCTGAAATATAGTAATAAAAAAAAACCTGAAATTATATTGCACGAATTCTAAATTGGCGCAAAGGGTGCACACAAGTATTTGTCATTATAATAACTAGTATTGCACCCGTGCTTATGCGCGGTCATTGTTGTTACCAAATATTTTAGATGTTAAAATATTATTTTGAATTAATATAAAAATTAAATTTTATATTTGACATCTTGTTATAATATTTATAATCATTAATTAAGATTTTAATATTTTTTAAATTACATTTAATTTTATTCATAACAATGTGATCTGTTAAAGAAAATTCTTTGAAAAGAAGAATTAATATTAGGATTAAATTTTTTATAGTACAATAATTTTGCTCCGTTTTGAAATTTATTAGGATTTGTTTTGGCTTTTTTATATTTTGGTCCTGTAATTTTAATTTTTTGAAAAATTAGTATTTTAACCTGTTGCAGCATGTCACCAAACAGGTAACCATCAAATGTGTAATTATTTTATTTTTTCTTTTAATTTTGAATTGTCATCTAAATATTTTTAGTCCTAATAATTTCGGGTCGAGATTTTTATGCGTATTTTTTAAAAAGGAAGAGTGATTTTTGCGTACTTTGATTCATTTTTAAATTTTTGGGTCAGTTTAAACCTGGTAAACCAACTCTATTCGCTTTGTCTTTTAATATTCAGGTTGTCTTTAAACCCGATCCAAAATTATTAGAATTAAAAAAGTCTAGGTGATGCTTCGAAATTAAAGGAAAAAATAAAATAACTACACATGTGACGTTTACCTATTTGGTGACCTGTCGCAGCAGGTTAAAGGATCAATTTTATTTTTTAAAAATATTTACCAGATCCAAAATAAAAAATTCAAACAATCATAATTAATCTTAAAACGATGCAAAGTTGCTGAACTACAAAAAAAATTAATCCCATTAATATTCTTTATTTTATAATATTTGTTGGTCCCGGTACAAACGAGTCTTACACGTGTATGGGGGGGAATACACGTGTTCAGTGATTTTAAAACTTTTCTTTACTGAGGTCAGCTTGGGTCAGGTTGTCCTGATGATTTGGTCCCGAGAAGCACAAATCGCTCTGAGTCAAAGTCTATCTGAGACAGTGATCCTGAGCTGCTTTCAGATACCTCAGATAATCCCAACTGATCCTGAGTTTTCAGATATCCTGAGCTGCTTGGATCAGATAACTAACTTACTGAACCCTCAGAAGAGTAAGTTCAGTTTGATAACTATCTGTTCTAGCTACTCAGATGTGCGGAATGGTTGGCCCTGAGTTTATACTCGTTTTAATGCTTTTGCTGAAAACCTTCCTTTTAATGGAATAGTGATTAGGCTGTGATTCAGTTCAGATGCAACTTCAGTGGATTGATTCCAACTGAATATCAGTGAAAATATGCTTTCAGTTTAAAGATATGCAACAGTTAATCAATGCAAAACAGAAAGCAAAGAACACAGCAAGTTATAGTGGTTCAGAGACTCAAGCTCCTACGTCCACTCTCTCTGACTCTTCAGTGAAATTCACTAATCACCTCATAAGGTTTTCTGACTACCTCTGTAGTTTACTAACCTTTCTATTTTGAGCTTTCTGACTACCTCTGTAGTTTACTAACTCAAAACACACACAAGCTTTCTGACTATCCAAGATAGTTTACTCACTTCTTTTCTAGAGCTTTCTGACTACCTCCTTGTAGTTTACTAACTCTTTACAACTCCAATCTCACCAACAATCACACTCAAACTACCTTACAAAGGGTTTGGGGTTTCTTGGTTGGTTTCCAACTAGGATGAGATATCCTTTACAATGAAGAACAATGCAAAGGCTAGGATATCTCGACTAAGCTTTGGATATATCTTATCAAGCTAGGCTTAGTGGATTGAGCTCTCTTCGATATAAAGCACTTGGGAAATTCTTGGGTTTTCGAGTGCTTCAACTTGCAATAATAAGTTTGAGCTCTTGAGTTGCTTACAAATTTCCCGTAACCTTCAATGTAGATGGTCACAAGTATTTATAGGCAAACACCAAGGTCACTCTTGAAAAACTATCCGTTGGAAGAGATAGCTTCGTGAGTTTTCTCTTATGGTGTGTGATGAACGGCTATATTTAGGGTTTGAGACTCCCTAGCACGTTTTAGGCAATAGCCTCTCATGCAGCTATTCAACACTTTTTGCAGTCTGGAACTTAGTACTTCTGACATCTTTTCAGTGACCTGTCGCTGTCAGTGTCAGTAATGTACAGTGCTGTCTTCTTCTTTTTGACTTTTGTCTCCAGTTAAATGTAGACACACAACTGCTCTTTTTGGTTACCATCTCTGAGTGATATAACCTTAACAACACTTTATCTTAGTTCCTTTTGTCTGCATGGGAATGTCTTGGGCAATATCTATTTTTCTAAGCAATCGCATTTTTCTCAGTATTGTATCCTTCAGATAGATATTTTCAGTGCCTCGGAACATTCAGGTTTATATTGAGCATTCAGTACATTACTGAGTCTTCAGTAATTATTGTGCCTTCAGTATCGTTCAGTCTTCAGTTCTTCAGTTTTCTGTCTTCTGTCTTCTGTCTTCTGTGTCTTCAGAGTCTTCTGAGTCTTCAGTGTCTTCTGAGTCTTCAGTGTCTTCTGAGTCTTCAGTGACTTCTGAGTCTTCACAAATATACTGACTGATATACTGAGTCTTCATGCTGAGTCTTCAGTTTCTCAGTTTCATGCTGAAACTTCAGTTTCTTCAGAAACTTACTGAGTCTTCAGAATCTATCCTGATCTATATTTGCTGACTATACATTTTGCAGTAACATCCTGAACACTCTAAAACTGAATCCTGACTCAACTATCAAGATTATCCTGAACATGTCATACTCAGGGGTTTTGGGATCTAATCAAAATCTCTCTTTATTAAATTCATCTCCCAACAATATTTTTTTGGGGTTAATTACAAAAATATCACCACTCTTAAAGTTTTTATCAATTACAACATATTATTTTTCTTTGCAATTCGAGACACCACATTTTAAAATTATGTTATTCAAAGCTTTTTAAGTTTTTCGGCAATAATTAAGTGGCATGGCTGTCAGAGTTGACATAAATTTCCACGGAGGATGTCAAGACTGATGAATAAAATATATTTTTTTTAATTTACAAATATAGTTTTAAGAAAAACAATATCTCAAAAAAATTTAATATTCAAGTATTCGGAGCTGAGATGTGGTGGACGATTTAACGTTCTTCTTTTAAGTTTTTGGAGAAAAATAATAAGAGTTTGTTTCTTGTCAGGATGAGTTTTGGGGGTTCTATTCCAAAATTTTATAAACATTTTTTTAGATATTGTTTTTGTTAAAAAATACAATGAAAAATAAAATATTTTATTCATCAATCGTGGCACCTTATATAGACATCTATGTAGTAGCTCCAGGAACCACATTATTCAATTATTACTATAAAATGGGCAAACTCTTCAATTTGCAAAATTTTTTAAAAGATGATGTCTTGAATTGCAAAGGAAAAAAATAATATGTTGTAATTGATGATCCTTTTTTTTTTTTTTGCAATTAACCCTTTTTTTTTTACATTTGTTGTATTAATGTTACTAGTATATCACCCGTGTGTTACACGGTTTATGAGTATAAAATGAACATGATATGAAATGTATTTATTTTTGTGTTAAATAAATTATAAAAAATTATTTTACTTATAATAATAAGGAATTTAATAATAATAAGAATCATTTTTTATTTTTTTAATATATATATATATTTCATTTCAATGCAACGCATGATTTATGAACATATTTTGCTTTTGCAATCAGGCATGGGAAATGGGTGGCGCTTCAACTGTTTAAAAAATTTACATTGTTAAATAATTCAATTTTAAAGGTATTTTTTTATTACAATTTTAAATTATTTCCTTCTAAATCACTTTGATTTTCACATATTATCGTCTTCCCAACTCCCATTGCATGTCAAAATTTTCAAATTGTCCCCTCTAGTTACCCTGAACATGATAAAATATAAGTACCCATGATTGAAATTGATCTCCTTAAAAAAGTTCAATGGTTTTAATAATTGTCTATAATTCTAATTAATGGTCACACCATAAGATATCATTAGTCAAAATTATCTTTCTAAGACGTTAAAAGAGAGTCTATTATCTGATGAAGTCAATGTCATTCCAGAAATCAACACTCTTTGTCCTAAGTTAGTCTCGATTAGTATTTTCTTTTAAAAATGTGAGTACCAAGCTTCATCACAACCAACTCAGTATCGTTTTACAATCCAAGGTCTAATGTCAACTGTACTTGCAATTAATTCGTAGTAATTAAACTCAATGATGGACCTAGCTACATGTCCTATGTTGGGATCACGTGCCCCCATAGTTTTTTTTAAAGAATATGTTATATATATATATATATATATATATATATATATATATATATATATTATAATTATTAGGAGTAATATTTATATTATATGTATATAATTACTTAAATTAGTTTTTATCAGTGTTATAATTAGTTAATCATGCAAATATTTCATCTAAAAAAATTTATAGATCTGTTATGTATATGCACTATCACTATTTAAAAAATTAAATAATTTTAAGATAGTGATAGTGTATATGCATAATTGTGACACTAAAAAAAATAGAATTCACGTGAACCCGGGTTCACAGAAAAATCTACTCTTTATATTATTTATTTTTGTGCCCCGACATGAAAGTTTCTGGATCCGTCCATGATTGGACTAATCAATTTAAATATTATATCTTGTAAAAAAAATCATACAAATAAGTAAACAAATCAAGCTTTATCACAACCAACCTAGTATCATTTTACAATTCAACTAATAATGTCAACTAATAATTTAATTAAAAATTATTCAACTAACAATTTAAGTCTATTATCAATAGCTCATGCAACTAACTTATGGTAATTGGACTAATCAATTTAAATTCAATATCACGTAATATTATTATACAAATAAGTATATAAATTATACATTTTTATATATATAATACTTCTCGTCTTTTTTAGATTGCTCAAAATTCAAAAAGTCTATCTTTTATCACATACTCAAAATAACAATAAAGTAACTATGCAGTTCATGATACCCCTTACAAACATCACTAAATTACATCACATGTCACTAATAATTACATACAAAAGTAACTTATTTTTTTATCTTATTTACTAAAATTGACAAAATACCCTTATCAAACAACTATTTTATTACCTTCAAATATTAATAAAGAATTTCCTCATTAAAATCCTGTCAAAATCAAGTGATCAATCTAAAAAAGTTGGAAGTAGTAACTGGTTTTTCAAAAAAAGAAATCCATATCAACTACAAAATATAACATTTTATATTATTAATTATTAATATACCACTTTTAAAATTTTATGATAAATTTGTAATAATTTTTTTGTTGATTTTTTTTAATATTTGGTTATTATATATGTATAAATAGATTTAGTTCAAAAATTTGTAATAGTTTTTTTGTTGAATTTTTTTTTCTTTTTTGGTATAATATTTTGTTATTATATATTTATAAATAGATCTAGTTCAAAATTCAAAAATAATATTAATAATTTAGAAAATATTCAAAAAATAATTAGTATATATGTGTGGTAGATATGGTGAATTGAACCTTGTACCTCTTACATACAAAGATAAAAAATATTTATTATACCATTTGATCTGCATTAAATTTATTAAGATGTTTAAAATTTTATTAATAAATTATAACAATTTTTTGGTCAAACATTTTGTTATTAGATATGTATAGATGTCATAAAATTTTGTTTATTTATTTTCACATAAAAATTATTGCCATAATTTGTTCTAAAAATATTTATAATATTGGTTTTCCGTAAAACTTGTTCATAATATGAAATTTATACCAGTACATTAATAAACTAATATCATAACACTTATCAGTTGATACCATTACACTTGTAAACTGAAATCATAACATTAAATGCTATTACGATTCTTTTATAAAAGTAATAGTATCAATTTATTAATGTAATAGTATCAATTTCATATTATAATTATGAACAAGTTTTGACAGATGAGCTTGTGTTATAATTTCAATTAAAAGTATGACTATCCCACTATATATGAGACTACTCCAACAATGTATGTTGGGCTTGAGCCAATTTTAGTTTTGGCCCTTAATTAGGCCTTCCTTCAATAGGTCCAGCCCAAGTTTTCCTTGGGAGAGATGCAGTCACCGTCCCTTATTCGTGAATTGTGATGTATTCCGTCATTTACTACAAAGTTTATTATCTTCAAATGGAAAATCTTATAAAATCTTCTAAATTTTTTTGAAAGCCAGAAATCTTTTAATTGAACTTTATATTTCATATATAGTATGTGTTAAAAATCCAACAGGGTAAAACACCATTGGTATACGAAAAGTGAAACAGGGGAATCGTACGGCTCCGCGGAAGCATTTGACAATTGCTCGATATATATATATAGTAATGATATAGAACAAACTATCTGTTTTTTTATGGAACCAGATTAATGACATGTCATGCCAACTATTCCCTAAACCATGAACCATAAACCCTAAATCATGAACCATTCGGGTCGAGTGAACCATGAACCACTCGGGCCGGGTTCAGTTCTGGCCGAGTTGGGTCCGGGCCGGGTAAAAAAAAAGTAATTTTTTTTTCTGTTCAGTTTTATTTTTTCAGTTCAATTCAATTTTTCTTTTTACCCGGCGCCCCGAGTGGTTCATGGTTCACCCGATCCGAATGGTTCATGATTTAGGGTTTATGGTTCATGGTTTAGGGAATAGTTGGCATGATACGTCATTAATCTAGTTCCATAAAAAACCAGATAGTTGGTTCTATATCATTACTCTATATATATATATATATTTTTTTTTTGGGAAACCTGGATATATGTGAAGAAAATATTGATATTTCTGAACATTGGAGTTGGTTATTTATATATTTTGAGTAAGAGAACACTAATGTAAACAATCTCTTACTATTTATTTTATCTTTAAAATTAAATGAGGATATAAGCCTTTTCTTATCATTGTTATAGGGAGGATGGATATTGGATCTGATTAAGTTAAACATTACTTTTTTATATCTATTGACCAGTACCCTAGCTTCGTTTGTGATCTTCTTAATTTCTCTTGGTTGAACTTAAAATACCATAAAGACTGAGATTATCAGTTTCATTATTGAGCATATATGAGCTTTCTTTTTTTTAGTCCTAGACTTCAAAAAAAAAACTTGCATAAGACGGTTTTACGGTGAGACGAAACATAATTTGGACATTGACGCTTTTATACCCGTCCATGTAGACCGTCTTACAACGACTAGTTTTTGTCAAAAAAAAACTACACTGACATGCTCAAGGAACCCTCTAAATCCGCAACTTCTAGACATACATACATATGGTATAGTCATCATAATTACTTCAATAAACTTTAATAAAACTAGTATATACACGATTACACGGGCAACAAATTAATTATAATTCCAAAGAGAACTCCCAGAAACTATATATTACAAGAAATATTCCAGAGATAATTATTTTTTTTTTAATTTCTATTCCAGATTGTGCAGTGCCATAAAAGACTCCCAAGTCTCAAAAGTATTACCATGCTTGAGTGAAGAATAGTTCCTCAAATGATTCTTCGTAGTCCAATTCTTACTTTCTCAGAATATCATAAAAAAGATTATATTTGTTCTAAGCTGCTGATTGGACATATATATATATATATGATCAAGTGAATATATGTGACATTAGGCCAAAAAAATATCCCACATGTCAGAAACAAAAGAAAAATCCAGACAAAAGTTATTCATACAAACTACATACCTTAGTACATTAGAGAAATTAAAAAAGTGATCATCATCTAACCTGAAATTTATCTAATTAATAATTAGATGAGAATTAAATTGGTAGCCAAGATGTTGCAAAAACTACATTATGTCCTTTCCAAGTAAGCACAAGATCATCTTCTTCCTTCTTAAGCCCCCAACCCGCCGCATGTTCATCCAACATATTCTTCACTTGTGCAATGGCATCCTCACTGAAACATGTTCCTCGAAATCCCGAGTTTCTCATTCGTTGACTCCACTTGCTCTTCGTCTCCAGCCGCTCCACTCTCCCCGCCCCTTCGTGCGAAATCACGTTCTCGATTTTCCAACAAATATCGGCCTCGTACCACTGCCTCTGGTTGCTCCCCCGCGGGAGGAACGTGTCCACTGTGTCGTACGGTATCCACAGATAGTTGTACGCGGATCTCAATCGGTTGACCAGATCGCCAGACGTGAAATCCGCGTCCTCGTCGACCAGGACTACTATCGTCGGGTTAAAGCCCCGCAGGTCCTTGAGAAACATGTTTCGAAGAGACGTTGAGGGATTTCCCAATAGGGTTTCCTCCGGTATGTAATGAAGCACCATGTGACAATTTATCACTAGTGCCTCATTTTGGGCACGTACCAAATGTTGCAATTTGAGCTCCTCGATTAACGAGGAGAACCCGTCCGACGAAGTCGACGTCACCACCCTAAATTCCATCGCCACGTTGCGCGACCGCGCGAAATTGATCAATTTCGCACCTAATTCTTCATACGAGAGGTCCAACATCGGAGGGTAATTATTACCCTCCAGGGCCCCCGCTACGATCAACTTGACCAGCGGGGGGCCCTCGGCCCTAGTGGCCAACAGGTCAATTAGGGTCGGTATCTGCATGCAATGAGTGAGGCTGAAATCAACAATATGAACGACCTGGAAGCCCATCACGGCTTTCAGCACGGCGTCATTCGCCGCCGTGAACCCGAACCTGTGCCAGGGCGTCAGGTCGACGAAGCTGGCGAGCTCGATGATTGAGAATTTGTGGTTGGCCATGGCGGGGTCCGTGGCGTGAACCGTCGCCATGGCCGTCAGGAGCTTGCAGTCACCGCTCCTGGAGGCGCGTGCGATAAGCGCGCGGAGAAACCCGCACGTGAGGCGCTGGTTGGAGTCGCCGTCGGGCGAGGCGGTGTTGTTGAGGACCCAGAGGATCTGCTGCGCTAGGGTAGCGTCGTTGTTTTCGATAGCAGTGGCGCAGTGGACCAGGAGCTGCTCCATGCAGTTGGAGTCGCCGAAGGTGGAGAGGGCTTTCGGGGTGGGGAATTCGGGCCAGGGGCGGGCCCGGAATGGCGTCGTTTGGGCGTTTGTTTTGGTGGTCATGTTTGGGAATAATGGGGGGATGTTTTCGGAGAATTGCATCATGGGGGGAGGGGGAGTAGGGTAGGAAAACAAGTTGTGAAAAAGGAAATTAAAGAGTGGAGAAATTATAAAAAGGGGGACAGAAAGGAAAGAAAGGGACTAGACTAGTAGTGGTACCTGGCCATTGGGAGTAGTGATACTCTATCTCTCTCGCGATGATACCTTAAGAAAATAGACTGTTCATCTTTTTGCATCAAGATATTCCTTTTTACATGCAGAGAAAAAGGGACCGGTGAGGGGTGTAAAAATCTTGGTCAGATTTTAGGCACTTTTTGAGCAGAGATGAGAATGAGCTGCAGCTATCTAAGTCTAAGCAAGATGGGGTTTTTGGAGAGAAAAAGAGAGAGAGAGAGAGAGGGCCGGCGAGGGGTATTTTGTCAATATGTGGGAGGTGGAATTTTTGTCATGTAAAGAGTGGAGAATGAAAGCAGTTTGGTTTGGCTTACTCACGGGATATATCTATACATAATCATTCACAAATCATTTTTGTGGCGCAATCTTTGCTAATTCAACACCCTATTTTATTTTCCTTATTAAGGAACTTTCAAATCACAGAATTCAAACTAGCTAGCTACAATCGATTTTTAAAAATTTATCTTAAGTTACATGCAGTATGAGATCACCTATTTCATAATTAATGTTTCACTTAATTTGTATTTCATAGTATGGATAAATACATGCAGAGATGGACACACATACCCCGTCATCTTTGTTTTTTTGCTATATATATATATTATATAAATTTATCTATTTATTTATTTATAATATATATATATACTATACATATTGATAACTGATATTCCTCCCCTTTTTATTTAAACATTTATTATTTTCACGGATTTTAAAATTATAATTATTTACTATTTTTATGAGGATTGAATGGTAAAATAATGATAAATAAATTAATTTTAGTGTGGTAAAAATAATGACATATGATATAATATTGAAATGTTTGAAGAAGTTTTGTAAAACAAATAAAATTGCTTTATTAACATTTAAAATTAAGTAAGAAATGGATCTTTTGGACAAATGCTTAAATGGGAATTGGACGAAGGAAATATAATATATAAAATATTGTACTCCCTCTATCCTACTATAAGTTTTTCACTTTTCTTTTTCATATGTCTCACAATAAGTTTCATGTTTCTATAAATGGAAAAAGTAACTCAACTACTCATAATTTCTTTATCTTTACTTTACACATAATATTACAAATAATGTCACTCTCTACTCCACTCATTACTCCACATAATTTTTTCCTCTCTCCCAATACCCACAACTACCCTTCACTTTTATTATTTTATTATTATGCCTTAAACAACAACAAAAAAAACAAGAAACTTATACGGGACGGAGGGAGTATTTTATATCAAGATATTGAATAATTGAATTGGTTGCTCATTTGCTTGATTAGACTTGATATAAATATAAGTTGTATGTTCAAAATCCTTAAAGCTTGTGCTCCATCATAAAATTTCTGGATCCATCCCTGATGACATGTGAAATAATAAAAAAATATCTAACGAACCATCGTATATATTATGAATTCATGTGTTAAAGATCCAATAGAGTGGAACATCAATTGAATATGAAAAGTGGAATAGGGGAATCAATCAATTACTTGCGCGTTTGCTACTTTTTATGTTTTTTTATATAGTTGCATTTGTTATTTTATCTTGTATTTAACGCATAATTATAGCGTTTTAATTTGTCACGAGAATTGGGAAAGAGATTAATATCGAGAAATTTTAACAGATGTGTCACAAAAATATACTCCACACTACATCTTATGTTCGAACTTTCTAAGATGAGATCAATTATTAAGTTGAGTTAGTTCATAGAGAGTTTAGTTCTGGGTTAAAGTGGTGCCCCCACTAGTGGATGGTGAGTTTTGATCACTCAAATACCGCATTATAAAAAAAATAAAAAATTGAGCCCCTTCAATTGAATTCGTTATATATGTACCAAATAACTCATTAGCCCGTGGAAGCACCACGCAACTCACTTATATTTTTAAATATCAATGATATTAATTAGTTTTACTGAAAAGTATATATTTGGTCGTTATGATTGGTTTCATTGAACATTATTAATTTTAAAAATATTAGTTATGTATAATTATAATTATGTGATTTTCCACTTAATATCATCCACCAACTTTTCCCCTAACTATTCGTCATGTATTTTAGATACCGAAATAGTGGTGTGAGGGATCGGAAGAATAGATTGTCGCGTTATAGAGATAACTCCATAGTAGTGTGAGTAAATTAAGATTTAAGAGTAGATGGAAGATGAAAGCGATTAAGATTTATATAAAATAAGTTGCATGTTAGGTTCTCGCAATCAAGGGCCCTCCCAAAATTGAATTGCAGCAGCCATATTATGATTTTTGCATGGATAAAACAAAACAAAGGAAATGGGTCATTTTCCAATCCTATAACGATCGATGGGAAATAATTAGCCCGTTTCAGCATTTCCAAACTTTTTTATTTCTTCATCACATTCTTTAAAAAAAAATCATATAATTAAAGATACTAAATGGGCATGTAGGCAATGTGTAAAAATACACATAACTTGGATTCGTCTCACATAAAAATTTGTCACACTAATATATATATATATTGTTTTTAAAAAAATATAGGGCGTGTGAAAGTTACATTTAAATTAAAAAAAAAAAGGTTTCCATTTGATTTAAATTTAATTCAGAGAATGTTGGGTTGATAATGGCTTACTGCTTATTCAAATTAAAATTTAATTAGGAAATGGTGTAAAGACAAAATGTCTACGTACTACTACTATATACTACTTGACATTTTCCAGATTAATTAAAATTATCAGTGATGCTGCCAAACTTATGAGAATTATAATACTTGGCGGCACCCAAAAATCTTTAACTTCAATTTTATAATTCTTAGCCAGGTGTACGTCACAATTTAATCTTCTATATACTATTTGTGAATCTCTCCAAATGCATGTGGTGTCTCCATTTCAAATCCTTGCAATTTTGTGAGAAGTTATTTATGGCAACTTAATTTTATAGTTTATTACATAATTTCTTTTGTTGTATATTTAATTACAGCTATATAAAATCTAGATTATTTATAAAGAAGAAATTATAATGATAATAAATAACTATCGCATATTTGTAGGAATTAAATAGCATATAAGTGAAAGTGGTTTAGCTCAAGTGTATTTATAGTTAATAAATAAACTTTGATAATGCGTATTTGTAGGAATTAAATAGCATATAAGTCAAAGTGGTTTAGCTCAAGTGCTTAGAGCACCACTACCTAGACCAATAGATCCTGGGTTCGAAGCATGCTGCCCCCATTTATTGGGATTTAATGGGGATTTCCACCCTTTATGGGCACTAATGCAGATTTGGCTTTGTACAGCTGTTAAAAGGGCCTTAGACAACGGTTATAACAGATGTCCAAGTAAAAGTTGTCTAAGCTTAGACAGCTGTTAAAAAATCGTTGTCTAAAATCGACACTTAGACAACGATTTATAACCATTGTGCAAGATTCTAGCTTAGACAGCGGTTTTGAACCGCTGTCCAAACTATTCACTTAGACAGCGGTTAAAAAGGGTTGTCCAAGTATATATTTTTGAATGATTTACTAAAAACCGTTGTTAAAGATCAAAATTGATAATTAGACATCGGTTTTAGCCACGGACCCACATATCTCATATATATAAGCCCACCAAGATCCCAATTAATTGAGGCAATTATTTGATCCCATGGGGGACCGAACACGAGACCTTGGGCGCCTGTGCGGAGATCAATTCCGCTCGGGCACTTGCTTTCTTGCGTTTACTTAATTAAATTAATTATATATATTCTAGAAATTATTTTTTACAATTTTTTTTAAAAATTCTTTATTTCAATTATCTTATTTATTAATTCAATCACATTTTTATATAATAATTTTTTTTATATAAATTTAAATTTAAATTATATTATATTATATTAAAATTATATTTTTTATTTATTTTATAAAAAAAAGTACTACCTTTCTTTTAAACTTGTAATATTTTTCCTTCTAAACAAGCAATATTTTTCTATTTAAATAAGTAATATTTTTTCTTTAAACAAGTAATACTTTTTCATCTAAACAAGTAATATTTTTCTTTAAACAAGTTATACATTTCTATTTAAACAAGTAATATTTTTCTATCTAAACAAGTAATATTTTTGTTTAAACAAGTTATACTTTTCTATCTAAACAAGTAATACTTTTCTTTAAACAAGTTATATTTTTCTATCTAAACAAGTAATATTTTTCTATCTAAACAAGTAATATTTTTCTATCTAAATAAGTAATATTTTTCTATCTAAACAAGTTATACTTTTCTATCTAAACAAGTAATACTTTTCTTTAAACAAGTTATACATTTCTATTTAAACAAATAATATTTTTCTATCTAAACAAAAAATATAATTTTAATATAATATAGCTTGAAAAAAAAGAGTGAATAGGAGGAATAATAAAACACAAAAAGAGAAAAAAAAAAGACTCAAAGTTGATACTACATATTAACCAAATCAAAAGAGGAAAATATCTTCCAAAAAAAATGTGAGTAAATTAAAATAATCAGATTAATTAACTAAACAAGAAACAAACAAATCATAATAAACAAAAATACAAAAAAATGACTTTATCAAATAAAGAAATTTTCCGGCTGCTAATTCAAATTTCCTATGTATTGATTGGATTACATGTTATTAACATGCAATGTGGCGTTCATGCTACAGTTACGTAACATATAGCTCTAGACTGGTGGGGCCCGCTTCCGCAAATATTTACAATTCGCATGCACTTACACAGCGGTTCCAAACCGCTATCCAAGCTAGTTTCTTGGACAGTGATTCGAAACCGCTGTCTAAGGAAATTTGCACAGCGGTTTTAAACCACTCTCTAAGTTTTGATATTGGACAGCGGTTTTGAACCACTGTCTTTTTTTATTTATTTATTAAAACCGCTCTCCAAGCTATATTTTGGAGAGTTGTTTGACAAAAGGGTTGTCCAAGTTGAGTTGTGCAAGCTTAAATGTGTAGTAGTGGGGTTTCCCCACCCTCTATGGGTCCGTAAGCTCGAGATCTTGAAGAATGTGGATGAAACTTTAGTGTGGAATATCGATCATGTTCGAAAATGCTGAAAGCGGGCGAGTGTTGACCTTCCCTGTCCTCACGCTTGGATTTGAGAAGGTGTTGTTGTGGTTCCGGTCGATAAGATGAAAAAAAAAGATGTGCCATATAGTAGAAGTAAGCTCGAGATCTTAAAGAATGTGGATGAAATTTTAGTGTGGAGTATCGACCATGTTCGAAAATGCTGAAAGCGAGCGAGTTTTGTCCTCTCCTGTCCTCATGCTTGGATTGGAGAAGGTATTGTTATGGTTCCGGTCGATAAGATGAAAAAAAGATGTGTCATGTAGTAGAAGGAACTCATTATAATAGATTATATATCTGTTTGTCAAAAAAAAATAGCATATAAAACTTCTGAAATTTTGATTTAAATTAGAATGTCATGCATATCATATAATGTTGGTATACATCCTCATTTTTTGCCCAAATGCATGCAGAGGTTACACTTTTTATATGATATAATCTTGACTTTGATAGTGCGTATTTGTAGTAATTAAATAGCATATAAAACTTCTGAAATTTCGATCACTTTTCATGGATTAATCTAGATCGTCTATTTTTTTCCATCAATCACTCCTTTTTATTTTTTACCACTTTTTTTCTTAAAGCAAATTTTTTGTTCTCCTATCTATTTAAAGAGAGATTTTACAATTCATTTTTTTCAATCTCATTAGCAAGGTTTCATTTTATTTTGTGTATGAATTGTTTTACTCTCATCCAAAGCTATCACCCTCATCTCTTGTGTTATTTTATTTATTTTTATATTATGAATCATATTGTTTTTACTCTTAATTTTAAGACAATTCTTAGTGACTTAGTTATGAAGTTAGGAATTTTATCAGTTTTATATGATACTAATGAGATTGGAACCAAGCGTGTACCTATTTTCAGGTCAATTGTTTATCTCAACGACATTGACGATGTGCATGTTGTATATGGTGAACTATTTGTATCCTCTGAAGAAACTGCTTATCGGGGAATCAAATACTTGAAGGAAATCTATAATATTAGGATTATATATTTTAATTCTTATTTGTATTACACCACATTCACTCTAATAAAAATAGTGTATGGTAAAAGGTCATTTTCATTTATATTGAAAGGTGATGATGATGCTTCTTATTTTGCAATTCTTCATATTAAGGATTATTTTAATGTTAATGTTGTGAATAAAATAAGATCCATGCTTAACATTTTCAATGTTGTAAATGTATTCTTTATTCTATATCAATTATTCTATTTGTATGGATTCTTCATACTTCAATTCTTAATAATTAAGGATCACTATAATTGGAGACGGCAGTGTAAAAATTCGTCATTCAAATTATTCAATATATAATTATTTTATGACTTACAAATCTCCCACCCCCACTTCCTCCATACCCCCACGATAAACGCATATATATATATATATATATATATATATATATATATATTTTATAGATATTTTTTATTTTGCACATTATATTTCGGTGTCCCTTCCCACAATTTTGATTATCAACCATAACAAATCTATCTTAATATATGTCATTGTGATCCAATCACCATTAATTTATCGCCATGCATAGGTTTGTTAATCACCGCCATCATTATGTATAGGTTTTATTTTTATTATTTCAGAATTTGATAATGATTTCATTAATTAAGATATTTTAATCCCTAAAATTAATGAAGATTGATTTAATTGGATGCAATAAGAAATCCCATAATCAATGCACAATACAAACTCATCAAATTAAATTAAATAGATTAAACAATTCACTTGATTGTGCAGTGTTGTATTTAAATAGAATAATATATTTACATTGTTGTATTTCATTATAATTATTAATTGATAATATGCTCATAGCCGTGATAATATTTAAAAATTGATCATTTCCTTTTAATTTTGGGATTAGTTAACTTATTGTAAAATTATTTTTTTTGATCGGGTAAAGTTAGATGTTAGTTGTTAGTAGTTAGTACACCAAACACTCAAATACTCCACGAAATCGTCAATCCACCTTATAACTCCCATAACTTCAATTCGTTCCCAGAAGGAATCGAACCTGGGTCTCCCACTCAAATGGGGAGCCCAGTGATCAGGTGGGCTAAGCCACCTGGTTAACTTATTGTAAAATTATTACTTATATAATTGGATGCAATAAGAATTATAGGAGTAATAATTAATGCACGAAATCAACTCATCAAATTAAATTAAATAGATTAAGCAATTCACTTGATTGTGCATGTCCATATTAGAAAACATACTTTTCAAGAAAAGTGCCGGTTATAATTTCCTAAATCAACTCTCTCTTTTTTTTTCTAAAAAAAGTGTCGCTTATAATTAAGAAGGGTAAGGGAATTAATTGCATGTAATTTTGTTTTCAATAATTAGGGTATACAATACAAAATTTAAGCCTTATTTATTGCTAATTTCATAATTTGTGATAGTTAGTGTATGCAAAAGGCCGGTTATATATCATAAATACGTAAATCAACTCTCTCCTTATTCATTCTCCACTTTTTCCAATCGTCTGCAACAGGGCCGGTTATAAGGGTGTTCACTAAGCTCACCCGCACCGGGCCTCGCTTTTCTGAGGCCCCCCACCCAAATTTTTCGCCCCCATTACTAGGTTTAAAAAAAATTAAAATCATAAATCTGATGCTAAGAATATACAACAACCAACAAAAAATCTTAAATTCTTCTTATCATCCTTAATTTTCTCAACCTCCATTAATCTTCCATCAATTTCTCTATTTTCCAATAAAATTCATCCTTAATTTTTTCAACCTCTATTAATTTTCCATCAATTTCTCTATTTTCCAATAAAATTACCGTTGATCTTCTGTCAGTCAGTTTGTGCATATAAATATGTATCCCAAATTAGAAAATAACTTCAATACCGTGTTTAGGGTGTGTTTTTTAATATTACTATATTGCTTCTATAAAAACTAAATTGTTTCATATTCATTTACTTGGGCCTCACTTAAGGCCTCATTTGAGAGTTCGCACCAGGCCATCAAATTCTCCCAAACGGCACCGGTCTGCAACGCCTGTCACCTCCCATACATCACCTAACCACCCATGTTCTCTCTCTTCGATCTCACACCTCTCAGTATTATTCTCTATCAAATCTCTGGTAAAGTTACGCACTCCTTCTCTCTTTTTTTTTCATCGCCGGAATCGAAATTTGTTAATTTGCTACGTATTTTATTGCTAGAAGTTTTGTCATTTAGGTGCAATTACGGTCCCATTTCATTTTAATTAGAATGGCTAAGTACTAACGTGTAGTGTATTGACTTCTGTTATGAATTTAAGTGACAAGGCCTAAACGTTCAACACGTACAATTTTATACATTCAACTATAATTTTCTACCTAAGACTAGACCTTTGAAAGTGATGACAATTTTTTTTTTTTAAGTGTTTGTTTGTGCATTCCTTATATTTGATTAAACAAATAAAATCAGACAAACATAGTGAATACGTCATATATATGTATAAAACATAACATACTTGGATGTAAAAGTTGAGACACACTTGCATAGACGGTGAGACGGTGCATAAATTGTGCATTGACGTTTTAACAGTTTGAAAGATATTAATGTTATTTGTAGTGTAAAAAAAAATCCTTTTATTATTAATCTTTTTTAGTTATATATCTATTAATATTTTTTTTAATTATCATAAATCAGATATGTCTCATTCCCAATATATTGTTTCGATCTCATCGAATTCTGAATCCGATGTAACCCTGCAAACAGTGGTTAGTTTTTAATATTTATTGATTTTTTTTTTTGCTTTATAAAATAAATATTTGCCAATTATATATTTATTTATTTTTTGATTCCAAATGTTCAGGATGTCCGTGAAATTGCTAATCGACCAATTTTGCTAGATATGACTGCTATTTGGTAATATTTTACTTACGTTTTTTTTTTCTGAGTTTTGTTATTTGAATTATGTATACATTTAACTTTATTATATATATATATATATATATATATATATATATATATATATGTGTGTGTATGGTGTCTAGATTATACATCTTTTATACTAATAATTTTGCTTATTGTTAATATTTTTTTAGGGCACTTCCCGTGGGATTAATACTTCTACTGTTCCATGGACCAAAAATGATGAATTCAGATATCGATTAGTAATGACTATCTTATTTTTTTTGTATATGTTCTTTTTTTTTTTCTTATCTATATTTTATTAATTTGTTTCTATGTTTATTTTTTGTAGTTTTTGAATTTGGATGCTGTTAAAATCTTTGGGTATAAGACAAGAGTTATAGAATTGCGATATCCACAAACAGAAGAAATTTTTGAAGTTAAGTACGAATACAGGTGTATTGGGGATGGTACATATCCATTTATTCGGATAAGAAATGGGTAGAAGCACGTTGTTCAGAGAGTCAGAATCCGTAAAAAAGATAAAATCATTTTTTGGATAAACACATCTGCCAACTCTAAGCTTGGCACTTCTTACATTATTGTCATTCCTAGATTAATGTCTTGATTTTATTTTTCTTTTGGAATGATATAATTTTGGTCATTTAATTTTTTTGAATTTGGACAAATGCACTTACATGTGCGTAATAAATTTGTTTATGTTTTTTCTTGAATTTTGTTTAATAGTACTAATGATTTATGTTATATATATGTTCATGTTCATTTACTATATGCTTACTTACAGTTGTATTTTAATATAATGTCTCATTTATTAAAGTTGTTATCATTTACATTTATCTAAATTCATATTTTAAAACACATCAAATAACATTAACGTTGCACGTTTAATCAATATCATATAATAGCATTCTATTATATATGTATTTCAATAATATGTATTTAATAAAATATTTAGATGTATCAAATAAAATATATCCTATTTTTTATTTAATTTTTTTATGTACTTTTAAAATTAAAATCTAGAAAAAAAGTGTCTTTATAGTGCTCAAGCTTTGGTTCCTGTTGCATACTAATGGGTCGGGATATTTTTATGTACATTTAAAATTAAAATTTAATAATCACAAATAATTTAAAATATGTTTAATTGCATATACTAAAAAAATTTATTTAATTCCCGCGTAATACACGGGTTATTATGTGCACTCGGGTGCAACGTGCACTCATAGTGCATTTTAGAAGCGTGCAACTATACAAAATAGAAGCGTGCAACTATTCCAAACAGAAGCATACAATTATGTTCTCATATTAACAGTTGCATTTTTCTGTGTAAATAAGTCGCACTTTTCAATATAAAAAAAGTTGAGACGCTTAAAATCTTACTATGAAATAAGATCTGCAGACTTATCTAGACATCTAAAGACCTAAATTTTTTAATTTAATTAGTTTCATCCAATAATTAATTTCTTTATCAGTCATATTTCAGTTTAAAAGTAGGTGAAATTCCTCGAACTACGTTGCATTAATGCACATTTTTTTGGGACCTATTGCGTAAAAGTCTAAAGTTATGGGACAAAAAGTTCAAAATCCAACGAAAAATGACTAAATTAGTTTTAGAATTATGGGACGAAAATTAAATTCCAAATTTTATTAGGATCCTTTGCAAAAAAAAAAAAAGTGACGAAATTGTAATTTAACCAATCTCCATAAATATATTCCAGCAGGTTTTTTGCATGTCTTTGAAAGAGAGAGAAGAAATTAAACCCACAGAAATATAATTTAATTAATATGGCCAGATGTTGATGTATATATAAAAATGTTATCCGGTAGGAATTGTTGATATCCACCAGAAAGAGGAAAGAAACCTGGCATGTAAGCGACTGAAGAGGACCAACAGTAACATGTGAAGAAGATAGCATGATAATCGGGTCCATATTTATCTTTAATTTCCATTCTGAAATTGTCACCTTCTTTTGCCCCTACACGTGATATGTTGGAAAGAAAATCGTCTTTTTAATTAATTTCTAAATATCATTGCATGTCATCGATCCAAAATATACCATCAAACAATAAAATTTAAAGGCCTAACGAGAGGCAAAAATGAAATAAACTCAAACAAAGAAAGCGGCCCCAAAAAATTGCTTAAACACAACAATTACACATGACAAAAAACTTATATGAGACGGTCTCAATTCTCATACATAAAACAAGCTACAAACACCCCTTATAAAATGTTAAAGCATCATGTCCAAATTATACATCATCTCACCGTGAGACTGTTTCACACAAGTGTGTCTCATTATATATATATATATATATATATATATATATAGAGAGAGAGAGAGAGCCTCTCGTACGCGCGCATTAGGCTCCATAGAGTACCAAAATCTGAACATATGAGTTTGATATCGGGTTATGATTAATTAACAGGGATTAAGTTTTTTATAGTTTAGTAATTTTGCTTCGTTTTTGAAATTGGTCCATTGTTTTGACATTTTAATTTTGATTTTGTAAGTTTTTAAATTTTTTGAAATTGATAATTTAACCTGGTGCAACAGGTTACAAAATAGGTAACCGCCACATATGTAATTATTTTATTTTTCTCTTTAATTTTGAAGTTTCATCTGGACTTTTTTAATCTTAATAAATTTGGGTTGGGTTTTGGGTCGAAATTAAAGACAACCTAGATATTAAAAAACAAAGCAAATTAGATCAGTTTACGGGGTCTAAGCTGATCCAAAAATCCAAAAATAAACCAAAATATGTAGAAATCTGTTGTGTTCGATATAGTTATACAGCATTAATCGAACACGTAAGAGAGACACGTGTAATATTCAACTATTAAAATAATCATGCTCGATGGACAAGTGTGCTCGCCGCTAGCCGACCAAACAAGTTTGTTCGCAGCTCGCCACTTGTCAACCATGCAAGTATGCTCGCCTATGAAGTAAGTTTTGTTCGCCAGCTTACTATTTACCAACCAAGGTTGTTCAACCAGCCTACCGAGCAAACAGGTATGTTCGCCAGACTAACCGAGCAAAATGATCCTGAAAAGATGTAGATCTGATCAGTCAAACTGATCAGATCAGGGAAGAAGAAATCAGATAGCCTGAGTCAAGTGACCTCAGGGCCAATATGTTCGATGCACAGATAACCTGAGGGCTCAGACATCCTGAAGGCTCAGACAAACCTGAGGAGTCAGTATGCTCGATGATCAGATATCCTGAGGGCTCAGACATCCTGAAGGCTCAGACAAACCTGAGGGGTCAGTATGCTCGATGATCAGATATCCTGAGGGCTCAGATATCCTGAAGGCTCAGACAACCTGAGGGGTCAGTATGCTCGGTGCTCAGACATCCTGAGGACACAGACATACCCGATGCTCAGACAACCTGAAGGACTCAGACATGCTCGATGAGGACAATATTCTGGCATAAAATTGATATGGTTTAATAGGGCGAACAAAGCATTCAGTCGAGCAAAAGATTGATTTGGACAACCAAAAGAGGGCTTTATAGACAAGCAAATGCAAAAGATCAACCAGGAGGATGAAGTTGGAAACGTGGCAGCATTACATGAGTTCTTGCATGGCCCGAAGTCTCCAGCTCATGCTTGTCAAACCAGCTCATACTTGTCAAAGTACTATAAATGGAAGAAAAAACAACAAGAGACAGGTTACAAAAATTTCCCAGAGAGAGACAGGTTCACGAAAAAGGTTCAGAAATTTCCCAGAGGGGTAAGGTTCACAAAATATCCGAGAGATCATCCATGCACACAGAAAACCTAGCACTCATATACCAACTCTCCAAATCATCTTTATCCATAGCGATTCATCTTCATGAGATGTATCATATATTGTACGTGTAAAACTCGCAATACTACATCCCTGGCTTGGTATGCCCCCAGAGTAGTCTTTTCTTGACGAACTGGGTCAACAAATTCCTCTTATTTACAGTTTATTTTACACGTACATATTTTGTTTGTGAGTTGTCATCGAATTAGCCACATAATATTCTTCATATAAAACGACTCGCAACAATTGGCGCTAGAAGGAGGGTACCAAAAACCAACCCATACACAAACCCGAAAATAGCCGAGGCAGAAAAAAGAAATATAATGCCTCAATCTAGGAATACACAGACAGAGAGGCTCAGCCCGTGGAGACCATCAATCTTGAGGATATTGCCAACGATCCGGCGGCCACAACAAAAGCCATCACTTTCTTGCTACGAGCACAGAAAGAGAGGGCTGAAAAGGAGTTGGCTAAGTTAAAAACCCAAGATGATGAAGATCAACGCTCGCATACACCTGATAGCGAGCAAGTTAAGATAAAAGCTGCACGGAAGCGGGCTAATAAAAAAACATATGATACTTCTGATGACGAGCAGCCTCAAGGGTCCAGACCATCAGCGTTTGGACGTTTGAGGCTCTCCGCCAAAGATCGAATCGGCAATAATAGGCGACAGGATCCAGGGAAGAAACAGCCGATAAACATTCCCGCTCATTCAGATCCTCATGATCATCCGCATGCCGAACAAAAATCGGCTGGAACAATATTGTCTATCTATCATCGATTGGGTAGTCAAGCACGAACTTGGAAAGGGGGACTGCCCCATCACGAGCATGACCCACTGGGTCCTCATGATGGGATACAGCCCCGATCCAAGTCTGTCAGTTCCACAAAATTTGCGGAAATGCAGAAAGCCATCGAAGGCTTACAGGCCGACCTGGCCGCAACTAAAGGACTCCCTCGGGCGAGCACAATACCCTGCTCGCCATTAACACCGGCGATCATGGCGGCCAAAATACAAGAGAAAGTGGCAAAGATTCGACCACCAATTCCCATGTTCGATGCTGAGTCTGACCCACATGTTCATCTCAACAAATACTCAGACTTTATGATCGCCATGGGTGCCACAGACGCGATGCAGTGCCGATCATTCCCCATGACTTTGGGTGATCGAGCACATAGATGGTTCTCTACTTTGCCCGTTGCGTCCATCACATCTTTCGCTCAATTGGGACAACAATTCTTGTCCCATTTCTCATCCATGTGTGCTCGCCCAGCGCCAAAACAAAGGTTGACGCATTTTTCCCAACTAAGAGGTGAGTCTGATCGAGCATACATCGAAAGATTTGATAAATGTTTGTATGATGGGGCCCCAGTTGAAGAGGATGCCAAGATCCTCGCAGTGGTCGGAGGCCTGACCCTGAATTCTGATATGTGGAAAGCCATGCATCAAGACTGGCCGAACACATATTCAGAATTCCGAGAGCGAGCAGCCAAGATCATAGCCATGCAGGATCTGCTCGCCCAGTCACGATTGGGTCAGGAAATAACAACTAAGAAAGTTTTTGGGAAGAAAGCGATGAATGAGGGGGGGACAAACCCCCAGGTTCTTTCAAACCATTCGAAGAAAGAGCAGAAGCAAATGCCCTACGAAGTCTTCTGGGCGTTTCAGCAGAAATAATTTTTAACCAAATCAAAGATCGGGACAAGTTAGATAGGCCTCGAAGAATCATAATGGACAAGCATCGGCTTAATGCTTCCAAATATTGTAATTATCACGAGTACATCGGGCATAATACAGAAGATTGTCGCGATTTACTTCGTCAACTTTGGAAGCTATACGAAGATAATCGTCTTACCCAGTTCCTAAAAATGCCGGTGAGTAGAGACTCCCGAACAGAAAAAACAGAAGATCGTAGGGGTAAGCGAAAAGCCGAACAAACATCTGACAGTGATCCCGAAAAATTCCGTAAGAGGTCTGAATTACCCAAAAGAGGGCCTCCTACTGTGGGTAGAGGTCGAGAAAGTCAAGAGATCCACATGATACGTCCTGAATATGGTCCAGTGGGTGGATGTTATCAGGCACCAACATTATCGAACAGACGAAAGAAGATGGAGATGCGTGCCATGCAAAGCATCCATCAGGTGAAGGTGGCGAGCACATCAACTAGCACGCCACCCTCTCACCAAATCATTTTTTCAGAAGACAATCTCGACTGTATAATCATCCCCCACAATGACTCTCTAACCATCAGTGCTCGTCTCCTCGGGTTGAAGGTGCACCACCTCCTGGTCGATACCGGAGCATATGCAAACATTTTGTTCGTCAACACTCTACACCAAATGGAAAAGCAAGTTGGGGACTTGAGCAGTTATATTGAACCATGTGATCACACCATTATGGGTTTCAGGGAATCTGTAACCCGACCCTATGGTATGATTAGGTTAGGAGTCGAGTTAGAATCAACTCTAAATCCGGAGATCCGACGAACTAGAATGCTAGATTTTGTAATTGTCGATGCTCCGTCTACTTATAATGGGTTCCTAGGTCGCCCGTTTATTCAGGAATTTAAGGCTGCCTGTTCTACTTATTATTACTGTGTTAAATTTCCAACACAAGATGGAACGGGTAGCGTAAAAGGTGATCAGAAAAAAGCTCGAGATTGTTTGCTATCATGTGCACCAGAAAAGCAAAATATCGTTAACATGATGGAGCAAACATGGGAGATCGGAGAGTCAAGCCAACAGGCAAATACGCTGCCAAAATATCCTTTGACCAGCACACCTCCCTGCGCGAACATAGAACCCGCGAACACAGAATCCGGGATGGTGACTCATGTCCCAGATCTCCCAGATCTAATGAGTATTGATCCGCCAAATGAGCTACCGGACCTAGAACCTCACGTAGGTTATGAACCTATGGAGGTAGATGACGAACACCGGGGGTCGATCGAAGATCCTCGGTGGAAACAAAAAATAAAGTGAGAAACTCTTGTTGAACAACTGGAGTCTATCAATATCGACTCGAACAGACCTGAGTTAGAAGTGTTCATTGGTTCGGAATTACCGGAACCAATCCGAACAGAAATGATCGCATATCTTCAAGCAAACTTGGATGTGTTCGCTTGGTCGCACGAGGACATGGTTGGCATTAATCCTAAACATGCATGTCACTCCCTCAACCTTGATCCAACACAAACTCCAGTAATCCAGAAGCGCAGAAAGTTCAGTCCGGAGAAATATGCGGCCATGAATAGTGAAATCAAAAAGTTGCTCGACAATAAACTGATTCGAGAAGTAAAATGCCCAAGATGGCTTGGGAACCCTGTGCTCGTCCGCAAGTCTAATAGATCTTGGAGACTATGTATTGATTTCACTGATTTAAACAAGGCATGCCCGAAAGATAATTTCCCGATGCCACATATTGATTATTTGGTCGATAATACAGCAGGCCATGAGCTCATAACTTTCATGGATGCTTTTGCCGGCTATCACCAAATACCCATGCATTCGGAAGATCAATACGGCATTCTGCAGTGAAAAGAATATGTATTGTTGGCAACGCATGCCATTCGGATTAAAGAATGCCGAAGCAATATATCAACGTTTGGTGAACAAAATGTTCAACGAACACATCGGCCGAACAGTTGAGGTGTATATTGATGACATTGTGGTAAAAAGATAACACAAGGAAGACCACATCACCCACCTCGCACAAACGTTTGATATTCTCAGGGAGTACAACATGAAGCTAAATCCGAAGAAATACAGCTTTGGGTTTCACTCAGGAAAATTCCTCGGACATATGGTCAGTCAACGGGGGATTGAAGCGAACCCATCAAAGATTCAAGCCATGCTCGACATGCAGGTCCCCCATGAGTGTGAAAGAGGTCCAAAAGTTAACCAGCTGTTTAGCTTCCACAAGTCAGTTTATATCACGAACTGGGGACAAATGCAAACATTTCTTTGATGCATTAAAGAAAGGGAAATTCCAATGGACCGAGCATTACCAAAATGCATTCGAATCATTGAAGCAGTACCTTGTAGATACTCAGACACTATCTAAGCCTGTCCCAGGCGAACAACTCTATCTGTATCTTGCTGCATCCGAACATGCAATTAGCGTTGTGCTCGTACGAGCAGAAGGGATGACACACTTGCCCATTTACTATGTAAGCCAAGTGCTCAAAGAAGTCGAGCTCTGGTACCCTCCACTGGAAAAACTTGCATATGCTCTCGTAATGAGTGTTCGAAAATTACAGCCATACTTTTTCGATCACTCAGTCGAGGTATTGACCACATTCCCATTGCGACAAGTCCTCCACCGACCAGACACTGCGGGCAGATTACTCAAGTGGGCGGTGGAGTTAGGATAATTTGGCATTACGTTCGCCACGCGAACAGCAATGAAGGGCCAAGCTATGGTCGAGTTGACATATCCACAAATGCCCGAAAGAGCTGTCGACCAACCATGGCATATGTATGTAGATGGCTCATCAACAAGTTCAAGAGCCGGAGCAGGCATGGTTCTCATCAGCCCAACTCGACAAACTTTCACAACTGCCATCCGTTTTGATTTCCCAGCTACAAATAATGAAGCCGAGTACGAGGCTTTGATCGCTGGACTACAGATGGCTATGACAATGGGAATTCAAAGGCTGATGATTTACAACGATTCTCAAATAATCGTTTATCAAGTAACTGGCGAGTACGAGGCCCGAGGCAAACAGATGGCACAATATAAGCAACTAGCAAAGGAGTTGCTCGAACAATTCGAACAAGTTTACATAGAACAATTACCACGATTGGGTAATTCGTTCGCTGATGCCTTGGCACGCCTGGCAACAGCAGAAGGAGTGACGAACACGACGGACATTGTAGTCGTCACAACTTGTTCGCCATCAATTCCCAGAGTTATGGTCGCCCAAGTAACAGGCGAGCAAGAAGCCTGGATGACTCCAATTTTGAATTATTTACAAAAGGGACTTCTCCCTGAGAATAAGGCACAAGCTACTCGCCTCAGATTACAATCTGCTCGTTATACTATCTTAGACGAGCATTTGTACAAAAGAAGTTTCTCACTTCAATGTGATTCTGGAGCAAATCCATGATGGAGTATGCGGAAACCATACAGGTGGGCTCGTCCTGGCACACAAAATTATCAGACAAGGTTATTATTGGCCGACCCTAAAAAAAGATTCGCTCGCGTATGCTCGCGCGTGCCACAAGTGCCAGGTACATGCCCCACTTATTCATAGCCCACCTGAAGAACTAGTGTCAGTTTACAGCCCATGGCCATTTGCTAAATGGGGGATCGATTTGATCGGCCCATTTCCCACTGGCACGTCGGGAGTAAAATATGTTGTGGTTGCCGTTGATTACTATACTAAATGGGCGGAAGCCGAAGCTGTTGTTAAAGTCACCAAACAAAGAATGTGGAACTTTGTTTGGAAAAACATCATTTGTCGATTTGGGCTTCCCCAATCATTAGTAACAGATAACGGCAAACAGTTCGATGGAAGTGAATTCAAACAAAATTGTGCTCGCTGGGGCATAAAAAAGCATTACTCAACTCCATATTATCCCCAGTCAAACGGACAAGTTGAAGCCGTTAACAAAATTATCAAGCATACCCTCAAGGCCAGACTTGATAATTCCAAGGGGGGAGGATGGGCTGAAGAGTTGCCCGGAATTTTATGGGCCTATCGAACAACTTTCAGAACATCAACTGCGGAAACCCCGTTTGTCCTGGCATTTGGTGCGGAAGCTGTTATACCCGCAGAAATAAAGATTCCGAGTCATCGAACAATGACTTTTGGAGAGCACATCAATGACCAGGCGCTCGCCCTGAGTGCAGACCTGTTAGAAGAAAGAAGGACGGAGGCTGATTTCAAGAATGCCATGTACAAAAAGAGATCAGAAAAGTTCTATAACTCCAAAGTCCAAACACGCAGGTTCAATGTGGCGAGCTGGTTTTAAGACGAGCAACAGGGGTATCAGGTGGTGTGTTCGGCCGAGCATAGGAAGGTCCATTCAGAGTTACAGAACGCTTGTTAAATGGGGCGTATGATTTGGAAGACCTGAATGGAGTCCCATTGTCCTACTCGTGGAATGCGTCAAATTTGAAAAAATATTATCAGTAATGACGAGCATAACTGGCCGAACATAATCAGCCACACAGTTGAAGCGAGCACAATTGGAAGAACATAATCGGCCACATAGCTGAAACGAGCACAAATGGTCGAACAAAACCAGCTATTCAGCTAAGACGAGCAGGAAAATTATGAAGGAAGAACACATTGTGTTCGACACAAATCTTCTAGGAAAAAATGTTGGCCAGCACTATTGAAAGATAGAAGATACGTGTCAAAACAAGTTGAGAAGTGGTGGCAACCAAAAAAGGAACGTGTCAATCCTTGAATAAGAGCTGGCAGAAAGCCGAGCAGATGTCAAAAGGAGGATTCAAAGCGGACAGATGTCAAAAGGAGGAGTAAAAGCAAGAGGGCCAACACCAACTAGTTATGCCAGCACCAGCTTGGGATAGTTCTATAAATAGAGGCATATTGATAGCTGAAGAAAGCAGAGAAAAAACAGATAAAAAGGAAAAAATACTATAGTTATCGGAAGAAAGTTGGTTCGGAAGAAAGTTGGTTCAGTATGCCTCCAGACGAAGAAGAATCCAGCACTCGATTCAGCTATCATTCTGCTGAATCGAGCATCTGTCCTAGTATGAGCTTTATACCCCAGGTGACACGCCGAGCACAGGTTGGCGCTCGTTACGGACTCAAGATGCTCGGCAGAGTCATGGTTGCCAGTCCACGTTACTCACTGCTTATGCAGTAGTAAATCACTAGTCCCCTACGCATCCCCAAAATCTCCTCCGAAGGGGAGGGATGTCGTAGTATCCGCTCGAAACAACATGCGGATGCTGATGCTCAGGCATCTACTGAAGGGGACAGAATGGTGCGAGCTGAGGATTTTGCTCGCGCCTGATATAGGCGAGCAGGCGTGCTCGCCACATGCTCATGTCCGCAGCTGCCCGCATAATCACAACTTGTCCAGGAGGGACAAACGCTTATGTTGTTGCTGCTTGAGCATGTTATTTAAAGAAGGGTAGACAGGATGATGCGCCACATGCTTGTCAACATCAATTCCGCGGACAAGGTTAGGCCAGTTTATGTCTACTCAAGACAAGGTTTAAATTCAAAACCATAGTCTGATGTCTATAATTGTGTAATAGACAGTCTTCTTCAAATGTAAAAGTTGTAATAGAATACAACGTGTTGCAAAAACATTTTTTTTTTGTTAAGATTTTCTAGTTGAAGCCTATTAGAGGTCGCACCTAAGCCGGACGGCCCGAACAAAGATGAACGAGCCCAAGTCTATGTTCACCTGACGAACGAGTTTGTACTCTGATTCCCGCAGCAAAAAGCGAGTAATGGGTACGCAGTCGCAAAAGACGACTCGTACTTACAGATACTCGTAGCAAAAGCGGGTGATGAGTGCGGGGTCGCAGCTAAATAAGACGGCCCTAGTACGAAGTGATCGCGCCAAAATAAGACGATCGCGAACCAAGAAAGGGGGGGTTGCATAAAGTTAACCCATCTGGTCGCACCTAAATAAGACGATCAACCGATTGCATCACAATAAGACAATCAAAAACGAAAGAAGTCAGGAGCGGGCATAGGCAAACACAATGTTCGAATTCATTCGGAAGAAAAAAGGCATAAACTAGAAAGCAACAAAGTAAACATCAAGCAACACAAGTATCAGTCATTCATCAGCAACAACTTTCATCCTCAACGATCAGGTTAGGGGAAACTGTTCAAAATGTAAATTCAACCATTCAATTTCAAAGTTGTTCGAACAAAAGAAGAAGAAGACAAAAGAAATTACACAAGTTCAAAAGAAAAAATTGTTCGAGCAAAAAAGAGAAGAAGACAAAAATTACACAGTAATTATTCGGCAGAGCAAAAAATTACACTAAGGGGCAAATTCATTATTGGGGGTGGGCGGAAGCGAAGTATTGAACAAATCATTCCCCATCTGCTCGGCCCCCTCAGGAACGGCTCCACCAACATGGTCAGGCCCAGTCTGCTCGCCAGGAAGTACACTTTGCTCGGTCACAGGAGGTCCCCTTTGTTCGTCCTGCACCTGATCAAACCCGGGCTCGACTCGGAGAGTTTGATCAGCAACATCAGCAATGTCCGCATCCAAGCCATCTTCCTCATCCAGGATAGGATCATCAATCTCGATCCCTTCAGGAAGTTTGGAGAAATCACACAGATCGTTCAAGTCAGACATCGGAAGGTTGCGATCTGGGGGGTTGTCGATCAGGTACTGCTGAAAACTGGATATGAGCGGGGCAATTTGTTCTCCAGTGAGCATGTGGCGAGTAGACCGGATGGCATCGGCAAAAGCACATATGTAAGAGAAGTTCGACATGGAATCAACGTACTCCTCATTGTGCAACCTTGAATTTTCGAGACCCAAACGAGTGTTGGTCTCTTCAACAATGATGAGTTGTTAGCCGAGTGAATTCTTCTCACATTCCATGACCTCGACTTCAGTTCGGAGTTTACGAAGCTCGACATTCATCTCATTCTGAACTCTCCATATGCCGACCACCTCCTCCTGAGCAAGGTTAAGCCTGGCGAGCAACTTCCTGAGCCTGGCGAGCATCCTCTTGAGCCTTACGAGCATCTGCTTGAGCCGAGGATATCTATCCTTGAGCCAACCTCAATTCATCCTGAGTTTTGCTCAGCTCGTTCACCTTCTCTTCAAAACTTCTGATCAGAGCCAAGTAGTTGGCATGAAGATTGGCGGACTCAGCATAAACTTTCTCAAGGATGACCAAAGATTGGCCCTGGTGTACCAAGCCAAGTCGCATGTTTTCCAAAGGTGTTGGACCCGTGGTGGCCTCTTCCAGCTCAGCAGTCCATGCTCGAATGGGGGTCTCGCACTCCTTCTGAACATGCTTGGGAATGCCAGAAACCTTGCGAACACTGGGCGAGCAGTAGTAATTTTTCAATTCGGGCATCAAAGGCGCCAATCTGCTCAACCTGCTAGTACACCCGAGCAAACAAACATGACAAAAGTGACCAAAATCAATGAAACAACAAATACTTCAATAAAGCGAACAAAATGTACCTATTCGCCCGAGCCGGATCCCATCCCAAAAATGATTTATCCTCGGGGGACCGGAGCTCAGGGTTCAAAGGGGTCCAAGTTCGGGGTCCAGCAGGAGGTGGAGAAGATGTGTCAACCTACATTTCAACTATCTGCGCGACCGGACCGACCACGGAGGCGGCCATTCTGATCGCTTTGCGAAACGGGGTCCTGGGTCTCCCTAACAAAGATCGGTGCTTTCGTCCCCGAGCCCCGGTCGCTTGCCCCTTGCTCGTCGGTTTCCACCCTTGGTCTTTTTGGTGATGGAGCCTGTTCGTTCGCCCCCTGCTCGGCCAAACGAGTTATCCTCTTCGGTCGGCTCGACTCCCCAGGGCCAGATGCAGATGCTCGGCTCACCCTGCTCACCCTGCTCGCTTCCCCTCGATTTGCTCGCTGAGCCTCCCGCTCGGCTTGAATTCGAGCAAGCTCCTGAGGTCTTTTTCTTCGAGCCATTTCAGTATGCTCGGATGTACTCACGGCAACAGTAACAACAGGGAAAGTTATAGATAAAATAGTTCATTATACAAGAAAGAGAAATAGCGAGCAAAAGGTACAAAACATACAAATGCAAAAAAAAAGTAATTCATACCAGCAGGATTAACAGCTACAAGATGGTGAGGGGGCACGTACAATCCTCCTTTCTTCCTTTGATCAGCGGTATTCAAAGTCTTCACAGATCGTTCTGAGCGAGACTCGAGATCGATTTGCCAGACGCTGCTAAAATAGCCGTCGTTGGTCTCTTTGTCCGTCGCAGCTGGAATTCCTGAAATGAAGAATAAGTTAAAATCAGTTCAAGCTGAAGAGCAAAAGACACAAAAATACTTACTTTGGTAAACCCCAAAATCAGTGGGGATGTCTAAACGAGCATCTGGTTCGCTTCCAGAAGTCGGGCTCTTCCAATCGCCCCCAACGAACCAGAATTTTTCCTTCCAATCACTGATTTTGTTCGGCACATCCTCAATGATTTTGCACTTGGCATTTGCCTGCATGAACAACCATCCATGTTCGCCCTTCGGATGGGTCAAATGCACTAGTCGAGCAATTTCAGCTGCTGTGGGATAATATCTGGGCTTCATTTTGCCGAACAAAGTCAAGAAGCTCATAATCATATGCCACCCATTCGGCTTCAGCTGCGTAATGGTAATGTTCCACTCGACGAGCAAACGAGTGATAGCCGGATGGAGTGGAAACCTAAGGCCCGCTTCCATCGTATCCAAATTCACAAAGAACACAACCCCTCGGTGGGTCGGGTCCGTCATCTCATCGGGACGGTGCCCCCTTAAAAAGACATCTTTGGGGGTTTTGTAATTTCTATACAGCTGAGCGAGCATATCAACATCAATTATGCTCGCAATTTTGCTCGCCGGGTACTCATTCTCAACCCTAGTCCTATGAGGTTGCTCGGGCCAATCAAAATTATAACGAGCATTATACTCGTTATATGTTGGGCTATGAGGAACGCCAACAGGGATATCGAGTTCTGTGTTTTGCTCTCCTCTTATCCCTATGTTCTACTCATTGACATTCACAGCCATCAAGAATTCCTCCCTCACATTATCATCATCCCTATTCACATCAAGACTATCTACAACCCTAGACCTAATTTGGGGTTGGGGCAAAGAATCATCACTCGAATCGTCCAAAAAATCACTACGGGCTAAGTCCCTATCTAATTAGTTTAGGGCATCATTGGAATCGAAGGAAAGAATGACAAACGGCTGCCGAACTTGCCAACGAGACCCTGATCCCGAAACATTCATCTCCGACGCATTAGCGTCGCTACGGGGGATTGTACAGAAAGAGGGGGAGGAAAAACTATGGTGATTCGATTCTATTGAAGCAGAAGAGTTTGAACGAGAAGCCATAATCGCAATGAGAGAAAGTATGCGATAATTACCTGAGTAAAATCCTTCGCCGGAAATGATGAAGCCCTTGCCGGAAGTTTTAGACGCGAAAGAAATTGAAGACAGAGACAGAAAGAAGAGGAAAAGAAAGGAAATGATATGAAGCGGCAAAATGAGGTATTTATAGATACCGGGTTCAATTTTGAAAATCCAGCACAGAATACGAAATGACACTTACTATGGTCCAATCAAATTATAACAGTCGGGCCCCATGATGAAAACAAAGCGATCTTACATAGTATTATTGTGTTCGATATAGTTATACAACATTAATCGAACACGTAAGAGAGACACGTGTAACATTCAACTATTAAAATAATCATGCTCGATGGACAAGTGTGCTCACCGCTCGCCGACCAAACAAGTTTGTTCGCAGCTCGCCACTTGTCAACCATGAAAGTATGCTCGCCTATGAAGTAAGTTTTGTTCGCCAGCTTGCTATTTACTAACCAAGGTTGTTCAACCAGCCTACCGAGCAAACAGGTATGTTCGCCAGACTAACCGAGCAAAATGATCCTGAAAAGATGTAGATCTGATCAGTCAAACTGATCAGATCAGGGAAGAAGAAATCAGATAGCCTGAGTCAAGTGACCTCAGGGCCAATATGTTCGATGCACAGATAACCTGAGGGCTCGGACATCCTGAAGGCTCAGACAAACCTGAGGAGTCAGTATGCTCGATGATCAGATATCCTGAGGGCTCAGACATCCTGAAGGCTCAGACAAACCTGAGGGGTCAGTATGCTCGATGATCAGATATCCTGAGGGCTCAGACATCCTGAAGGCTCAGACAACCTGAGGGGTCAGTATGCTCGGTGCTCAGACATCCTGAGGACACAGACATACCCGATGCTCAGACAACCTGAAGGACTCAGACATGCTCGATGAGGACAATATTCTGGCATAAAATTGATATGGTTTAATAGGGCGAACAAAGCATTCAGTCGAGCAAAAGATTGATTTGGACAACCAAAAGAGTGCTTTATAGACAAGCAAATGCAAAAGATCAACCAGGAGGATGAAGTTGGAAACGTGGCAGCATTACATGAGTTCTTGCATGGCCCGAAGTCTCCAGCTCATGCTTGCCAAACCAGCTCATGCTTGTCAAAGTACTATAAATGAAAGAAAAAACAACAAGAGACAGGTTACAAAAATTTCCCGGAGAGAGACAGGTTCACGAAAAAGGTTCAAAAATTTCCCAGAGGGGTAAGGTTCACAAAAAAATCTGAGAGATCATCCATGCACACAGAAACCCTAGCACTCATATACCAACTCTCCAAATCATCTTTATCCATAGCGATTCATCTTCATGAGATGTATCATATATTGTACGTGTAAAACTCGCAATACTACATCCCTGACTTGGTATGCCCCCAGAGTAGTCTTTTCTTGACGAACTGGGTCAACAAATTCCTCTTATTTACAGTTTATTTTACACGTACATATTTTGTTTGTGAGTTGTCATCGAATTAGCCACATAATATTCTTCATATAAAACGACTCGCAACAAAATCACTCTTCCTCCATAAAAAAAATATGCAGAAAAATCTCAATCCAGAATGATTAAGATTAAGAAAGTTAGGTGACATTTCGAAATTAAAGGAAAAAATAAAATAGTAACACATGTAGCGGTTACTTGTTTGGTGACTTGTTGCAGCAAGTTAAAGGACCAATTTCAATTTTTTTTTTTAATTTATAGGATCAAAATAAAAAAATCAAAACAATCGAGATCAATTTTAAAACGAATCAAAATTATTAGACTACAGATTTTTTATTTTTTTTAACATACTACAAAATATTTAATCCCTATACTTTATATATGTACATGTTAAATAGGTACTAATTAGGTTAATTAAATAAAGTGGAATAATTCATGTGATTAAAGTACTACTATCTATGTTCAAAATGTGATGGGGTCGAGTCACTAATTTAGCCCATTAAGGAATTATTATTATCAAGGTCCGTAGCAATGATAAAGGTTTTATTTGTTGTTCAGATAAAAAAATGTTATGCTTGTTGGACACCAATTTTACTTTCGTCAGAAGTATGATGGATTTTTAAGTTGTAATGTGGAATTTAGACATTTCGACTACACTATATATTGACTTTCAAATTCAGCAAACTCATTCAGTTCCAATAATTATTTGTCTTGTTTTCTCATGAATAGAATTATACAAAAGACCTATGTTGATGGAGAATGGACCATAAAGATTAAACAAAGATTCAAAATGGAGCCGGTCGTTTGCGCATTCGAGTGTCTGTTTTAGAACTCTAAATACATTAAAATCACTTATTTTTAAAATTGTGTTAAATATAAATGTTTCTACCTTTTCAGTTAAGTTTCAAAATCACTGCCTAAAATTAAAGGAAAATGATTGAATAATCTAAAACACATCAATTTGGTTCTACATAGGTGAAGTGAATATACTAGCTAATAAAGTATTTTGAACTATCTTACTTTTGCAATGTGGGATTTATTTGGTATCCCATTAAAGTTTCGGAAAATGTGTTTTCTTATGTTTTTTGTTTCTTGCTAGGTGAAATGTACGTTAGCCTCACTGTTACAGCATCCCCTGAGATTACTTTGTGCAAGAAAATAAAATCAATATATATGTCAAGGTAACCTATTATATTTTGTGCAAAAAAATTCTCCTATAATATCAGAGATTTCCTCAAAAAATTACATGTTTTATTTTAATAGCTATTCCGTCTTAGAAATTGATCCCAATGGTGATAACCAACCAACTAATTGCATCATAGAACAAAATATTTTTTTACAAGATCATGAGAGAGAAGCATTCTCCCAAAGAAATTAGGTTGATACAAATTATTTAAGAATTGCAATGAGAATTATCGAGTAATGAATTATAATGAGAACGTTAGATTGTTAGTGTATATTTCTCAAAAAATTGAGATAAAAAAAATGATTATTGATTGAGAAACGGTGGCATGTCTGAGTAGAAAAATGTAATTAATCAAAATGAGGTAACGATTAATTTACACTGAGTTATTACCTCGTACGAAGTATGGTAAAGATGAATTTGTCATTCTTTAGTCCCATGAACCACCACAAATACTCGGCCTATATTCGTTTCTCATTACCACTCTCTCAGTGGTCTAGGTTGTAGTGTTCTAACCATTTGAGTTATCTCACTTCATCTCATTTTCATTTTCATTACATTCAATTTGAAATAATTATGTATCAAACAGCCCTTTATAAAAACATATATACCAACACATTGGGGAAAGAACAATATTAACATTTACCACAAGAATCCAGATTCATCCTCAATTTCGAAATAACATGATATATAGTTGATGCTGAAAAAGACTAGTCATCCATGAAAATCAATTTTCAAATAGTACCAAACATTTAAATTATCTTTGTTGTTTTCCCCCCTAACTATATATATAACTCCCTATTAAGGGTGTTTTCTTTTCTACAGTCAGTACAATATTATGTGGTCGATATTAAGAAAGCGTTTGCTATAAATTTTAGCGTCTTTTCCAACTTTTACTTTCCAAAGAACCAGTTTAATATTTCGAGGGAATGCTTGATGCTTCTGACATAATTAAGTATATTTTTTCAAGAAAGCAATAAGTCGAAAGTGATTTTTCAGCAATCACAATTGTACCCACTGTTTCTGACTTTTAAACTACATCCATGCAAACACTAGCAAGCAATTTTCTACAAACTCTATATTATCATGATTACAAAATACAACTTTTCATAACAAAAGTCATAGCATCAAATATCAACACTCACCCATTTTACTTTGATCCCACTAATATAAAGGATTAATTACAAATTGCAATCTGAACTTTTTTTTTTTTACAAATTGTAATTTGTACTATTTTTTTAACAAAATGCAACTTGTAGTAATAAAAAATGATCGATTTCAATCCGAGACTTATTTTTTGTGAAACTTTCCAACTAAATATCGCCTACAAATAATATGTTGTATATACCACAATGCTAAAAGTATTTTAGTAAACATCAAATTGAAGAAATTTTGATAAAAAGGTTTTAAAAATAGTGAGTCGGAGTTGGAATTAATCTGTCAATTTTAACTAATACATGTTGCATTTTGTTAAACAAAATTGTACAGATTGCAATTTGTAAAAAAAAAATACAATAATACAGACTGCAATTTATTATTATACGTACCCTAATATTAATATAATTGTGTAACAAACCCATAAATACACCCCACCCCATGAAAATCAAACACTAGGGTATCGAAGCCAAAAGCACGAGGAGAAAAGCTGACTCACTTTTTGTCCCATCTTGTCCTTTGCAAGTGTCCAACTATTATAAGAATTTATACATCTAAATCCAACCAAGAGTATTAGAAGAATCTTGAGGGATGCACATAGTGGGCAATCATGTAAAGTTAAAATTCATGAGTTTTAATATACTCTCTCAATTTAAAATATTTCTTGCGATAACTTTTAGGAGTACAAAAACTAGAGGACGTACCACCAAAATTTCCCTATTCTTTTTTCTCATTTTTTTGGAATTTTCTCGTAGGGAAATTCTCCATCATCCAATCTAATGCAATTTCCAAAATTTTAATTCAATATACAGAGACAACACGCAAAACAAAGAGCATCAAATTTTACCATCAAAGTAAGGAATGTAAGAGATGCCACAAAATTTCTCACAATTTGATCCTCAAAACAGCACACAATTTAAGGTATTGTTACTTTAGTTTAATTAGTAGTACTAATAACGTTTTTGAAGTATAATTAAGAAATGAGGAATTACCCAGATCATATGGAAGCCAAAGGTATAAAGACACTACACAGAAAAAAGGGTGTTTTGGTTTTCGTGTAATTTAAAATGATGTCTAATTTGTCTGGTTGGATTTGGGTGAATTATATTCTACGAGTGCCCACTTGTGTCCAATCATTACTAATTAATTATAAAGGGGTCTGAAACTCATCTCTGATCACTTAATTCTTCGTTCCCTAGCTGATAGATGGATGACTTCATTTTGATACTAAATTAGGTTTTGACCTTATTTTGGGTTAGATAAATTAAAAAACGAATTAATTATACATCTTTATATAATTTATAAATTCAGACTTTTAGATTAGATGAAATTTTTTTATGGTATTAGAGTCTTCAAGCTCACGCACACGTTTTGGGTTTGATTCCTATCGAAAGCAACTTCACTCATATTAAATTGTTCAGTCGACGGATCTCCTCCCAATGATGAAGTAGGAGAATTAAGTGAACGAGTGAAGGGAAATGTTAGGGAAATTAAATAAAATAATTAATTTTAAATCTCTCTATACGTTTGGACTTTTAAATGAGACAAAATTCTTTCATTTTGATAAAGAATCAAGTGATAATTTAGTAGTACAATTTGTGTCGATGAATTTAGTAATTTGATTTTTCAAAATCAAACAAGGCGAATGAGAAATTAATGTTAAATGTCATTCAAAATGTATTTTTTGAATGTATTTATTATGATAACAGTGATGTGTTTTGTTATTAGACTCGAAATATCGTGTTTTTCGGTTTAAATAGTTCTCGTCTAATAGTTATGTCTTTTGAACGAAATTTTGTTTTATTACAAATGTTGTACCTTTTAGTGAATTTGATTTATTTCAATAGTTATGTACTTTTTGGTGAAATATCATTTTATTTCAAAAGTAATTATTTTATGGAATATTATATTTAAAAGGTAGTATATATTTCTTAGTGAATAGTTATTTTTATCTTAAAAAATTTATTGACTTTTGAAAAAACTACATGTTTTTATCACTATTATCAATAATTTTTTGGAATTCTATATAAAAATCTTTTTTGAAAATCTATATAAAAATCTCACATTGTTCATTTCACTTTATACACAATTCCAACTATCTTTTATATACATAGCATTTTAAAATTGTAGCTCATATTTATATAGTTCAATTGAAAGTATGTGTTACTATAAAAGACAAGTAACACATATTTGTCCTTAATAGAATTACATATTTATTCTTATAGTTGTATTTGTAAGGTAACAACGTGCATCCTCCATTTAATTCGGATAATGGACCGCCACTTTCGGCCCAAGAGGGTGTTGGAGCTCACATGGCAAATTTGAATGTTTGTGGTCCTATCGGTTCTGATTTGGAGTCAATTAAGGAGGCCCAAACCGCCTCTGATAATCTTGTCGAGATGGGCCTATCTATGGTCAAATGTGGGCTTTCTATGGCTGAAGTTATTTCCCCAGAGCGAGTTGATTTGGCTGAGCCCAATCCATTAAACCCAAACTCTGACCCCTTCTCATACTCCTCGTCCCCAAACACAACCTCAACTATGGTTAATCCAACCCACCTACCTGGTTCGCAGATCCCTCCTTTTATCCCCAATTCACCGACATCGAAATCAGCTTGTCCAGAATCGCCTCGTTGCTCCACTGATCCGCTGAACCCCCTTCCTTCTCCATCCATTCCGCCAGCCTCTCCTTCTCAACAACTTCACCCTCAAACTTCCAAACCCTCCGAAATCACCCCTATTATCGCCTCAAAATCCTCTAAGCCTAAAGCAATTTCGAGAATCCCCTCACTCAACCTAGCAAAGTCACGTTTCCAGTCAAAGGAAACTCCATCCAGAAAAAAATCCTCCATTAAACCGAACGTGATGAAGAGAAAAGGGGCGACTTCCTTTGCCAATGATAAGGAAAAGACTGTGCAGAAAAAACCTACGAGAAAATTAAGGCATAAACTGGCCTTGTCGAAGAACCCTCAAGCTCGAGAGAAGAAGGAAAGCAGTGTGGATTTAAGTGCAGATAACGATCAGGTCTCGAAAGAAATCAGGGATGAAGCCATTCTCACTTGGAATCTTGGCAAGCAAATGGGTCTCTGTCCCCAAGGAAATGATGGGGAAATGATTGCAGAATTGGCCAATTTGGATAAAAGAGAACCAGAAAACAAAGTGGCAGCAACGGAGAACAATGAGGTATGTTATCAATGAAAGTTCTCTCGTATAATATCAGAGGAGTGGGGAGTACAGTGAAGAAAAAGGAAATTCAGTCTCTTATCAGAAAATACAATTTTGATTTTTGTTGTGTCCAGGAGACTAAAGATGTTGATTTAAGTTTAGAAACATGTAAGGAAATATGGGGGTTTGGGAATTTCGGTTGGGCTAAAAGAAACTCAAATGGGAGGTCTGGGGGGATTCTTAGTATGTGGAATTCTGATGTTTTTTCTGTTATAAACTCTTGGGACATGTCGGGAGCAGTAGTGGTCAGTGGGTATTGGGGCTCGGAAAGAACCAAGTGTTGTGTCATCAATGTGTACGCCCCTATAGTACTTTCGGAAAAAATTGAACTTTGGGATAGAATTCAGACGGTTATACAGCAATATGAAGAAGATTGTGTGTGCTTGACGGGGGATTTTAATTCCATACGTAATCCGGGGTAAAGGGTGGGCAGGGAAAGTTCGATCCCGATGAATGACATAGTAGCTTTTGATGGTTTCATTCGAGATTCAAACATGTTGGATTTACCTCTGATTGGAAGGAAGTTCACTAGATACCAACCTGACGGGAAATGCAAAAGTAGAATTGATCGAATATTGGTTAACAACAACTGGATCTCTAGGTGGCCTTCCTCAACACTCAAAGGCCTTCCCATAACGATCTCGGATCATTGCCCTCTTGTTATGGAGACAAGGAGAATAAATTGGGGACTGGAACCTTTCCGATTTGTGAACGCATGGTGCTCACATCCAAACTTTTTGGACTTGTGGAAAAGGCTTGGAATAGCTATGAAGTTGAAGGTTGGGGAGGATACAAAGTTAAAGAGAAATTGAAAAGATTAAAGGAAGACCTAAAGAAGTGGAATGAAGAAGTTTTCGGTTCGATGGATCACAAGATTCATAAGCTCCAAGCGGAACTACAGGAACTTGACATTTGTGATGATGTCTTCGGTTTGGATGAGGAGGAAGTGGTTAAGAGAAATGAGGTGACTGCAAACCTATTCAGAAGTTTGAATCAACGCAATAGCCTTCTTGCTCAAAAAGCTAAAATAAGGTGGTTGAAGGAAGGAGACGTAAATTCCAAATTCTTCCACAGGGCTATAAATTTCAGAAGAAAAAACAATGGAATTGCTGGTTTAAATATCAGCGGGACTTGGACAGAGGATGTCAAAGAAGTCAAGGAAGGGGTCTTCTCTTTTTCAAATCTCATTTCAGCCGATCAAGCCAATCTCGACCGAAACTCTCACCCGAAGTCTTCTCCAATAAGCTATCCTCGGAGGACAATGCCTTCCTTACAGCACCCTTCACCGAAGACGAAGTGAAATCTGCTATTGAAAGTTGTGATAATTCGAAAAGCCCGGGGCCGGATGGCTTCAATTTCAAATTCATCAAGGTTTGTTGGGGAATAATAAAGAAAGACTTCCTACAAATGCTCACTGAATTCCACAACCATGGCAAGCTGGTTCGGGGTCTAAATCTCTCCTTCATCGCACTCATACCTAAAAAGGAGGACGCCTCTCGCCTTTCAGACTACAGACCAATTTCTCTTATTGGTCGCGCCTACAAGATTCTTGCAAAATTGCTTGCTTCAAGGCTAAGCAGGGTTATGGATAAATTGATCTCGCTTAATCAAAGTGCATTCGTGGGTAAAAGGAACATAACAGATGGAATCGCGATACTCAATGAAGCAGTGGTAGAAATGAAAATGAGGAAATTGGAGAGAGCATTCTTTAAAATTGATTTTGCAAAAGCTTACGACTCGGTGGACTGGAATTTCTTAGACATGATGCTTGCGGGTTTTGATTTCTGTGATAAATGGCTTGTTTGGATGAAAGAATGTGTGTCAAGTGCCTATGCCTCGGTGTTGGTTAACGACAGTCCCTCTGGGGAGTTCAAGATGGAAAGAGGCCAGCGACAAGGAGATTCGCTCTCTCCTTTTCTTTACTTACTTGTGGCTGAAGGACTTAGCATCTTGGTGACGAAGGCGACGGAAATCGGGAGTTTCAAGGCTGCTGAAATTGGGGGGGATAAGGTCAGAATTTCTCATCTACAGTATGCTGATGACACTATTTTTATGGGCTCAGTGTGTCTTCAAAACGCCCAGGTTATGAAAAGGATACTAAAAAATTTTGAATTACTGTCGGGCCTTAAGATCAATTATGATAAGTGCAGTTTAATGGGGATGAATGTGGAGGGAAACAGAATCCAAGAGATGGCGAACTATCTTGGGTGTGCCATAGGCGAAATTCCTTTTTCTTACCTAGGAATTCGGGTGGGTGCAAGTTACAAGAAGCCAAGTGAATGGAAAGGCTTAGTTCAAAAATTTCAGAAAAAAATGAAGTCGTGGGAGGATCGGAAGATTTCTTTTGGGGGTCGCATTACTCTCCTCAATGCGGTTCTTTCATCACTACCGATATACCAGTTTTCTTTCTACAAATTACCAAAATCTACCTTTAGTGTGCTTTCTTCTTTACAACGTAAATTTCTTTGGGGTGGGTGTGAGAATAATAAAAAAAACGTGTTGGGTGAGTTGGAAAAATGTATGCAAACCAAAATCTTTGGGGGGTCTTGGGGTTCGAGATTTGGGTGTTTTTAATAGAGTCTTAATGGGAAAGTGGGTATGGAGATTTCTCATGGAAAAAAAGAGTATGTGGGCTAGAGTTATAAGTTTTTTATATGGGAGCATTGATGTGGGTGAGTCTGGTTTAGTAATAAATGGGAATTGGAATAGGATGTCTAGGTGGTGGAAAGATGTTTTGAACAATGTATTGGGTGAAGGGGGGAAATGGTTATGGGAAAATTTAGAAAGAAGTATTGGAAATGGAAAATATACAAGCTTCTGGGGGAGTCCGTGGGTGGGGGGTGAGTCACTTAAACTTATGTTTCCTAGGTTATTTCATTTGAGTGCTAGGAGGGAGGCGAATATTAGCGAAATGGGGAAGTGGGTAAATGGGACTTGGGTTTGGGAGTTAATGTGGAATAGAGATTTATTTGATCGTGAATTACCTGCTGTAAATGCTTTGATTGATGTGCTGAACAGGTGTAAGTTAGAAGAAGAAAAGGAAGACACTTGGAAGTGGAAGCTATCCTCAGACAATCTTTTCAATACGAAGAGTACGTACAAGGTGGTGAGTAATCCAACAGTTTCGGCCCCTTCCTTTGATGTTGGCGCTCTTCTTGGTCAAGTATGGAGTAAGATACCTCCTATCAAAACCTTTGTCATGGCATGGAGACTACTTCAAGACCGGCTACCGACTCGGGAGAACCTTCGGAAACGCAAGATACTACCTCAAAATAGTTCGATAAGCTATCCTTTATGCAAAATACATCCGGAAACTGCATCTCATCTTTTCTTAGAATGCGCGGCGACATCAAAAATATGGTATGATTGCTTTAATTGGCTTGGAATTTCGGGAGTGTGTCATAATTTGATTTTCCAACATTTTCTTGCCCTCTCTGGAATTCTCTCGGGAAAAAAAGGAAAGCGTTTGTCAACGAGTCTTTGGGTTTGTGTTGTATGGATTATTTGGAAAGGGAGAAACAAATTGATCTTTGAAGGGAAATGCTTTGAACCAGAAAAGTTGGTAGATGAGTTTAAAGGGAGATTTTGGAGCTGGTGTTCGACCAATTACCCCTCCTATTGTAATTTTCAATATACAGATTGGCTAGTGGATCCTATGAATATTCTTGAGAGTTGAAGTCTCTCTTCTGTATAACACTGTATAGTGTAACTCTTTATTCTTTGCTACATGAATAATGTTTATTTACTTATAAAAAAAAAAAACTGATATTACTATATAAACATAAATTTATTAGTGTATTGAGTTAAAGGAACAAAACCAATAAAAAAAACAGAATAAAAAAAGCATATTTAATTGAAATCTGAGAAAAGCTAATTAAGAAGAATCTGGAAATATGGAGAGGAAAGTATTTGCCCATAGAAGAAGTGAAGCGAAGATGGTACTCCCTCCGTTTCAAGATGACTTGAACACTGGAAATGACACGCAAACTAAGTAAAGTGAATTTTAATGGAATTGAGTGGAATTGAGTGGAATAAAATAAATGTGTTGTGGGTGTATTAATATTATATTTGTTTATATTTTGGAAGTGTTCAAATAATGTTGGAACGTCCAAATAAGACAAGTGTTGAAGTAATGTTGGGACGGAGGGAGTAAGAAAGAAGAACAAATAAGCGTTCTATTTTGAGACATTGTTTTATAAGTGCTTGTGTTTGAAAGCACTTTTGTTGCCCTTTTCATTTTATTTAAATTGGAGTAATCAATCTCTGGTGAAATTTATTTATAATATAAAATTATACTATTATATTTATAAATTAATAGCACAATATTTATCAATTAATACAATTACACTTAAAAACTAGCATTAAATGTTATGGGTATTAATTTATAAGGGTAATAATATCAATTGATAAATGTAATGGTACCAATTCCCTGCTATGAACAAATTTCACATGAGAATTTGTGTTTAAATTATGGTCACAATTCATAAATCATTTCATTTAAAAAGGATTGCACTTTTATTAAATACAAGAAATCTCATGCTCTTCAAATTACTAATAATTTATCCATTAACATGCAATATTAGATAAGATTAGGTCATTTCTCAAACTGAAATTTCAAAACAACAGTTAGCACTTAGCAATAGCCTGCATTAAAAGCAATATAAACCCATCAGTGATGTGGATAAAAATACTTAAGGCCTAGGCCCAAATTGTAATGAGCCCTCTAAAAAATGCATCACCCAAATGCCCTGATTCAGGGCTTGTGGCCCAATACTTGCAATATTAAACAGACCCATGACTTCAATTATCCACGTACATGATCAGGGTTAAAATGTCCAGATTTGGTACCAGCTCAACGGACTAGGCAAAAGGCCAACTGGCTAAGCAGTTATAACCAGTGTTTTCATAACCGAACCGGACAGATCACCGATCAGCGGTTCAACCGGCGGTTCAACCGGTCGGATCGGTTCAACCGGCGGTTCAACCGTTTAAATGATTTATGTCTATTTTTTTTTATATTTTTTATATTTTACTATTTTTTTTTTAAATGACTAATTCATCAATTGACTTATAATATTAATATTTAAATTTAATTAATCAAACTTGAACCATAAAAATAATATAAATGTGTAGATTTTCTTAAGAAAGAGATTTTGTCCCACATTAAATAAGTATTAGATGAAATGTGAGAAAAAATAATATAAAAAAGGGAAAAATTTGTCTCACATCGAATAAGTATTAAAAGAAATATAAAATGAAGTTATATAAAAGGGATAGAAGGTAGATTTTATGGATCTCCTATCCCACATCGAATAAGTATTAAAAAAGATATGAGATGGAGTAATATAAAAGGGAGAGTAGGTGGACTTTATGGATCTCCCATCTCACATTGAATAAATATTAAGAAAGATGTGAGATAGAGTAATATAAAAGGGAGTGGAGGTGGATCTAAATTCTACCTAAACCTCCTATCCCACATTGAATAAATACTAAAAATATGTGAGATGGAGTAATATAAAAGGGATGGGGTCTAGATCCTTACTCACAAGAAAGAATAGTGAAAAATTGATTGGAATTAAAAATAATAATTTTTTTTACCCAAATAATTAATAGTTTAAAATTTAAAAAAAAAACTTTAAAATTTAAAAAAAAAAACCGGTCGAACCGATTTTTACCGGTTTAACCTAAAAACCGGTTCTTAGGGGGTGTTCGGACCGGTTCGGGGTCCGGTTCCCGGTTCAACCGGTCGAACCAGCCGATCCGAACCGGTTTTGAAATCATTGGTTATAACGACAGTGAGCATGAATAGTTGCACGATTCAGTGTGAATAAGTTGTATCTTTTAGTATAACAAGTTGCATGATTTTAAAATGCACTATGAGTGTAAGGTGCACTAGGATGCACATGAGATTCACTCCTATTTTTTTGGCAAAAAATATCAAAGAAAATATGTAAATTTCATCAGGTCAATCCTAAATATTATAGAGCATCGAATTTTAAAGTTAGGCCCCTCATAAATTTTTCTATATGAATTTTTTTAAAAAAATCAGGAGATTTTGACCGAGTCAATCTCATAAACGGATATAAAATTATGAGCCCTAAAAAATTGACGATAGGCATGGCCCCGAGTGTTATACGTCTACGATGTCCCCCATGTGATTACTCTTATACATCAAGGTAAGAATATAAAATAAATACCGTACCTAATTCATTTACACATAATATAGCAGAAGTTCATAATCTGTATACACCAAACTCCCTCTCTTTAAACCTATTTCTTCATTATTTCCGCAAAAGTTCATCAGCCTAAGTCGAGATATTACATTCAGAAACTCCAAACTGAGTTGAGCGTTGGAGGCTCTAGGTCGGAGGCCCCTAAAATATACTCAAAAGTTTACGAGGAGCTCTATCTAGAGGGGGCAAAATCTGCTCATGCTTACAGGCTTGAATAGTCTTAACTCTTGTTAAGTTTTAGCTATCTAAATTGAGTCACGAAAGTGCAATAATTCCTTACTGAAACTCAAGAAAAAAAAAACAAGAAACTATGTTAATCTTATCTGTCTATCAAACTCATTGAACAGACGGGAGAATCACGGAGAGATGCCTGATTTCTAAACAAACAGAAGTGAGGAAACTACATATACTGCAAAATTAAGACATGTGACCTTATCCTTGCTACCTCAGAAGCTTCAGATCCCTTCAATCTTAACCATTCATACATAGGCTTCACTCAATAATATATGGAGAGTGTCCGATGATGCTGAAGTGAATGACATCGAACGCCAAATGCCCATAGCCAAAGATCCAACTCCACACTCAGAACCTGTATGAGAAACATGCGTCAGATTTGTTTTTCAGATAAAAGAAAATTGAATGCTCATCATAAAATGCAATAAACCACATGCAAAGCTGAAATATTTGAAACTGAGCACTATCAATTACAAAAACAAAACAGTTCGGATTATGCATAATGATGCAAATTAACCTGTTAAATTATTAAACTGTCAATTTGATCTATGTAGCAAGTAACTGATAAATGCAATTCCTCACTACATTTAGAAAATTGAAAACTAAATAGTCAACCATCTATAATAACAAAATGAGAAACATGAGAAGATTACATATACTGATATAGAATAAAGCCTACACTTTGTTCATACATCATTAAACTGTGGGTGATAACATATCAAGCCCTATCCATAAAACCTCTAAACAAAAGATTGGAAAGCAATAACTAAACTCCACTTGTCCATATATATAGGATTTGTAAGAATTAAACTTTAATCACAATGCTAGCTCATGACATTCAAACAACAAACGACGTGCACTAGGAATTATTTGCATATGGAAGATTTACAATCAGTATCTCTTACAAGATGATTTGGTGCTAATCTATAAGAAAACATGTAAAATAAAGTAGAATAGTAGAGAAAGATATAAAAAGGGAGCGCCATAAAAATTAAAGACATTTGCCACATAATAGTGAAGAACAAATTCTTAATTTTGAAATGTGAAACAATTTTTCAAATAAAAAAAAAGTTTTAACTGTCCTTCCTCAAGTTATCAAGCATAAATTAAAAGCGAGAATTGTTGCAGTTTTAACAGTAGCCCAAATTAAGTAATTACTACCCAAACCAAATTACTAAATAAATCAAAATTTTAAATGTAAAGTCACTACTTCATAACAAAGAAACACTTTTTCTATCCTAAAGTGTGGAACCCTTTTTTTTTTAAATTTGGGTGGGATTGTTGGCCGTTGGGGGTGGAAGCTAAAGAGTGGTCACCAACTCTTTCTCAAGTTATCTAGCACACATATTTAAACCTTGAAATAATTCTGCAGATTTAAACTCAGTTAGATTTTTAAAAATTAAATATAGATATACTTTATTCTAGTTGTCCTGGCCAAGAAAAAAAATACAATAAAAATTAAAAAAGAATGGTCTAAAAAATCAACCTGCTTTCCATATCTGTTGTTGATGAAGTCCCTCATTTTCTCCACAGCATGAAGTGTGCATGCTCTAAGTTCTACTTCCTCCTCACTTCCAGAAGGAATTTCTGTATTAGACTCGATTACACGGGATAGGGAAGGACTATATTTTAGTACTCCAAGCTGCTGAAGAACTGCAGGCACAATATAGTCAGCAAACATGGTCACTGATTCTATGTCATTCAGTTCACCATATCCCTGACCCTTGAATGCTCCCCATATATCAGAAGCAAATATCTGAGCCCTCTTATACAAGAAAACCTGGTGACCTTTGTATACTGTATGATCCCTGAAACCTGTAACACTATATAGCAACTTTAATTTGACCTTCGTAGCATCAGTAGTTAAGGGAAATGGTCTACTGAGAAACACTTGCGAAATAAATATGTAACTGGATTTACATAAACACATTACTTTACCAGGAAAGTGGCTCGTGATGAGATCCACAAGCTTTGCAGCTGATTTCTCACAGGATTCTACAAGTTTGGATGCTCTCCCATCAAAAGATCTCTCCAACTCAAACCCTACCTGAACAAACATGTGAAAAGTGATTCACCTAACTGAAAACAATTTAGAAGTATCAGAGTGAAGACTGGCTTAAATATTTGCAGGCATGCTACTTAGTTAGAACTAGCACCTCATGCAATAAGCGCACTCGTTCATCCTCCAAAGGTAATGGCCTCGGCCATTTCAGCATTTTACGCAATTCAGGACCTGCCAACCATAATCTCCAATCATCACGGACACATCACTTGAATGGAAAGTTTAGTTGTGAACCAACAATATATATATTGCACGTGTGGATATACATAAGAGTAGCAAAATCAATACTAAAGATCTATTCAATGAAAAAATCTAATCCTCTCAGAAATCTGAAATTGATTTAAAGCAACTACATCATTTCAAAGTTTTATTGCCCAAATATGTTTGGGGAAAAAAATCAAAATGAAGTTCCATCAAGTAATTGATGTTCACCCTACAAAACAAATACTTACATAGAGAAAATACACAACTGTAAAAAGGTAGACAATGTTATATACAGCTTCAAACTCTATATACAGCTTCCAGAATAACTTTTTTACAAAGCTACCTCTCACAACTTTTGGAGAAAAAGTGATTCTGAAGCTGTTTTGTAGTTTAAAAACACACCCTAAGTCTTAACACTGTTAGCAAACGTCCTTCATAATTGTCTCTCAGAGAGAAATTCTTGACTTAAATATTCAAATAATATGGCTAAACAAAACATTGAAAGATGGTGACTGCTGTGGTGAATTCTCACCAGTGTACTTCTGCAGACGATCTGCATCAAAAGCAGACTTATCATTCAAAAGAACTTCTTTTAATCCCGCAGCCAAATGATCATAACTCATTTCATTATCTGCATCATAAAAAAAAATCAAAATAGATACAAAATTTCCAGTAATGAAGAGTGCCTGAAACAGGTTTTGAAAGGATTTTTCCAAAACATCCCGAGATTAAATTAAATGACAGAGCATTATATAAAAATAAGCCAACAATTAGCGGAAACAAAGCAAATTACCCGGCCAGAAGCAGAAATTGAGTGCATCCAACACAAACAGATACTGAACAGTAAGAGGACCGTTATCAAAATAATGAATTCCTTCAAAATTCCACTCCACCTTAGGTATCGAATCATAGATTTTCTCCGCGAGTTTCTCAATACCTGGAAACGCGTATTCCCATTCAAAAATCCAACTACATTACCAAGGAAACAGAGCATTGCTGAAAGCAATAGAAATCGAAATGCTTGCAGCATAATAACAATACAAATATGCATAAATTAGGGGAATGTGAAAGAGGCGGACCTGATAAGTCGACAGTTACATGGGATGAGTGAGAGGCGACCCAAGCAGCGGTAGCCCTAACCTCTTCCATTCGACAAGCTATTGAAAATATTCTGCAAATTTGACGGTGGTGCGTCTATACAGATATGTATTGAGAGGAGGAATTAAACCCTAGAAAGAATGTGTGGGTGGTATGGGTTCGAAGTTTCCCGCTTTTGTGTGTTGTTTTTGGACTCTTTCGCGATACCCGTTTATATTTGTCGGGCCCACTTGAGAAGCCAGGGTGTGTTATTCTGACTAAAATGCAAAAATCCCAGAGTCAACACCCGACACAATTTCCGGCATCGGAAAAGTAAAAAGATTCTCTTTTTATTTTGAGCAGTTCAATTTCTCGTGCTACTTTTTTTTGTTCCAAAATTATTCCATCTCCTGGATCTTTAGCATATGAACTCAGATAATAGTGGTCCATTGAATACTTTTGTCCATTACAAATATAATTAATCTAGACTATGAAATACATAGTGGAACATTATTTTTGGAACAGATGATATCGTGGTCTTTTTAAGGGCTTATTAGATAGTACACTCCCTCTGTTCTAATTTTGATTGGTCAAATATTGTAGATACTAAGATTAAAAAAAAGTAAAAATAATAGTATTATATGGTGTAAAATAGGTAAAATGAGTTTGATGGAAGAAAATAATAGTATTAAATAGTGAAATATGTTTAATGGAGGGAAATAATAGTAGGGATGTTCTACCGTCAGGAATCACTTCGCTCTTCCTGACGTCAGGAAACACTTTGATTACCGTTGGATCGCCAACGTATAATTTTAATTTTAAATGATTGCACTTTACACTTGTGCGTTTGCGATTTGCATACTGTAATCGCACTGTATCATCCTACTAATAAATTAAATTAATATTTATAAAATGATAAAAGTATCTCTTAAATGAAAAAATAACATATATATCTTTATTAATATTAATATTTCATTTATATTATAACACTTTTAAATATAATTAAAATTATTAATATCCCTATTCAAATTGATCGAACCCTAATTATTTGCGAGAAACAAATTCGGCTCATCAAAATCATTCAAAGAAATCATCAAACAATTTTATATAATTGGCTTTATCATCGTCGACCTGTTTCTTTGAAAATCCGGATTTCTTGCGCTTGCAGCGGGCCCGAACTCGCGTGTGATTTGATGGGTCTGAGATAGGCATTGAGATGTTGTTCATCGACCATGGCGCGGCTGAGCGCCATCGTGTAGAAGGAGTCGACGGCGCCGTTGGAGCGGTAGAAGTAGACGGTTTGGTGTACAAGGTAGCAGGAAATACGAGATCCACATTGGTTGATGAATCCCCACTTCCTGATGTGATCCGCACGAGACAGATAGCTATGAATTATACTTTAAAAATTAAGAAAGCTATGGATATATATAGCAAGAAATTATGCTTGAAAGAATAAAAGCAATTATGGATAGACACCAACAAGTTAAATAAATTGCATTTGGAATTTTCGTGAATCTTTCTTCTGTCTCGTGTTGTTCTTAGTTGCCCTTTTGTTCCCCAATTCTCTTTTATTTATCCAATTGGCTATGTTGATATTATAGTACTTAACTTTTACATTCTTATATATTTTTGATCTTTTGGGCTGTGGTTAAAATAAAATTAAATGAACAAAGAGTAAATTAAATATATATAATATTACAATACTTTAGTTTCACTAATGGTATCTGAACTGATGATACCGAGCTTACCTCTTTGGAACCGTGACCTGGTCATGGCCATATTTGATGAAGAGGATATTGTTAAAATTCTTAGAACTCCGATTGCGCGAAGAAGACGACACAACGTTTATTATGTTTTAAAAATTAGGGTTCATATGATTTGAGAAAAAAATTAAGAAAATGGACTAAAGTTTCGATTGATTTTTTTATTAATTTAATATAAATAGGACTTAAGTTTTTAAATTTATAATTTTTTTATTTTTATAAAAAATTGTTATAAGGGTATTTTAGTAATTTTATATTTTTATTAAAAAATAATAAATATTTAGACTCATGGCGAAACTAGATCGCTCATGGCGAAATTAAACGATGTGGCAACGTTTGATTGGATATCTGACGTCGGGAAGGGCGAAGCCGTCCCTGACCGTAGAAAATCTCATAATAATATTAAATAGTATTGAAAGTTGCTTTATTTCTTTTTTAAAAAATGGTTAAACAAAATAAAGACGACTATTTATGAAAAATGGTCAATCAAAATTAGGAAGAAGGGAATAGAATATTACAAATTTCATATCCTTTGCTAGATAGACTATGGTGTTTCTTTTGGCACATCCATTAAGAGCATCTCCCGTGGTACTCCATTTTGGAGTTTACGGTTTCTCCTCTAACCGTACTACATTTTAGAATTTGGAGATAGAACTTTATATTTGAAGTTTCACTATTCACAACTCTAAATTCTATATTTATTATTTTATTAATATTTATAAATATAATTATACAATTAATTGATATAACAATTACAATTAGAGTTACTTTGTTGTTTAATTAGAGTTACTTTATAATTATAACTTAATTTAAAAAAAATTAATAATTAATTTTATTTTACAATTTAGTTAAAATTATATTTATAAATATAATTATACAATTAATTGATACTAAAATTACAATTAGAGTTACTTTATTGTGTAATTTAATTTTTTTATGAATATTAAAATTCATATTTTTACTAACAAAAAATCACGTAAAATACAACAAAACATACATTACATATTAGATATGAATACATAATCATATTTCGCCTAATACGAAGATACATGTATTCTATATATTGATATTACATATTTATTTACTTCTTATGAATTTGATTAAATTTTTTTTAATTATATTTGTAATTAATTAAATAATTTAATTAACTAATCAGGTATTTAACTATACAATTTAATTTGATTAATAAGTTTAAATATCAATATTAATATATTGTTTAATAATTGTATTATATTGGAAATTAATACAATAGAGTAGAATTTAGAGTTTATGGTTGGAGAATGTTTTGAAAATAGAGTACAGAAAACTTCATTTTTTAGTATAAAGATCTCCATTTTAGAGTTTTAGACTGGAGATGCTCTAAAGGTGAAATAATAATAATAAAAATTAATGAGAGGCGAGAAAATTCACCATTCATACGGGATTCAATTTTCAGAACAAATTTTCACAATGTTTCAATAAAAAATGATTCCATGTGCGATTTAAATTTATGATTGGAAAATTTCTTTCCACATCACAACAAAAGGTCTTACTACTCGATTGTATTTCTAGAAATGTGCCATAATGATGGTTACTCTCATGATTATAACCCAAAATATTTGGTTACTACCATTGTGATGATAGATTATAACTCAACATTTCACTCTCTCTCTCTCTTCAAATTGGTTATTGGAGACTAACTAATATCTATAAAATAAAAAAATATCTCAAGATTGTGCAAGTGAAAATACTTAAAGACCTCAATATAGCTGTAAAATGAGAGGGTGTATCTCACGCCTTTAAATTGGACGGTGAGGAGCCTGATAGGGCTCTGCATAATTGCAGCTAGTTTAGTTTTTCTTTTTCTTTCTTTTTTATTTCTTAAATGTAATGCTACTTTTAGTTTTTTTTTTCTTAAATTAAAGTTTTTTACCACACAATTATGGTTGCAGCTAGTTTAGTTTTTATTCACGTGTTTTAATATAACTAAGTTTTTTCTTATTAATTTCAATGAAAATTGTTTCTTTTTGTTGAATATGTTGTACTTTATGTTGAATTAATAATAATTTCTTTATATGAAATGTATGTTTCAAATAAAAGAAAAAAGATTATTTTTTTAATTAGTAGTAATAATCAACTTTCATTAGCTAACGAAATAAATTAGTTTAAAAATATTTATGTTATAATACAATATTTAAACAATATAATAATTAGTATAAAGAAATACATGTATCGCACATATTTTTGGATAACAAATTAGCTCAAATATTATTTCACCCACTATATTTTATAGGCACATAACTATGAATACTCCATATTTACTGTTCTATAAATACATTTTCTTCTTCTACTTCTAATCATGTAAAAATAATCAGAAACTCTAGAATTAAAAAGAAATATTTAAGGGGAAAAGCATGTGTAAATAAATATTGCATTATGAGATTTTATTTGCATTCATATTCATATATTGTAAAACGAGATGTTATAATTTAGTGAAACATATAATATTGGTGGTGGGTCCCGTAAAAATAAATTATAACTTCCACACCATTGTGAGAGTTAATATGAATTGATTACTCTTACAAAAATGATGAGGTGACAATGAAGTGGAGGGGACAAAATGTGTTATAAAACCTCGACCAATATGGATGCTCTGAAATGATCAATTTTAGCTATATTATTCACTTTTTAATAGGGTAAATTGTGCATAACTTCCTTGTGGTTTGCAATCAGCGTCAAACCCTTTTTTTTTTAAATAATGGAAAGTGTATTACACGCTTGCTTTTTAGTGATATTTTTTTTACTTTTTTGTTGAAAAATAACATAATTACCCTCCATTAACTATATTAAAGAGGACTTTGACATCAAGCCGTCATATTTTTACAATTAAATAAATATATAAAAACTTGAAAGTGTAAAAATATGAAGGTTTGACGCCAAACCCACCTTTAATATAGTCAATGGAGGGTAATTTTGTTATTTTCCAACAAAAAAAGTGAAAAAAAAACACTAAAAATCGAGTGTGCAATACACTTTCCATTATATCAACAAAAATGGGGGTTTCACGCCATATTTATAAAACCACAAGGTGGTTTCACACAATTTTTAAAGCACATGGGGTTTGACGCCGATTTTTCAAATCACAAGGGGGGTTTGATACAATTTACCCCTTTATAAAAGTTCCTCCATTTCAGATTCCTTTGAACATTTACAATTTGCATGAAATTTAATGTGAAAATTGGTGTTATAAAATTGATATTTGATGAGGGTGAATGGTAGAGTAATGACATGTGATGTAAATAAATGGAGATAAAGTTGAGTTTTATGTGGAAAAAATAATATCATTTGGTGTAAAATTGAGATGTTTTAAGGATATAGTTTAAATAGATATAATTGTTTTATTGCTATTTTAAAAAATATTTAATTTAATTTGCAATAGACCTTTTTGATAAATGTTTAATTAAAATTAGGACGGATGGACTATATTTATTATATATTTTATTTTTATCTAAAATGATATTTAATTTTTTTTTTAAATATGTTTTTGGTTCAAAATTTCGTGGAGAGGCATTATACATGAACTGCTATAATGTCATGATGTGGACAGACGACAAAAGAAAAAAGATCAGCATAAAAACTTGTTTGAATTTAAATTTATCGTGGATTTGATTTTTTTTAATATCAATGTTATATATAAAAAATATTACTGTTATGTATAAAAAAAATCATTGTTTAGCTTTATATTTTTAAATAGAGTATTATGCATTATGATAGTTTTTGCACATAATAGTAATAAAATTTATTTATAGATATGATTTATAGGAGTATTATTTTCTTTTCTTTCTTTTTTTTTTCCTTTTCTTTTTCGTTTTCTTCTACCTTTCTTTTCTTTTCTATTTAGTTTTTTAGCCTAAAAAACTCTTAATCTACTCGAATCTATAAATTAATATTCTTTAATTTCACTGAAAATTATTTAAAAGATTAATTAGTAAATAAATAATTTCTTAACAATAAAATTGTTGGTCTTAGCTGTTTTTTTTTTTTTTTGCCCAATGAATTAATTCTAGAAGAAAGTAACAGACATGGGCTTAAGACACTGCCCCCACATACATTCGCGCTGCAGCTGGTTGCCAACAACAAACGGTAAGGAAAGTGGATGGCCTTTTATGTTAAAAGCCCAAAGGCCTCAAACATAATGAGCCCAAAGCCCAACAAAAAAAATATTCATTTACATACAGTATCTTCTTTTTAGTTCGAGAATCTCGAAATTCTAGATAATTATTTTTTTAAAAAAGTAGAGATAACCTAAAATAAATTTAACGTAAAAAAGCGATCAAACCAAATAAAAATAAAAAAAATTATAAGAGTTATACAAGTCAAATTAACCTGGATATACTATACAACTTGTTCATATAAGATACACCTTAATTATGACTTATCAATTATCATACAAACAGGGTAGTTGTGAGTTTTGGAGGTTATCTCGAGAATGTTTTATCTAATAAAAATGACACAATGTACACGTAATCGAACACATGTTTGGTGGGTCTGAAACTAAAAGCATGATTTTATTGCTTGTATTTTATTTGGGCTTCACCAAAACCATTTCTTTTGGGCTTTGTTAAAAATGATCTGATGATTTACTTTTGGAGATTCTCCTTACTAATCCACAACATATCTCGGCTTGGATTCTATATACGTCGAATTGGATTTCAGCATGTATTGATTTCACAATTGCAAATATTTTATGAAAGTAAGTCTTTATAAGAGCTTTAAAGCAATCTCCTATCTCCTATATTATTATTAATAGGAAGTTTTTCTTGATGATGTGTCAACTTTACATTGATTTAACCTATGTGTCATTCTATGAGAAGTTTTAGTGTACATGTCATTCATAATAGATCGTACATGTCACTAAAAATAAATTCTATGTGTACTTCTATTTTTGTATATCCTAAACAATTCTCTATAAATCCCTCTATATACTAATAGGGAGTTTTTTTTTCATGATGTGTCAACTCCATGTTAATTTAACTTATGTGTCATTCAATTAGAAATTTGAGTACACATGTCATTTTTATGTGTTATTTTTATAAAATGTGTAATTTATATTTATTATTTTATGTTTTATTTAATTATATAATATTATTCATTTATCTTTTTTTTTTGGTAATTTTTGTTTGACTTAAATAAAATATTCATTCTAAATGTATTTTATCTTAGTGCGAATTATATTCAATTATTAATTTTTTAATAAATAATTTTATTTTATAATTTCTCTTATGTATATCTTAAGATAATTTATGTGGCAAAAATATTTTATATTATAACTCATTCACTTTTTTTTTAATTATTAAATGTTAATTAATTTATTAGTCTTTTCTTAGTCGATTTATTTTATTTTGATTTGTAGGTTAATTCAACTTCATATTAACATGGATAAATAATATTTGACACAATAATCTTATTCAAAGGTTTAAGAAAATTTACTAATATACACCTTAAAAAATTATTAATTCATATGTAGTGCATTTATGCACATATTTATATTTTTAATTATTAAATATATTATTTATTAAAAATGTTGCAATTTTTAATTAGAAAACCGCGTAACACGCGGGCACTAAACTAGTGATTAATATATAAAACATGTGTCCTTATGCATGTTAAACACTATATAAATTTGTGGCGTTCAATCAAACATTTTATGAATTTTGTCTATTTCAAACTATATATACAAGATATAAAATTTATAAATGTTTGATTAATTGAATGCCAAAATATATAAGTCATGTAATAGGACATTTGATATATATAGATGGTTAGGTCTATTTTTTTAAAAAAAAGGTCTATATAGCTGAGAGGAAACTCATCGGATAAAAGTCGAATAATTGACCCATACAAAACTTGAAGATAGAAGATAATTAAAATTTTGAAAGTTGATAATCTAAGCTATCAACGGACAATACTAAGATGAAGAACTTATGATTTAAGAACAAAGTTAAGTCAGACTCGATTGAAATCAGCTAACTAATCGAGTCGGTCTTAAATTGATTAAGTGTTGCTGATTTCAAAATTCAATTACAAAATCAAGATCAAAACAAAGAAAAGGTTTAGCCTCATTAGTGACTATTAATTGAATTGTTAAATTGAAAAGATTCGTTGGTATATAAACCACCCGCTACCGCTATTTAGTATTTCTCGAAAAAAAATTATGTTCCCTCCTCCAATTTTAGTAGGCATAAAATTTTTTACACATGATTTTTTTTTTTTGGAAAACAAAAAAACACTTATAACTTAAATGTAAGAACTGTAAATATCGTGAATGTCATCCACAATAATTGGAGATTCGACCCAATAATAAGCACTTGGGAATAACCCAGATGTCCTAACAAAACGAAGAATAAATCATTGGTTTATCTATGAATAAGACAAATGATGTAATCACTAATCTGCTTTAATATAGCTTTACAAGCTATCTTCATCATATATTTACTAGCAGCACCCTCTGATACAAATTGTTCTACTCATCGTTCCACCACTTGACAACAAATTGCTCTCAACTCAGGAGATAAATTAAACAAAACTCAACTAGCGAAAGAAATCAGAGGCTCTCAACTAATTAGGATAGGAATTAGAGGCTCTCAACTAATGAGAGAAATTAGGGCCCACACGATCTTCTGAAAAGACGAGAGACAACATGTAATATAATTATCGCAGAGACTGTGTACACAACTCGAATCTAAAACCTACAAAAACTAAAAGACAAACTAAAAACTTATAAAAATTAAAGAACAATCTACTCTTCAAAGGTTTCAGGTCGCATTAGCACAATCAATAATTTCAATAATACCGATGGATGAATAGATCTAACCAGAAGACCATCTCTACATTTTAGAGAGAGAGAGAGAGTAATTATAGAAATGCTTGGAGGGTGAAAATAAAGAGTTGTATTCCATTTTAGTATATGCACACTAAAATTAGAGGATTTGAATATTGTGTTGTACTAAACCCACATGGATTTATAGTGTATTTGGATCTAATATAACACAACACTGTGTTATTCAATTAAAATACACTATAAACTCATATGAGTCTACTCTGTACTACACAAAATCCAAATCCAAAATTAGAGGGGACCAAAACAAAAAATATGATGTACTTCCTCCGTCCCAATATTAAGGGAAGTCTTACTGTAATTGAGAATTTCAAGAAATTGTGATAAAGTGTTGAGAATAGAAAAAATTATTTATTAATATTTTATGTGATAAAATGAATATGTCCATTTTAGAAAATATTCTCTTGAGATTGAAACAAAAAAAAATAGAAAGAATTCTCTTAAGATTTGGACGGAGGGAGTAAGAAATTTCGTAATAAGAAAAAAAGCTAACACAATACAATAATATAAATAAAAAATGCAAATAGAGCAAATAAATATTGAAAAGAAATAAAAGGAAGGTGGAAATGGGATATGAGTGAGAAATTTGGGAATGGAGAGATGGTGGAGTTTAGTTGGAAACAAGATCGATGAGTGATAGCGTTGATAGTGGGATAGTTGATTGAGATGTATCACTGAGGATGTTTCCCCCCACTCTCTGACCCCAAACGCCTTCCACGGTTCCACCTGATAATATATGCATAATTTAATAATTTATACACACACATGCATCTAAAGTCCATGTTAATTAGCTTCAGATTATGTGACGTCCTTTTCAAATCCATATCTTCTTCACTTTCTGATTTTTTCATCATCATTCATCAATTCATGTTTGTTGGCAAAATTAAATGTAAATAAATTAATTTTGCACTTCTTAACGAATTTCTTTAGGGTATGTTTGTTTTGGGATTTAGGTGTGCGGGGAAGTCATGACTTTGAAATCCTATGGATTTAAAAATCCTGATGAATAGTAAATGTATGTGTTTGTTTTGAGATTTTGGTAGGGTGAGATTTTTGTTTTATGTCAAATCAATATGAAATAGTGATTAAAGTGGTATTATTATATTGTATTGAGTGAGAGAAAATTAGGAGAGATAATAAGTGGATGGAAGAAAAGTTGTGATATGATTGTATTGAATTTTGTGAAAATAGGTGTATATGTATATTTTATAGGAGTGAATTTAAAATTTGGATGTGGAAATCCCCAACTAGTATGTGACTTGGATCGCAAAGTCCTAAGTCCATCCGGGTGAGTCCCGAAACAAACATACCCTTAAGACTTCGTTTGGTTCGTAAAATTAATTAGGATAAATCAAGATTAGCATTTTAATATCACGTAATTGGTTGTTTGGTTTGTGGAATGAGACCCATGATACATTTTCAGTTCGGGTACAAAAATATATTTAATCTCTATATGGAGGGTTATGTCTATCTCATATGGATCGGGATTACCATTTTAATCCCTATATTGATTTTTCTATAAAATCCTAATATATATCTTGATTCAAATAATTCAGTGAAATCAATCAAATCTTACCTTATCATATTCAATCTTATCATAACTAATTAATTCAGTCATGTGAACCAAAAGTGGTCTCATATATAGTACGCGTCACAGTAAGATAAAAAAGCTCACGCTCATGTTCTGAGTTCAGTTCCTATTTGGAGTAACTTCATTCATATTAAATTGTTCACTCGACATGTCCTCCTGATAATGGAATAAGAAAATTAAGTCCATGAGTAAAAGGGAATGTTAGGAAAATTAAATAAATAAATTCATTTTATACCTCTTTACATATTCGAACTTTTAGATAAGATGTAATTATTTCAATTTTGTTATGTATTAATCTTAATCAACAAGTTTAATCACACACGCAACGCACCAAAAAAACCATGCACAAAATGTAAGAAACTAAGAATATAGTTCTTCGCCTTTACATAACAAGTTAACGTGATTGTAGAGGTTTTGAATATCATTCGATAATTGAGTGAGTGGGATTAACACTATAAATAAGGTTAATTACAAGCTATACAAGGAAGGTAGTAAAACCCAATCAACTATACAATTAAAGCCGGTCCACTAATTATGCACAATCACTAATTATAATTACAATCAATGACTAATCCTTAATAGTGATCATAATTCTTGAAGAATGATTAATGTTTATAATCTTGAACTAGCCAGAAATAAAACATAAAATTAAAAAAAAAAAAGCACCATGCATGGCTTATATAATTTAAGATTTGTGAAATTAATCATATAATATACACACCAAGTTCATGCATATTATATATTCATTTGAAATGTACACATACATGCACGTATGTATACTTGTACCGTTGTACGATTTTATAGAAACAATATCGGAGTATATTTTAATAATGAAATATGTGTATCACATACATAGTATATGTATGGAATTATATATGGATGGATGATGATGGCCAGAATTTATACATGGGTTCAAAGAAGGGCGTAGAATTTGTTCTTATCCTGAAAGGACAGGTCCTTCGCTTTTGCTTTGAATTACACCATTTTGTCTTCTTCGATATAGTAATATGATATGTAATGATATAGACACCACTTCCCTCAAAAGTAAAACCCTTGTGCGTTTTCACAAAAGCTACCTACATATAATTGGTAGATTATTTAATCAACATCAACACATAAATTTAATTAATTAAGTTTTACAACTCTCCAATTAGTATAGACTTATATGGTCCATGTACGAGCAACGTTCATTTGAATCAGGTTTATATATAAATTTTATCACAGTTATATGTAAAAATTATCACTGTTATTCATAAAAATTATTATTATTAAAAGAATATTATATTTTTTTATATATATAACAATTGTTTGCAAAAAATTTATCACTGTTATCCACAAACTTAATCACTATTATGTGCAAAAAAATTATACATAACAGTAATAATTTTTATATATAACAATGATATTAAAAAATCGAATTCATGATGAATGCGAGTTCGCACAAACTTTTGTCGTGAACCCATCGAGTCTTGAATGCAACAAATGTATTGTATTTTTATTTTATAGTTCTTAAATAGTAAAAATTATTTATAATTTACTTATAAAATTTTCTAATCACATAATTAACATTTTTATTCCTCAAAGTACCTACAAGCAATTTGGCTAAATAAATGTAATCCATAGGTAAATTTATTCATAAATCATTTTTAAACTATAAGTAGTTGCCTTCGAAAACATTAATAGTCTAAAACATTATTTGTTTAGATAATTTATTTTGCCTCGAAAATTACAAATCTGTAGGTAGTTCTCACTATTTAAAGACTGGACTAGTTTTGTTGAAAATTTTGATAGTTATTTGAAAAATTATGTAGGCAATTTTTTATTTTTTTTCATAGGATTTACTTTTTTTTTTATTGCCTATATTACTAATTTTGGAGTCCCGCAACCCAACTGTATGGATTATTATATTTAATATATGTATAAATCATCTATAAAAATGTAATGAAGGTGCTACACAATTGCATAAATTAATATTATATTCACTCTTTTTCTTTACTTTTGAATTTCAGATACTCTCCCTCTCTCTGAAATAATATAAGAGTGGGTCTCATGTGCATGCAGGTGCACCATGCATTCATAGTACATTTTAGAACCGTTCAACTTATTATAATAAGAGATGCAAATTTGTATATTTTAGTATAATAAGTTGCACGGTGCGCCTGAATGTATACAAGACTTAGCCATAACTATAAATAGACAAAGTCTACTACTATGAAAATTTTCATACATGAAAAAACTTTAATTAATTACAACCAAATTCTGTAATTGGTGAAGGTAAGACAAAATTGAGTGGTTCACAGTTCACTCGGCCCAAGTGATTCATGGTACCTTCATCCGGCCCGAATACGTCATAATTTAGGGTTCATTATTCAGTGTTTAGGGTGTAAATGATTGATTTAGGACAATTTTATAGATTTTCATACATGGAAATTTTTACACTAGTCATACTCAAATAAATATTATTAATTGAAGAGGAAAAAAGATAGGAAAACGTTATAATGCGGAAGTCGCTTTTTTCACTTTCACAACTTATAAAATATGCCGCATAAGTGATGGTCGGAGCTAATTAGCTCTTGTTGCAATTTGTTTTATAAGTATCTCATGGATATAATATAATCACTTTACTATAAATAATACTCCTTAATTTAATTCAAATTAAGGTACGTAGTGTTCTCTCCAGGGGCGGATACATATATGTTAATGGGTATGCATGTGCATAAACTATTTTTTGACTTTTTTTTAATATACTTTTCATATAGTTAATAAATATTTAATTATATATATGAAAATTGAAAAGGTTAAGAAGTATAGTAAATAAAGGTCATGTAACCGTGGTGAGTAAAGACAAATGAGTGATTCACATGACCCACCATTAATTACTCCCACTAAATAATGAATTAATTCAAGAGTGGGTATCATATGCATCATGCATCAGGTGTACCATGCACTATATATTATATTTTAAAATCATACGATTTATTATACTGAAATGCAACTTGTTTATACTGAACTGTGTAATTTATTTCTCATACTAATAGTTGCATGGTTCGATATGATCAAGTTGCATATTTCAGTGCAACAAGTTGTATAATTTTAAAATACACTATAAAATGAACGATGCACTTGGTGCATACAAGACTTAGTCTTAACTCACATATCTATAGCCTACCACTTAACTCTTTTTCTCCTCTTTTTTGCTTTCTCTCACTTTTCACTCAGACTTCACTCTTTATTCTTAATCTTCATTCCCGTCAATACTCGACAACTTCAGAATTGGTAGGTCTTCTCTCTCTGTGTTTTTTTTTTAATTCTTTTAAAATCATTGTTATTTTTTATGTTGAAAAAAATACAAGTCTTTTGAATTCTTTTACATTTTGAATTGTATGATTAATTTTTATTTTTCTAAATATATCAAATTGTGCATACCCTGTTGCTGGATCCGCCACTGGTTCTCTCTACATTCTTATTAATAAATAAAAAGCATAAACTGATCCAAAAAGATTCTCAATTTTCATCACAGGGTGAAGAGCGAATTGTTTTAGACTTTCAGTGTTTCACCCATGTTTTCACACACGGTTTATGAAACTCACACAATTGTGATTCACAATAAAGACTCCAACCCCCAAGAAATAAATAAAACTAATTTCAATTTGAAGCGATCGAACCAAACATGGACACACGGCACATGTCGTGAAACCCTAATTCAGAATATATAAAAACTGCTTCGTTGTCTTGTCTCCCATATCTTCCGCAATTTTTCATATTTTTTGTCATAATTTTCACTATTTTATATTTTAATTACATGTTATGTATATAAATAAAGTTGTTGATTTTTTTTAAAATAAGTTATTTGTACGTATGTCTAGATGATGAAACAATAAACTGATAAAGTGAACCACAAATTAATACTGATTTAGATGTTTTGATATGTCTCTTTAGTATACATGCTATCATATCTTGCAAATCATTTTTAGACACTCGTTTAAAATATTCTTGATTCCTAAAATATAATTCAAGGTAGAAGAAACGAACAAAAAGATTGTTGTTTTATTCAGATCAGTAACACTTTATTTTTTTACTATCATCATACGATCGACATATCCGGCATTTAGATAGCAAGGAGTCAAGGACCATGTTCAATTAGGGTTAATTTGAACGTAGCCTTAATTAATTAAAGAGGCACATATTTATTGTTTTAAAAAATCGATATACAGGCTTTCCGGAACTATGACATGTTAACGTGTTTTCATCACGTCGATATATCATCACTCACATTAACTTTCCACGTTTTGCATGGAAAGAATTAACATGCATAATATAATACGGACCAGGGCCGTTTGGGAGAATTTGGTGGCCTGGTGCGAACTCTCAAATGAGGCCTTAAGTGAGGTCCAAGTAAATGAATATGAAACAATTTAGTTTTTATAGAAGCAATATAGTAATATTAAAAAAAAACACCCTAAACACGGTATTGAAGTTATTTTCTAATTTGGGATACATATTTATATGCACAAACTGACTGACAGAAGATCAACGGTAATTTTATTGGAAAATAGAGAAATTGATGGAAAATTAATAGAGGTTGAAAAAATTAAGGATGAATTTTATTGGAAAATAGAGAAATTGATGGAAGATTAATGGAGGTTGAGAAAATTAAGGATGATAAGAAGAATTTAAGATTTTTTGTTGGTTGTTGTATATTTCTTAAAGATCGAGTTATGATTTTAATTTTTTTTAAACCTAGTAATGGGCTTCGAAAATTTGGGTCTGGGGGCCCTGGAAAAAGCGAGGCCCGGTGCGGGTGAGCTTAGTGCCCGGTACTATATTTAACCTAGATTAAAACAACATATTTAGAGCATGAGACGTTGTTTCGCTGGAAGGAGGAGACACGGGGCATAATACTGGGGATTCGACTAGTGTCGGAAACTCACCGTACAAAATTCCAAAATTATATAAAATAAAAATAAAAATAAAATAAAAGGTTAAGTTTTATATGCACGTGCAAGTGCACTCATAGTGCATTTTAGAATAATACAATTTGTTATACTGAAAGATACAATTTATTTATTCTAAATCGTGCAACTATTAACAACGAAAAATAATTGTACGGTTCAGTGTAAACAAATTGCATCTTTTCGTATAATAAGTTGCATAGTTCTAAAATGCATTATGGGTGCACGATGCACCTGGATTCACATGACACCACACAAAATAAAAAAGCCAGAAATGACAGCTTCTAAATACGTCCCCCTGAGACCACTTCTCAAGTACAAATTCACACCTATTTAATTGCATTATTTATGCCTAATTACATTATTATCGAATTATTTATTTAATTATTGTCTAATTTTGTCCCCTCTCAAATTTAGTTCTCTCTCATTTCTAGGGGTGTGCAAAATACGGTGCAGACCGTAAAATCGGACCAAACCGGACCGAAATTTGAAATTCGATCCGAATTTTGGTTTACGGTTCTATTTACGGTTTGGAAAACATAATTTTGTATATTTCGGTTCGGTATACGTTTTTTACTTGTGAAAAATCGATTAAACCGAACCGAAATAAAAAAAAAAAATTCGAATTTTTTTTTTTCAAAAATATTTTTTGTAACCTATTGTAGTGATACTTAAAGTGTGGGTTGTGGAGACTAGCTTTTGGAACCTACTAATGCTTAACCTTTTTAAATTGTTTTTAGCTTTTGAAAACTAATGGATTGATGCTTAGATTATTTTTATATTTTTTTTTACCGTAGTTCATGAAAAAATTGTCCGTTTTTTGTCATTGCTTTTGAAAATTTAAAAAAATTTTTAAAAATTTCAATTTTTGGACCGAACCGACCAAACCGAACCGAAATATTTCGGACTCGGACCGTTCGGTTTTTACAAAAATGGTTCGGTTTCGGTTTGGTTCATAAATTTTGGTTTATATTTTGGTTTTTTATATTACGGTAGGTTCGATCCACCAAACTGCCTTTTGCACACCCCTACTCATTTATCTTCTATGTCAAACTAACTAATTCCAACATTCAAAGCTGTAATAACATGGCTACGAATTAGACAAAACCCCAGGTTGCATAATCACAATGTCCCACGAATATGTTGCTACGATCGAGATTAGTTACATTAATTAACTTGTGCATGTGAATGTAATTAGAGCTAACATCCTTTTACAGACCAAGAAATCTTGTTCAACCGTTTCTATATAAACCATGTCGTCCCTATGTGTTCAGTTGTGTGATAAATATAATTGTAGGTGTTGATATATAGGTTTGACTCGTTTGATGCAAAGAAAAGCAAAAGGAGTGTAAAGAATTATTAAAATTTAGGGATTGTGAAAAAAATTAATTACTTACCTTTCACCGTACACTATAAGAAAATAGAAAATTGAATACGGAGTCTATGAAATTTTCAACGAAAATAATTTCGTTCTTAAATAATAAGGATTGTCAATGACTTACCTTCACACACTATAAAAAATGCGGGTTTTAACGACGGTTTTTAGCTACAGTATCTAGTACCGTCGATAATTGCGACGGTTTTGTCGACGGTTCAGGTCAGACGGTCAAAGACCTCGATTTAGCGACGGTTTAGCGACGATTTTCAAAAATCAAGTTGCCCGATGGCAACAGTTCTTTTCGAATCAGGTTGAGTCAGGTTGAAACGGGTCAATTAGCTACACTTTATCGACGGTTTGAAACCATCGCTAAGTCGCGTACGAGACACGTGGCAACTCGGCACTTGGCCCACCGCACCAAGGGCAGTTAGCGACGGTTTTAAAAAAAGTCGTCGCTAATCCGTCGCTAAATCTGATTATATAACATCCCGCAGCCTTCTTTCTGCGATTTTTTTTGCAAATTAGGAGTCGTCTCGCCGCCGTTCATCGTTCGTTGTTGCCGTCCTGAGCATTCCGCCCATTAGACGATAATCGTAACATCGCACTCTTCAATTTGAAGATAATTTTCTTACTTTTTACCGTTCGATTTCAAATTGTTATATATATATATTTATATATTATATATATATATATATTTTATTTAAATATATATATATATATATATATTTCAATATATATATATATATATTTTCAAATTATATATATATTTTGAAAATATATATTAATATATATATATTAGAAATTATTTGTATATATTATATTAGATTCATTCGAAAATGTGCATGTTATATATATTAGAAATTATTTGTATACATTAGATATATAGTATTACTTGTATATGCATGTTAAATTCGAAATGTGCTTGTTAGAAATTAGACTAGTTAGATATTATAATTGTTAGATTGTTGGTTGAATAGGATGAGTTTAAAATAATGCAGTTGAAACTCTGTCGAAATTATTTGTAAATATTAGATAATATTACTTGTATATACATGTTAAATTAGCACTAATACACATTTGGGCTTGGACAGCTGTGAAAAATGACCTTGGAGAGCAGTTATAACCGCTCTCCAAGTAACAGCTGTCCAAGCTTGATTACCGATAAAAAAAAACGTTGTCCAAGAAATCGATTTCGACAATTTGTTTTTCAACCGCTTTGTAAGAGGGGCTTGACACAACTATTAATTAACATTTTTAATTTTTTTTTTATAATTTCATTTATTATGTTAGATAGACAGCGGTTATTAATCGCTGTCCAATATCTTTTTTTTTAATTATTAATTTATATTTTAAAAATCCTATAATAAAACTATAAACCAAAACTTATATATACGTCCAATACCATAAACCATAAACCAAAAATCCTATAATAAAACCATAAACCAAAACTTATACCACATATATATATACCAAAACATCAAATAAATTAATAAACATACACATCATGAAATAAATAAACATACAATCATAAACATACGTCCAATACACCAAAAATATGAAATGTATATCATCACAAATATATAATTTAATTACATGCTACCAAAATTTCAAACAACGATCACTCAATATCATATGAATATAAGAATCGATTGTAAAGGTACCCCGTCCAATCGTTTTTCCATTTCTCCAGTCTTTTCTTAGAGTAAGAATTGAGCTCACGCTCATGTAGACAAAAACCGCAAAAACAACGAATCAATCAATATAGTATGAATTTTTATTCAATCAATAATAATTTAAATAAATCGATAAATTGACTTACATTGAGAGGAATGTTCGTTAAAGAAGCGTGGATTATATCTTCAATAAAGCAACACAAAAAATGTCCACAATGTTCATTATCTCGTTGCCTCGGAACCTGTTGACCCAGTTCACTTTATTTAATAAAGCAAAAGAAACAACATTTAATATAGCAGAAGAAACAACATTCAACAAAGTCGTACATTTCTTTTTAGCACTTGTTTTTTTTTCATTTTTTGGTTGACCTTTCTCGTTCATGACCATAAATGTTAACAAGATCCGGATTGCCATATTCATCCTCACCTCTAATTATTCTCTGGTATGGGCGTGGATTTGCAGGATCATCGAAAGATGGTACAGAATGAGTGAAGTTCTGAAAAGGATCATCAATTGTGTCAACATCTTCATCGACATGGTCGCTAATCTGGAAACTATTGTTAAATTTGTTTGACAGAACCACAATGGACCATTTCTTATTAACCGGCCGGGGACATAGAAAATTTGTTGAGCTTGATCGCCATTATGTAAGGGGTCATCTCTCAGATCCCACATTCTTCAAATCAACGCAGCATTTAACCCGTAACTTTCAACTTGGACCCTCATTAGGATCCTCACCCAACTACACTCAAGATTGGTTGACGGTGAACAATATAGTCGAGTTCCCAAATGTTGACAATCTGTCCAAAGTAAGTAGTATTTGATTGATCCACTGCAGTTGCAGTAATGGACACTCCACTATTCTGCATAGTACTTGTGGCATCATGATCTCTGGTATAAAATGTGTATCCGTTGTTAAGATAACACTTGTATGAATATACATGTCTATCAGACATTCTGGATAACCACTTAACTCTTTCATTCACTGATTCTATTTCCCGTGACAACATATTTGCTACATAACCATTGAACTAGTCAACAAACGTGCGATTGTGTTCAACTTCAATCCATGATCTATCTCTGATGGGATTTCTCTCAGCAAGTGATCGCATGTGCAGGTCAATAAAAGGAAGCACGTCGACCGTGTTGTAAAGTACGCACAAGTGCATCCGTGTTAGTTCCTCCATGCTAACACTTACAGGTTGACCACCGGTAATCCCTTCACCATCCATCCTATTGGTGTACCGGGTAACTGGAAGTCCAATTGCATCGACATTCGGAATATATATATTCATCTCTAACAAGTTGTTCATCTTTAACACTAACAACATTAATCCTAATAAATTAACACTAATTTATGCTTAAATCCTCACACAAGCATATTATCAAACACCTTGAGTGCATCAAACACCAATATATATACACCAATATACATACACCAATATACATACACCAATACATACAACATGATATATATACACCAATATACATATATATACACATTAATTCAATATATATATATACACATTAATTCAATATATATATATATACACATTAATTCAACATATATATACATATACACATTAATTCAATATATATATATATATATATATATACTAACATATATATATATAAAAGAATAATTACCCATGGAAGGAGAAAGGCAGCGACGGCGGCGGCGGTAGGGGAGGTTGGCGGCAAGGCGACGGTGGCGGCGGTAGGGGAGGACGTGCGGTGGATGGTTCGATTTGGGGGAGAGAGAGGAGGAGGCTAGGGCTTCTGGTTCGCGATTTGGGAAAATACGAGCTAATGGGAAAACGACGGCGGCGACGGAAGGGGAGGACGCGCGACGGAGTTCGATTTAGGGTAGAGGAAGGAGGAGGCCAGGCCAACTGCAGTTTCGCAATTTAATTTGGGGAAAAATATAAGTTTGGTTCGCGATTTGGGTCGTTAATTAATTATCCGAACACTTGGACAGCGGTTCAAAACCGCTGTCTAAACACTTGCACAGCTGTTCTCAACCGCTTTCTAAGTGGACAGCGGTTTTGAACCACTGTCTTTTTTCTTTTTTTTAAAAAAATTAAAACTGCTCTCCAAGCTATAGCTTGGAGAGCTGTTTGAAAAAAAAGGCTGTCCAAGTGCAGCTGTGCAAGCTCAAATGTGTAGTAGTGTAGTTTTATAGTATTACTTGTATATGCGTGTTAAATTAGTTTTATAGTATTACTTGTATATGCACGTTTAATTAGTTTAGCTAGTCTAGTTAGAAATTAGACTAGTTAGATGTTATAATTGTTAGATTGTTGGTTGAATAGGATGGGTTTAAAATAATACAGTAGAAACTCTGTCGAAATTTAGGCGGTTTTAATTAATTATTTTAATTAATTAATTAATAGTTTTAATTAAGTAATTTATGTCAAATGACATTCATATTTTTTAATATAATGCAGATGAGTACTACTTGTAGTGGCCGCGGCAGCGGCAACGACGGCGGCCGAGGCAACGGTGGTGGTCGAAGCGAAGGTAGTGTTCCTCAGAGCACTAGGAGGAAGAGGATCCTTCGACCGACGGTGAACGTGCACCCACCCACCCCCGCCGGGTCCATCTCGCAGAACCCGCCACCGACAGAGGCATCTCCAGAAGGGTCGAGCTCAGGTTCGGCCTCTGTTCATCGTGGCTCGGCACCCAATGCTCCTTTAACGATCGACTTGAGAGCGGGAAAGTGAGTTATAATTTACTTTTATTTATTAATTTGTTTAGTTATACAGTTAATTATTTAATTATACTCATTAATTTTTTATATTGTTGTTTCAGCATCATACCCGGTCACGAGGCTACCGCTATAGCCACCAGCTCCATCTTGCGAGTTGGAATTGCCATGGGCCCACAGCTGGAAAGGCGTCCCTGAATCCCACCGCCAACTCTACTTTGATGAGTTTAGGGTACGTACAATAATTAATTACTAAAAGTATTCATAATTATTTATTTTAATTTAATACAATAAAGTTTGTGTTAATGAAATTCAGAAACAGACGAAGTGGGGAGAGGATAGGACCCTGACCCTTTTTATCGCCCGTTCAAAAAGCTTGCCCAAGTTCGGTACAAAAACTTGTTGTATAGGTGGCACGCCGCGTGGAAGGATGAAGGGTTGGATATGACAGATGACATGGATCCTGGAGTCTAGGAGTCGATTGTGGATGTGTGGAGCGATCCCGCTTATCAAGAGATGTGCCGAAAGAATAGCCAAAACCGCATGAGCCAGCACGGAGGGGATGGGGGCGTCGCTGTGCATAAGGCCGGATCTCGGTCGATTCTGGAGCACCAAATGGCGGAAGTAAGTAATTAAAATATATTAATATTTAATTCTACAAGTTCATAATTAATTTTAATACGTGTATTTGTTAATAGGAACTACGGCTCGGACGCCCTCTGGATGCTCTGGAGACGTTGACACTCGGCCACCCCTACGAAGAGGAGACAAGGACCTCCACCTACCACCGCAGCACACATGTGCACGTAAGTAATTTAAATATAATATTGTATTTCGTAATTACTAACCTGCTCATGCATGTTGCTAATCTCATGTATATAATTTTTTTTTACAGAGAACCGTGCGAGAAAGGGTCGAAGCAACCACCCAGGCCCAAGCTGCCGCTTCAGGTGATGATAATCCACCACCTCCTCCAATTAATTTGAATCAGATCTATGTGTAGGAGGTCGGCTCCATTAAAGAGCGGGTCCTTGAGATCGATAGGTTATCTCCCGTCATAATTGCGGAGACGCAACCCTACTCGTCTCAGACCTCTGTTACTTCAGCACCGCAGCCGCCGCATCCGCAGCAGACCTTTGAACAAATTAGAGAGGCGGAGACGGCCGAGCTCAAAGAAGAAAATCAACGGAAGTGGCAGCGGCTTGCATCCGCTCTGGCCGTTCAAATGGGTTGCTCACCGAATTATTTCCTCAACAACATTAATTTCGAGGACGGGTGGCGGTCTTGGCGGTGGCAGCGACGGTGGTCGTGGCGGTAGCGGTGGTCGTGGTGGCGGTGGTCGTGGCGGTGGCGGTGGCGGTGGAGGTGGTCGGTGGTGGCGGCGATGAGGGGCAGTAAGGCAAAGGGGCGAGGTCGAAAATGATGGTGGTGGTGGTGGCTTGGATGATATCGGTGACTTCTTGTTGGGAAATTAGGGGTGCCCGAATCTATTCGAGATGAATTTAAATACATATTTAAATTACTCAATTAATTACTAACATGAATTAATCCTAAACCAATTCAACATAATAATTAAACAAGCAAATAAGCAACGTGCGTACAAGTAATCCACGTAAATCCTAAGCATGCGGAATTTAGGAGTTACGTAATTACTAACCTCTAGTAGAGACAACCGTTGAGACGATGGATCAACCCAAAGTGCCTTCCCAAATATGTCCCACGTCCACGAACGTAATCCGGTGGAAGGATTCTCAACGAACGATTTTAATTTAAAGGAGAAAATAAAAAATATATTGCCACCACCTTTGTGGATTTCTAATTTTTTCACACATGAAATTGCAATTAGGGATGAAAAATTCATCCCCTATTTATAATACTAGGGGTGGTCGAAATTTTTGGCTTAGGAATAAGATGGGAAAATCTTTTTCTTGATCTCCAAGAAATCTTGAATATATCCAATATATTCTTTTCTCCATAATTAAAATATTCCACAAAAATCCCACCTCCTTATATTAAGGGGTTTTCGAAAATTTCCAACTAAATAAGGAATAAATAGGATCTTTGACTTTTCTTGAATTTATGGGATAACCTTGTATTCCAAGAATACATATTCCATAAAATCTTTCCAAGAAAATCAAGAAAATCTTTTCTCTTTCTTCCTTTAATTATTTTCGAAAATTATGGAAAAATAGGCAACAATATTTTCTTCTCCTTTTCATTAATTGGACTTTAATTTGGGCTATTTTAGGGGCCTTTAGGAGAATTAAGATTGGACCTCCAATGGACTATGAAACTTTAATATTTAGCCAAAATATTATTCAAGCCCATTAATATTAATTTACTCCACTATAAAATTAATATTGCACTATCCATCTTAATCCACATTACGACTTCACAATAATATGGCTCCCAGTCATTATTTCCCATGTTTAAGATTATCTTAGTCCATTAATTAATTAACCCACTGAACAAGCTTTGTATTAATTAATATCTTTGTCCTTGGAGTAAAGACAACTCAACATTATTATCCATACCGGAAATAAATTTTCACTTGCAAGATTTGGTATGATAAAGATTTTGAGCACACCAAGGAGACAAATCAAGCAAGATGTGCTTGCACACTATTCTCCGTATTAAATCTTAGCGATCGTCGTGTAACTAATAATATTGCTCAAGATATAAGGTATCGAATCGCAATGATTCTCTTCCCATCATAAGTCAAAACAATAGTTATTAATTTCACACGATCCTATTTAAGGAACGGAGATTAAGAAATAACGCACAACTGAGGTCTAATTCTTGTATATTCAGTACCGAAGAATTTATCCTCCTGTAGGTCCTATTCAGTGCATCGTCATCAAGGGTGCAGAAATCTGTAGGCGCCAGGCGGGCGTTCGTAAGCCGCCTAATATTTTTTTTATTTTTTTCCAAATATTAATTTTACTTTGAAATTTTCAACATGAAAAATAAAAAATCACAACAATTAACATAAAATCATAGTCATAATTACAAAATAAGAACTCAAAAGTAGTGTTTTTAATTTTTAGATTAAAAAAAAAAAATCGGCGCCTAGGCCCGCCCAGCCGCCTAGGCCGCCTTGCCCGCCTAGGCGTCGCCTAGGCCCGAAAATGCCTAGAACGGCCGATTTTGTGTGAATCGTCGCGGTGGACCGGCGCCTAGCGCCTAGGCGCAATTTTTGTATCATTGATCGTCATGCACTAGTGTAATTCTCTTGGTCAAGACAAGTCAATCTGAGCCTTACACTTCAACCTTTCATGATGGATTGTTCATTTCCATCTGGGTTGTGAATTTGTACTTAATCACGAGGACTGTTAATTTGATCTTCTGTGATCTGGTATCACCAAATTAACTTCAACGTAATACGTATTTTCTTATCGAACGGGTTTGCAATAAATATATATAACAATCATTCATATTTAGTGCAACAGTGATAAATAATTTATTTCAGTAAATAAATAAGAAAATTGATTTGGTTATACAAAGTAAAAGCATACTTTCCAGTATAACCCCAACAATCTCCTACTTATACTCAAAGTCTGCTTTTAAGTATACTACATCACGTCTCATTTTCTATGTGACATCTAATGTCACCCTACACGAACCTAATAATATTTCTCCCACTTATACTCAAAACAGATTGGCAATGGTCTTGACACCCATTCCTTCCACATGTCTCTCAAATGTACTCTGAGGCAGACCCTTTGTGAATGGATCTGCTAGGTTGTCTTCGGACGCAATTTTTTCCACCTCTATGTCTCCTCTCTTAACGATTTCTCGTATAAGATGATATTTTCTTTCTATGTGTTTGCTGGCCTTGTGGGCTCTCGGTTCCCTAGAATTTGAAACTTCTCCGGCGTTATCACAGTAAACCGTGATCGTGCTAGGCAAATCCGGAACAACGTCCAAGTCCACTAGGAAGTTCCTGAGCCAAACCGCTTCTTTCGTTGCTTCAGAAGCAGCTACATATTCGGCTTCCATGGTAGAATCGGAGATGCATTTCTGCTTAACGCTTCTCCAAGTCATGGCTCCTCCCACCATGCAAAACACACTACCCGAGGTTGACTTTCTGGAGTCTAAGTCTGATTGGAAATCCGAGTCCATGTAACCGACGGGGATTAGACTGTCTGACTGATAAACTAACATTCTATCCCGTGTCCTCTTCAGATACTTTATAATGTTTTTAACTACAGTCCAATGCTCTTTCTCGGGGTTGCTTTGATATCTTGCCACCATGCCTTTGGCGAAGCAGATATCCGGTCTCGTGCACAACATTGCATACATGAGGCTTCCTACAGCCGAAGCATAAGGAATTCCCTTCATGTCATCCATTGGATAGATGGATTCCGTGTCTAAAAGGTACAAAACCTTTCTTGGAATCTTGCATGCTGAATCGCTTCAAAATGATGTCTATATATGAAGCTTGCGAAAGCCCGATCATCTTTTTATTACGATCTCAAGTGATCTTGATCCCTAGGATGTGATCGACTTCTCCCATGTCCTTCATATCAAACTGTTTTGACAGCCATGCCCTTACGTCTGACAACATCTTTACATCGTTCCCAATGAACAGAATGTCATCTACGTATAGTACTAGAAATATCAAGGCAGTTTCGTCACGCCTTTTGTAAACACAACTTTCAAAATTGTTTTGATCAAAACCGTAGGATTTTATAACTTGATTAAAACACTGATTCCAAGCACGGGATGCTTGCTTTAGCCCATAAATGGACTTCTTTAGCTTGCAAACCAGATGCTCTTGACCTTTTTCAATGAAGCCTTCGGGTTGTTGCATATAGATTTCCTCGTCAAGATTCTCGTTAAGGAAAGTTGTCTTGACATCCATTTGCCAGATCTCAAAATCTAAGTGTGCAGCAATCGACAAAAGAATGCGGATGGACTTGAGCATGGCTTCGGGTGAAAAGGTTTCCACATAGTCGATCTCTTCTTCCTGAGTGTACCCTTTTGCCACGAGTCTCGCTTTAAAAGTTTCAACTTTTCTGTTCGGTCCCCTTTTTCTCTTGTATACCCACTTGCATCCAATGGGTCTTACTCCATTTGGAGGTTCTATTAGCTCCCACACTTTATTGTGATCCATTGAACCCATCTCGGCTTCCATTGTTGTTTGCCAAGATTTTGCATCCTTGTCTTGGATTGCCTCGTTGTAGGACCATGGATCTGATTCTTCTCCTGAGATCAAGTCCGAGGACTCTCCTATCCCCAAGAATCTCTCGGGTTATCTAACAACCCTCCCACTACGACGAGGTTCCGGTTGTGTAGGTGTGACACTTGGTATGTCATCTTGTACAGTTGGCAATGGAGTCGGCCCCCTAAGTTCTTCTAAGGCAATCTCTCTTCTAGGCTTTTTATCGTTCATATAGTCTTCTTCCAAAAATCTAAAGTGCGTACTGATTACGACCTTTTGATCTTCGGGACCATAGAACATGCATCCCTTTGTTCATTCGGGGTATCCTACAAACAACCTTAATTTCGAAAGTGCATCCAATTTACCAGCTTCCTTGTCCAACACGTATGCCAGACACCCCCAGATCCTCATGTGTCCTAAGCTGGGCTTGCGCCCTGTCCACAATTCTCTAGGGGTTTTGGGAACCGATTTGGATGGCACTAAGTTTAGAATATAAGCTGTTGTTTGCAAGGCATAACCCCAAAACGATTTTTGTAAATCCGCGTAACTCATCATTGATCTCACCATTTCTAGAAGTGTTCTGTTTCTTCGTTCTGCAACCCTATTTTGTTGAGGGGTACCGGGTGCAGTCAACTGTGATGCAATCCCTTCATCCGACAGGTAGTTCAAAAATTCATCGCTGAGGTATTCGTCTCCACGATCAGATCGTAGAAACTTTATACTCTTTTCCTTAGGATTCTCTGCTTGAGCTTTAAATTATTTGAATTTATCAAAGGTCTCAGATTTATGCTTCATTAGGAAAATGTACCCATAGCGTGAGTAATCATCGATAAACGTAACGAAATACTCGTAGCCACCCCTAGCTTTGATATGCATTGGACCACACCCATCAGTGTGAACGATCTCCAACACTTCTTTAAAACTAAGTCCCTTGTCTCCAAATGCCCTCTTAGTCATCTTACCCTCCAAGCATGATTCGCAAGTTAGAAATGGTTTGATCAAGAGGGACTCCAACGAACCATCTTGGACCAACCTTTGGATCCTCTTTGGGTTAATATGACCTAATCTTAGATGCCAAAGAAGTGTCTCATTCACGTTAATCGAACGTTTTATTTTACTTGAAACAGTAGATGTGTTACAGGATGCATTTTGTGAGTGATGTGCACAGTTAATAATGTAGAGATTGTTTTTTAAAGTTCCATGACAGATAACCATATCGTTACAAAAACAGTAACATTTTTATTAAAACGAACTAAATATCCATCAGCAAATAGTTTTGAAACAGAAATAAGGTTTTTCCAAGAAACAGAAACATAAAGAACATCTTCTTATACTTGAGAGGTGAGTGTCGAAAAACACGTGTCAAGTTTTTGGCGCCATTGCCGGGGACTAGGTTGTGTTGAGTATAACTAGTTGTTCATTGAACGTGATTACTAATGTCTTTTTCTTTTCGTAACTAACATTGCTAATAGTTGGCTTGGAGATTTGTGGTGTTTGTTGATCCTCTAGGTGTGTATGATCACAAGAGCAAGTGGGATTGGACCAATTCCCATTGACCTTGAGATTGAAGCCACGACTAGGAGAAGAAATCAGGACCGGAATCGAAGATTAGCCCAACAAAGAGCAATGGGAGAAAATCAAAACAACTGAATGCATATAGAAAGGGATGAAAATAGGGAACGTCCTATGTGGGAATATTTCAACCCACAAGTGCAAAGACACTATGATGGTATAGCCCGTCCGCCGATAACGGCTAACAATTTTGATCAAGCCCTCATTCAAATGCTCCAAAAGCAACAATTTGGTGGAGGGAAGAATGAGGATCCGAATAGGCACATATCTCAATTCTTGGAGTATGCGGATACGGTGAAGACCAACGAGGTAACGGATGATGCTTGGAGAGCACGACTCTTCACCTTCACATTGAAAGACAAAGTCAAAGATTGGATTGCTTCCTTACCGCCCGACAGGCATGGCTCGTGGGAAGTGTTAGGCCAAAAGTTCTTATTGAAGTTTTTCCCACCATCGATGACCCTTCATTGTAAGAAGGAAATTTCTCAATTTTGTCAAATGGATGGGGAGATATTGTATGAGGCTTGGGAGAGATATAACGCCATGTTAAGGAGGTGCCCACAACACAACTTCGTTAATGATCAAATTGTGAGCTACTTCTATTATGGGTTGAATTATTAGGCAAGAATGTTCATAGACTCTTCGGCGGGAGGCTCGGTGTTTGATAAGACCATGATGGAAGGGATGGACTTGATCGAGAGGATAGCCAACAACACTTTCAATTGGCCCGTTGAAAGATTCATAGCTCACAAAATTGCCCAAGTGGAAAGTGAACCAAACAATGCCATAGTGGAGGCAATGAAGCTCCTAATGAACAAGGTTGATTCGTTAGCGGAAAGCCAAAGGAGAGGAATTTTGGGAGGGAACATGGAGGTGCCATTGAATGCAAATCAATTTGAGGAAGCCAATTACATGGGAGGGGCAACTATCAAGGAAACTACCAAGGGAATCAACAATTCTACCAAGGGAATCAACAATTCCAAGGGAATTACTACCAAAACCCCAACCAAAACTTCCAAAACCAACCTTCAAACTACCAAAATCCCAACCAAAACTTCCACAACCAATCCTCAAATTACAAAAATCGTTACCAAAACAACCATGCCCAAAACTTCTCAAACCAAAACAATCCATCTTCAAACTTCTAAGGCCAAAATTACCAAAACCAACCATCTAGCCAAAACCAAGGTCAAAACCAAAACACCCAAACCTTCCCACACAACAACTCCTACAACCAAAACCTTCGTAAACATGAAAACTTTTCATACTATAACCCAAAGGCCGCCCTAACTCTACCTACGGGATTTGATCCCGGAGCCCGTGCCCCAAACAATGAAGGAAGACCCACTTTGGAAGATAGTCTAGCAACCTTCATCAGTCTTTCAAACCAACAAACTCAAAAGTCGAATCAACTATTTGATAAGATTGAAGAAGACTTGAAGAACCTTGGAAATATTCCAAATGCTATTACATCTCTCTCGAGCCAATTGAAGAACTTGGAATTCTAACTAGGGCAAGTGACATCCTCAAGTCAAGGGAAGGATAAAGGGAAGTTCCCCTCCACGACGCAGGTGAATCCTAGAGAACATTGTAAGGCCGTTGAATTGAGAAGTGGTACGAGGTATGATGGGCCAAGCATGCCTTTGGAGGATGATGAGGTTGAAAAGAATGATAAGGAAGAGGAGATTGTTGTAGAGGATACATGTGTTGAAAAAGAAGGTGATGAGGAGATGAGAGTTCCTAAATGGAAAAAGGCTAAGAAGCTAAAAGAGAAAAACGAGAAGGTTGAGTGTGATGGATGGGGAATTCCTAAAACCCCCATTCCACCACCTTTTCCTCAACGTTTCATGAAGAAAAAACTTGATGATAAGTTCGCAAAATTCTTGGAAATTTTTAAGAAAGTGACCTTGAACGTACCTTTCTTGGAGGAAATCGAGAAAATGCCATCTTATGCAAAGTTTCCTAAAGAGTTAGTCACAAAGAGAAGGAAGGCGGAAGGTGGGGAGATGATAAACCTAACAAGTGAATGTAGTGCTCTACTACAAAGGAACCTCCCAAATAAAGTCAAAGATCCCGGGAGCATCACTTTGTTGTGTGAGCTAAGCAACACGGAGAAAAGGAATGCTTTATGTGACGTTGGGGCGAGCATCAATCTTATGCCAAGGTCTATATACGATCGTTTGAAAATTGGTGAGCTCCAACCAGCGTCCATGACATTACAATTGGCAGATCGTTCTATCACCTACCCAGATGGTATTGTGGAAGACGTGCTCGTAAAAATTGATAAATTTGTATTTCCGGCGGACTTTGTGGTGCTAGAGATGGAAGAGGACGTTGAAATTCCTTTGATCTTGGGTAGACCGTTTCTAGCTCCCGCAAGGGCGGTAGTAGACATGTATACGGGCAAGGTGACCTTGAAGCTCGAAGATGAGGAACTCGTTTTTTTACTCCTAAAAAGCCATAAAGCATACACTTGAGAAGGAGGAGTGCAAAATGATCGATGTCGTTGAAAATAGTATTCAAACGGAATTTGAAAAATCCTTTGACCACTACTTTGTCAATGGGTACTACAATGCACTCTTTGAGAACGATGAAAGCTCCTTTGAGGATGATGATTGCAAAGATGTGCTTGAAGTGGATCAAGTCAATGAAGTGTGGTGAAGGAAAATGATCCCAAGCTTTCCATTAAGGGATCCGGTTGAAGGAGTGGAGAAGGAAGAGGAGAAGAAAACCGAGTTAAAGGCATTGCCTGAGCATCTCACATACGCATATCTTGAGGATGGTGAAAAGTTTCCGGTAATCGTTTCTTCCTTTCTCAATTCGTGTGAGTTAGAAAAATTGTTGGAGGTGCTTCGTAAGCACAAGTCCGCCATTGGGTGGACAATTGATGATATCAAGGGAATCAATCCCTCCTTGTGCATGCATAGGATAAGAGTAGAGGAGGGTAGTAAACCAATTGTCCAACACCAAAGGAGGGTGAACCCAATAATACAAAAGGTGATTAGGAAAGAGGTCATAAAATTTCTTGATGCTGGTATGATTTACCCAATTTCGGATAGTCCTTGGGTGTCACCACTCCACGTGGTTTCTAAGAAATGGGGAATGACGGTTATCAAAACCGATAATGATGAGGTGATAGCTACACGGGTAGCTACGGGGTGGAGAGTGTGTGTAGACTATAGGGAATTGAACAAAGCTACATGCAAGGATCACTTTCCCCTTCCCTTCATGGTCCAAATGCTAGATAGGCTTGGGGGTTTTGGTTTTTATTGCTTCTTGATGGGTACTCCGGGTACAATCAAATTATGATTGCACCGGAGGACCAAGAAAAGACGACATTCACTTGTTCCTATGGAACGTATTCTTGGAGACGCATGCCCATTGGGTTGTGCAATGCTCCGGCTACGTTCCAAAGGTGCATGATGTCGATCTTTCATGGTTTGATTGAAAACGTAATGAAAGTGTTTATGGATGATTTTTCTTTGTTCGGTGAATCGTTTGATAAATGTCTTTTTAACCTTGAACTCGTGCTAACAAGGTGCCAAGAGACTAACCTTGTCCTTAATTGGGAAAAATGTCATTTCATGGTTAAGGATGTGATAGTACTTGGTCACCATGTTTCTTCAAAGGGGCTTCAAGTAGATCGAGCAAAAGTGGTGGCAATTGAGAAACATCCTCCACCTTCTAATGAAAAAGGCATTCGTTCCTTCTTGGGGCATGCCAGCTTCTATAGAAGGTTTATAAAAGATTTTTCCAAACTCTCAAAGCCCCTATATCATCTACTTGAAAAGGATGTCCCATTTGTGTTCACTAATGATTGTCTTGAAGTTTTCTTAGCATTGAAGGAAACACTTATAGCCTCTCCGATTTTGGTGACTCCGAATTGGGACAAACCGTTCGTCCTCATGTGTGACGCGAGTGATTATGCAATGGGGTGGTGCTTGGGCAAGTCAAGGAGAAGAAGTTTAGGGCAATCTATTATGCATCAAAGACTTTCAACCCCGATCAAGCCAATTACACCACAACGGAGAAGGAGCTATTGGCCATTGTACATGCTTTTGATAAGTTTCACCCCTACCTTGTAGGGGGGAAAACTATTGTGTACACGGACCACGCAGCAATTCGGTACCTTATGGCCAAGAAGGATGCAAAGCCAAGGTTGATCTGATGGGTGCTCCTCCTTCAAGAATTCGACATAGAGATTCGGGACAAGAAGGAGACCGAAAATGTGATAGCCGATCACCTTTCAAGGTTAGAAAGGGACAAGGATTGTGTAGAAGAAGAAACCGGGGTGAAGGAAGAATTCCCAGATGAGAAGCGTTTGAAGTTGGATGAGCTCTTTGAGGAAGTTGAGAGGGTTTCTGTGATGAGAATTGAGGTGAAAGAACCTTGGTATGCGGATTTTGCCAACTACTTGGTTTGTAGAAAGCTTCCCAATGAAATTCCTTCACATGCCAAAAAGAAATTTCTCAAAGATGTGAAGAGTTTCATTTGGGACGATCCGGTGCTCTATAAGAGAGGTCATTATTCTATCATGAGAAAATGTGTTCCAAAAGAAGAAGTTGAGGAAATCTTGACCCATTGTCACTCTTTACCTTGTGGGGGCCATTTTGGAGCATCAAAGACGGGAATAAAAGTTCTCCAATCGGGCTTCTATTGGCCCACAATTTTCAAAGATAGCCAAGAGTTCGTTCAAAGATGTGATCGATGTCAAAGGATGGGAACCATAACCAAGAGAGATGAAATGCCTTTGAACATCTTCTTGGAGGTAGAGATTTTTTACGTTTGGGGGATTGATTTCATGGGACCATTTTCCCCTTCATTTGGATTCATCTATATCCTTGTGGGGGTGGATTATGTGTCAAAATGGGTTGAGGCCATTCCTATCAAGCTCAATGATGCAAAGACCGTGATTCAATTCCTAAAGAAGAATCTGTTCACCCGATTCGGAGTGCCAAGAGCATTAATAAGTGATGGGGGTACCCACTTTATCAATCGAGCCATGGAAAAGTTACTTGAGAAGTATGGGGTTAAGCACAAGGTCTCCACCGCATATCACCCACAAACAAATGGATTGGCGGAGGTTTCAAATCGTCAAATCAATCACATCTTGGAAAAGACTGTGAACTCGAATCGGAAAGATTGGGCGATTCGCCTTGATGATGCCTTGTGGGCCTACCGAACGGCTTACAAAACTCCATTGAACATGTCTCCGTACCAACTCATTTTTGAAGAATCTTTCCATCTTCCGGTGGAGCTAGAACACAAAGCCTATTGGGCCATTAAACAATTGAACATGGATGGCGACAAGGCAGGGGAGAATCGGTTGCTTCAACTCCATGAGTTAGAAGAGTTCCGTGAGAACGCCTATGAGAGCTCCCGAATTTTCAAAGAAAAGACTAAGCGTTGGCACGATCAAAGGATTAAGAAGAAAGAGTTTAAGGTTGGAGATAAGGTACTATTGTTCAATTCCCGGTTGAAACTCCTTCTCTGGAAGTTGAAATCTCGTTGGAGTGGGCCGTTTGAGGTTGTCAAAGTGTTTCCAAGTGGATATATGGAGTTGAAGAATGAAAAGGGTGACCACTTCATGGTCAATGGTCACCGGGTCAAGAATTACCTTTCCACATCCGAAGTTGGGATCGTTGGTGTCGATTTTCTTGAATGAAGTTGAGAGACTTTAAGCTCCGTCCGGCAAAGGACGTTAAACCAAGCGCTCAATGGGAGGCAACCTATTTTTACCGCTTTTATGTGTTCGTGAGTTCGTTTGATAGTGTTTTGTATAGTGTTGTTTTTTGTAGGTGATGGGGTCGTGTGTTCTAGGCTTGGTGGATTATCGAGCTTTAGAGGAAGATGTGTACTCGAAGGGAACTTTAGGTACAAGCACTTTCCCCGAACTTAGATTTGCTTTGCAAAGTCTAAGTTTGGGGGGTGTGCATTTTCTTATGCATTTTTTTTATACACCGGCACACCCCCGTTTTGATTTTGGTGATGTTCACCTTGTGGCATGTTTTTTAGCTTAATGGTGAAAATACTTGTATATGAATTTTGTCTGTTTGGGCTCTTGTTTGTTGATATACTTGCTAGTTGAAGATGAATGTAGATGAGCTTATTTGTTGAAATGTGGTTAGCTTAGAGCTTAATGGTCATGATGTTTGGTGCATATTCTTTGTTTCACTATTTTTCCAAACTTTTAATTGCATAGCAATAAAAAAGTTTGGGGGGTGTGTTCGTTTTTACAAATCAAATTGCACCAATGCACTTATGCTTTATATTTGAATTTTGAATGGTTTATTTGTGATTATTGCCTTGGATTTGGATTGTTTGTGATTGAATGTGGTACTTGTTGGAGTTTTTGATGGATGATAATGCTTTCCTTGAATTGTTGTTATATTGTCTTGAGAAGGATTCATTCATGTGATTGTTGAATTTGGTTGAGTGGAATTTGGAAGAGTGTGCTCGTTCATTGTTATCAAGCTTGTGAGCTTTTGAGCCTAATTGAAGAATTTCCCTAGTTAGCCCGTTTTAGCCATGTAATCCTTTTTCTTGACAAGCGACATCATGTAACCAAAGTGTCCATTGTTTCGTAAACCCATTCGATCATTGGTCAACTTGGGGATCTTAAGTGAGGTATCTAGGGAGCAATGATTGTAAATTAAAAGTAAGAAAATGATGTACACTCTCTAAATTGGGGGAAGAGGTAAAAAGAAAAGTGGCCTAGTGGGGAAGGATAGAATATGAAATAAAAAATGTTAAGAAAATGAAAAAAATCAAGAAAAAAAAAAAGAGCTAATTCCAAGGGTTAAAAAAAAACCTTGGAAAATAAAAGTGTGAGGTTGCAAATATAGAGGATAAGTGTTGGGTGTGGGTAAGAGTTCATTGAAAGACTCTTAAGAAAACATGAAGTTGAAGATGAGAGTTTGGAACAATTGTGAATCTTTAGTACCAACTCCTGAGCTCCACAAGTTGAATGTTGTCACTTATCCCATACATACCCCACCCATCCAAAGAGCCCGACATTACAACCTTGCAAAGACCTCTTTGATTAGATGATGATGCCTAAGTAGATGGTAGAGAATTGAGATCAAGGGCAAGCTTATGGTCGTTTATTTATGTGTATTGACAATGGAGAGATGCATGACCCTATACACTTGAGGGACGAGAGAAACACTACCAGTGAGAATGATGAATGAGTGCATTTGACCGAGTTACATTTTGATCACGTTTTGCATGAAGTGGTGAAGGGTTCGATTGGCAATGTGGTTCTTTAAGAGGGAAGTTGACTTGTCTTGTCTTGAACTTTGACTTGGACCATGTTTTGTCTCAAGCAATCACCCCTTTTGGTTTTATTTTTCTTTGCTTGGGGACAAGCAAATATTTAAGTTTGGGGGGTTGATTAGTGGTGATTTTGCTTGAGATTTATATGCTTTTGTTGCTCACTCTTGACTCAATTTCATGTTTTTATTGCTCAATTTGGACTAATTGCACTTGAAATGAGAAAGGTTTTTGTTTTGCTATCTTTGTAGGAAAATTGAGGTTTTTGGAAGCAAAACACGAGCTCAATATTATTTTAAGTCAAGTCAAATATAGAACCATGTGAAAGAGCTTGAAGCGAGGTTTGCAATGCAAAAAGAATCAACTCAATCGGAGTTCGGGAGCTCAAGTTATGAAGAAAACGACGACTGAAGCTGCATGACCTGCAGTTGCTCGAGCAAAAGTTGCTCGACCGGCTGCTCGAGTCGAGCAACCGCTACTCGAGTAGAGCAACCGTTGCTCGAGTCGAGCAACCTTGTTTGACCTTCCTTTGGTCGAGCAAGGGAGAGGATCGAGCTAAAATCTAAAGTTTTGAGTTGCTCGACCCAATTTTGGTTGAGCAACACTGCTCGAGTCGAGCAGCCTGGAAAAAAGAAAATATGTGCGCGATTTTACACTTGCTCAAGTCGAGCAAGCCAAAATATATGAGGTCCCCATTTCTGACCTAGGGACACGTGCTAGAGGATTCAAAAGCATATAAAAAGGCCCAACTTCGTTTTTTCATCAATCAACAGCAATAGGGAGTGAAGGGGAAGATAGCAAGTGATACTGTTTAGAGCTGCAACTAATACTTTTTCCTATTTTTCAATTTTGCTTCCATAGATAGTATATATCCTCATAGAATAGTATAGATATAGTTTCATTTTCAGTTTTGAGCAAGAAATCAAGGAGTATTGATGGATTTTGTATGGTTTGGTGCTTGAACTTCAATAGTAAGGTGTCTCTTTCTTTCTTTTGTTTATTTGTTGCTTATTTTGATATGGGTTCTTTGATTTCTTGTTGTTTAGCCATGGGTTTTGCCTTGTGCACCATGGGCTAAGGTTATTAGTGTTTGGGTGTTTGGAATTGTGGTGATGATTGTTTAATTGCTTTGATTATGGTTGTTCATCTCTATTGATGGTTATCCTTTAGATTAAGGGAATTTACTTGTTCTATTTTGGTGGTTTTGCTATTAGCTTGTGTGTTTTTGCTAGTTTATTTCAAACGAGAGTTAGATAGACGGGTTTAGACATGTGGGTATTGGTTTAATTCATCTGAATTGGAGTCTATTAGGTTCTATCGCAACGAGAGTTGGGTAGGTACTTGAGAACCCCCCCTAAAACCTTGAGTGGGTAGTGAAGGAAACATTGGAGCATCAACCTTAGTCTACAAGTGGGAACACACGGTGACAGAGTAGTTAGTTAATTAGAGGACCATATCCGTGCAATTATCCAGGCTAGCAAAGGGAGATTCACCTCTCGACCCAAGGATTTAAAATGATATCATACCCTAGGCTTACCAAGTATGGGAATAGTATATGTGTAGTGATCGCTCTTATGGAATAACCGGAAATAGAGGCAAACACCATAATTGATCTTTTGACAATCGTCTCACAAGGAAAAACACCCGAACACCGCTCTCTCACTTTGAAACAAATTGTTTGTTGCTTAATTGTTTTCTTTGCTTGTTGAATTCTCTTGTTGGTATTTTATTGTCTTGACGTTATTTAGTTTAAAATCAAATCAAACATGTTCAACACTATAATCATGCGCCGACACATAACAATTGGGTTATATTCCACACCATAGTCTCTTGGATCGATATTTAACAGGGCACAAAACGATCCTCTTATACTTGAGAGGTGAGTGTTGAAAAACACGTGTCAACATCTCTTAAAATTAAGCTCTTGTCTTCAAAAGGCAGGTGTACGTCTCCCACTGCTTCAGCTGCCACTCTCATAGCATCGCCTAGCGTGATGAGGATCTCTCTCCCACTAAGTTGTCGAGTCCGCTTGAACCCCTGTAATGTGAAACAAACATGATCACTGGACCACGTATCCATTACCCACGAATGGGTAGCGTACGCCGCTAAACAAGTTTCAACAACTAGTGTGTGAGAATTACCTTTCTTTCCATTCCTTTTGGGTTTGGAACAGGCTGGCCTCCAATGTCCCTTTTCACCGCACTTAAAACACTTCCCTTTTAGTTTCTTCTGGATCCCTAACCTACTGACCGCCTTACCTTTACCTTTCTTAGTAGGAGCTTTACTTTGCATCTGACCGTTCATCTTCACTTTGATCTTGCCTTCCACTAGCTTAGATCTTGAAAGAAGTTTCTTAGTCACCAAAGCTTTGTCTTCTTGTCCCAATGTTTCTGTATCATCTCCAAGACCTCTTGTAGAGTATCCATAGTAAACATGTGATCGCTCATCACAAAACTACAGTAAAACTCATTAAAGCATCTCGGAAGAGTTAGGAACAAGAATTCGATTTGAGCCCCATCAACATACTTAGCACCGACGTAGGCAAGTTTCTCAAAATGGTGCCTGGCTTTGAGAACATGATCCCTCACAGGTGTTCCCTCTGTCATCTTTAGCTTGGCCACGCCATTATGATGAAACTGTTCTGCCATGCGGTTTTCTGCCAAAAACATTTCCTCGAGACTCTGCATAATTTTCGCAGCTGTTTCAACATCTTCATGAATGTGTTTTAAATCATCAGACAATGAAGTCAAGGTTATACACTTCATAAATTTGTTGGCCTGCTCCCATATTTCATACATAGATCTCTCCGTATTTGATGACCCTTCAGTAAGTTTTTCAGGTTTGGATCCACCAAGAACCCAATGTTGTGGTTGTGCAGTGAGGACAAATTTCATATTTCTTTTCCAAACTTCATAGTTTTCACCAGTAAGTTGGTTTTCTTTGAGCATATATTTTTATAGATTAAAAGGTTGCGACATGCAGAACTGAAAATAAATATGTATTTGTGTCAATATCAAGATCAACACAAAAATATCACATAATTCGATCACATGGTTCATATTGAAATCTCAAAAAAATATGAACATGCATCAGCCAACATCTCAAAACAGTTTTAAATGAGCCTTTTGGGAGGATCATCATTTAAATCATATTCATGCAGGTTCCAAACAAGATCAGTTACGAACCTTTAATTAATGAATTAATTAATAGTTGGCTCCCACTTGACCAATACAAAATTGACAGGGACTTCAGCGAAGTATATGCATATCAATTTTGTATCTAAGTAATAACCATGATTAAATACAGAATTACTACTTCGCTTTGATCGAGCCTCTTGGGAAGGTCATCGTCGCCACTAATATTAATTCACAATCATCATTTTGAGAATTTATTCTTGTGAAAGCTTTCTTTTGGCCGTCCCTTAGGGGAATTTCTCCAAAAGATTTTGTTGGGAAATTTAGAGTTTTGATGAAAGTTCCAAAACACATGTAATAGGACCAGTCAGACCTGTTAGCTGACTGATGTTTTTAATACCAGTTATAAGATGACCAGTTGATAATTATTATATAGAACAACTGATGTATAAGATAGATCACATATTGAGGGAGAACCTCAATATGTATAGGTCAGATCTAAAGATCAGAAGAACAAAAGATCAGCTGAAGTCCGACAGGCCAGAAGGCAAGGGAAGGACAGAAGATCAGACGATCTTATAAAGTCAGATAATCAGGTGAAGTCATGAAACAAAAATTCAGAAGACCTGAAGATCAGATGACTACAAAAAGATCAGACCAGAGACCTACATCAGTCGAGTCTGCTAGTTGAGCTAAGACAACTGGCACCAGAAGACTCTATCAGGTAGACTGACCAGTTGTAACTGATCAGGTCACCTCACACCAGGTGGTAACTGATGTTTCACCAAGTCATAATGTTGTTGATCTGAACAAGAAGAATGTCAACTTTAGTTGGTGAACAAACTCTAATATGCTGTACTTGTTAACCAATAAGAACAAGAATTGTATGACCTGAGCTGACACTGCGGATTTCGGCGCTGCATAGTCAAACGGCTAGAAAAATAACATACACGCTTTTGGTCATGCCGTACCTGGAAGCACGTCACATCAAATCCTACATATCTACCAAATATAGCCAAAAATTCAAATTGCTCTATAACGGCTCTTTGATTTCGGGGTCTATAAATATGGAATTACTTTTCAGAGTAAAAATGACAGAAATTATCAAGAAGCTCATACTATAGCCAAATTTCCGCACGAAGAACACAACCTTGAAGATTATTTTTCTAAGTATTCATCCCATAGTTCTTAGCATAGAAATTTTATCCTCTAGTTGTTAGGCTACTTAAATACTAGGAAAGATTTCAAAGTTGGAACAAAAAACAAATCTTACCCAAAACCAAAGTTAGGTTAAGTTTGTTTAGCAAGATTTCAGACTAGGGTTTCTAGTTTTGATTTCTGGGATCGGTTGAGTGAGAGCTCTCTAAATATCTGTTGGTGTAATGTGTTGGACTAACACAATAATCTAAGTCCAGTTGGTTAAGTCAGTTAAGTTGGTGCCCCTTGTGATAGGGAAGAGTGGACGTAGGACTGGTTGTCCGAACCACTATAAATCTTGTGTGCATTTACCTGTTTGATTAATTGCTTCACACTATTGCACACAACTTGATTAAATTTGCATATATATTCTGAGTTAGGATCAGCTAGCACCAAGCTACTGATCTGATCAGATTGACTCCATAGTCATCTGATTTGTTATAAACTGGTTTTTCACACTGGTATAAACCAGCTTCCGCACAATCAGTTAAACTGATAGACACCGAACTGATCTACCCTCAGGCGATCAGTAAGTTGGATATCAGTCTAAACAGATTCACTTGCACTCTGCTCAGGCAAACTGTAATCACACCTGATCTACACGAAAAAGTTTTCAGAAGTCTATTCACCCCTCTCCTCTAGACTTCTGCCCTCACGAAACCCGTTTGGGACCTACAAGTGGTATCAGAGCAGTGGTTCTACGGACCACTGGCTTTGAATATCATCGGTTCTTGAGGAAGAACCTTTGTGGTCACTTGAACTGATCTTGAAAAACCTTTTTCAAATCTCATTTGTTTTCAAACTCACGATCAACATGGATAATACTTCGGGTATGTATCATGATTTGCCTAAATTTTCTATTGATGAGTATGCAGACTGGACGATATACATGAGCAACCATCTGAGATCAATAAGCAGCAGGATGATGGAAGTTCTTGAACGAGGACCCATCATCATCTATCATAACAACCCAGCTGTTGGAGGTGATCCAGATTTTGCAGTTGGAAGTCTTGTCAGAAAGAGTCCCGCCCTGATGGATGCTGAAGAGAGAAAGTTGTAGACTCTGGATACGATAGCCAGGCACATAATCATGAAGACCATGGACAAGATAACCAGAGAAAAGAAAAATTATCTCAAGACAACCAAACAGATATGGGATACGCTTGCTGAACTGGTAAAATTCGAGAAACTTAAGATGTTACCAAATGAAACCATCAATGAGCTCGATGGAAGAATCACCATTTCAGTTAACAAGCTTTGGGAACTTGGACGAGAGATGTCAGATAAAGACATAAATTACAAGATCTTGAGATCTCTGACGAAGTAGTGGGATATGAAAGTCACTGTAATAAAGGATTGTCAAGATATTGCCAAGATGAAGCCAAGTAACCTGTTCCTGAGTCTTAAAGCCCATGAGTTTGATTTGATCTACAAGATGCAAACTGGATTCTAGTCATGTAAGAAGAACTGGAACAGTTTGAAAGGAATCAGGTTTGGAAACTGGTGGACAGACCAACCCATCAAGATGTGATTGGAACAAAGTGGGTATTCAAGAACAAGAGAGATGAGAATAATGTCATAACCAGAAATAAGGCAAGACTTGTTTCTAAGGGGTATTCACAATCAGAAGGAATTGATTATGATGGGACCTTTGCACCAGTCGCTCACCTGGAAGCCATTCGGTTGTTTTTGGCATATGCTGCCCACAGAGGGTTTATTGTGTATCAGATGGATATAAAGAGTGCATTCTTAAATGGGGTACTAGCTGAGGAAGTTTATGTTGAACAACCTCCAGGCTTTGAAAAAGGCGACCAGGTGTACCGATTAAGAAAAACTCTTTATGGCCTGAAACAAGCTCCTCGAGCTTGGTATGATACACTCTCCCAGTTCTTGATAGAGAGTGGTTTCACTAAAGGAATAGTGGACATAACCTTATTCAGAATATAAGATGGAGAAGATATTCTGATGGTTTAGATTTATGTGGACGACATCATCTTTGGATCTCCCAACAAGAGTTTATGTGATAAATTCAGCAAGCTGATGCAAGGGAAGTTCGAGATGTCCATGATGGGTCAGATGAGTTACTTTCTGGGTCTACAAGTTAAGCAAAGTACAGAAGGGATATTCATCTGCCAGACGAAGTACACTAGGAGTTTATTGGCTAAGTTTGGAGTTCAAAACTGTAAGGAAGCCAGAATTCCTATGATGACTCAATTCAAGATGAATCCAGATGAGAATGGTCATAAAACTAATCAAAAAGAATATAGGGCTCTCATTGGATCTTTACTATACCTGACTGCCAGCATACCAGATATCACTTTTGCAGTTGGTGTATGTGCCAGATTTCAGGCAAATCCAATGCAAAGCCACATGGAAGCAGCTAAGCAGATTCTTAAGTATCTGAAGGGGACATTAAACCTTGGTTTATTTTACCCATCAGATGATAATCTAGAGCTTAGTGGGTATTCTGATTCTGATTATGGAGGTTGCAGAATTGACAGGAAGTCAACCTCAGGTACATGTCAATTTTTAGGTAGTAAACTGATCTCGTGGTTTTCAAAGAAACAGACATCAGTTGCGACATCTACTACTGAAGCAGAATATATGGCTGCAGGAAGCTGTTGCTCCCAACTGCTCTGGCTTAGTCAACAGCTGAGGGATTATAACATTGTAGCTAAAAACGTACCTATATTCTGTGATAGTAATAGTGTTATTGCAATCACTCATAATCCTGTTCTACATACAAGATGCAAGCATGTGGATGCCAGACACCATTTTATAAGAGATCATGTTGAAAAGAAGAATATCAGAATGGAAAAGATCCATACTGATAAACAGAAAGCTGATATTTTAACCAAGCCACTAGCTGAGATCAGATTCAGAGATTTATGCAATGAGCTAGGGCTTCTGGATCTTGGAGAAAAAGTACCAGAAATGTTTGGTGGACTGATCTCCAGAACCAGCTGGTTAAGAGACTAACCAGGTTAAGAGGAATCAGTTGAGTTAGGTATCTCAACTAATCAGAAGATCAGTAAAGGAACTGATCAGATTAAAGAATTATCAGATTAAAGGAACTGATCAGTTTGGTTGTTTCAAACTTTGTAAGTCGATTAAGTTAATGTTCAACAAGCAAGTTACATAAGATTAAAGATTCAATCGCATAAGGAAACAGAAAATACACAACAATGGAATAATAGAAATTTTCATTGATAAAGACCCGGAGGTCAGATTTACATTACAAGTTACAAGTACAAAAGGACCCGGAGGTCAGTACATAAACCATAAACCGAAAACCCTAAGCCTAACCCTAGAAGGGGGGGAGAGAGGCTTTAAAGATTTTAAAGTCTGATGCTCCCATTTTCCCCCACTTAACCCTAAAAGGGGTGTGAGAGGCTTTGAAAAAATCCTAAGCCACCCTCAGAGCTTCGGAGTGAGGAGCGAGAGCGGCATTGAAGAATTTCTAAGCCAGGAGCCCCTAGTCCTAAAATCAATGGGCTCTCTAGTTGTTAAATGGGACACAAGTGCCAAAGATGTGGTCCAAATACCATATGGCCACAAGTCTTGCATGCAAATATTGAGTTTGATATACGATGATCAGTTGTTATCTGATCAAAATCGGATACCAAACTCATGTTTTGTATCAGACTGAGTCTGTTGATGCTAATTTCGTCATCTCGATAGGCACACAAGGTGCATAGGGTTAGGAGAAGTGTCTTCTCATTCGCTATAGCAGATCCACCGCCTCGGTGGTAGAGAATCTTGGCAATAATTGTATGTGTAATATTCGATGATGACGAAAGCAGTAATAAGGGACGCACAGGGTTGATTTGAGAAGCTGAATTCATTTTAAAAGGGTTAAAGGTTTTTGTCGGAAGTTTCACCGGAAATAAGGGTTCATTGGAAAACATGGAGTATAAGCTAAATAAAGAAGATGAATGGTTTATGTTGTGTTGTTTTGCCTAAAACCCCAGATCCTTTTATAGAAGAAAATCATGGGTATAGGTGCAAATTTAATTTCTCAAGACCCTTAAGAGAAATTTGCACCACAAGGACAGCGCGTAGGAAACACACGACTGATGATTGGATAAGCTTATGGCGATTGATATCCCAAAGTATCCAGGCTATTATTACGAATGTCAAATCGTGCCGACTTAGGGAATCGAGATGAATCTCCGATTTTCGAAGACTAAGTTTAGGCGGTAACACTTATTCCAAGAATTGACTTGTCTGAGTAGAATCAGATTAGGTCAACTGAAATCTGATTAGATAAGAGACTGATCAAATGAGGAAGATCAGTTGAGTATGATACCTCAACAAATCAGATAAATCAGTCAAAAGTAATCAGAAATAACAGTTGAAGGGGAACTTCAACTGATTAGGGAGGATCAGAAAAGGAAATATCAGACGCAAAGTGGAGCGGATCAGTTGAAAGGGACAGTTGGGAAATTATAAGGATTAGGCAGAAAACTAAGACCTACAAGTGGTATCAACAAGTGGTACAGATAGACTTCAAGTGGTATTGACTGATTACAATATCAGTCAACCAGATACACATTTATGTTTCTTTGTTTACTGCTTACATATCTGAAATTATCTGATAATATCTACCTTTATTGTACACATACTTTTGTGACGCATACCCTGCAAAGTATTTAATGCGGACGTGGGATATATGTATTAAATGCTACTAAATGTGTTTTTAAATCCAAAAGGTAATCGTGCGTGCATATCCTGACCACACGATCAAAACTGCTCAATCTGGATCGTTTATCCGTTTCAAACATTTGATCTTCTAATATCAATTTTTCCTCCTTCTTTTTATAAGCTTCATCAAAACCCTACCAGAGTATTTTTCTCAAAATTCTTGCGATTTATTCTCTGCAAATTTACAATTATCTTTCTGCGATTCAAAGTGTTCTTGCGATTCAACCTGTTTCAAAATCGAAAAGCAGAATCTGGTAATTTCTGGTTATTTGATGAATTACTTTCCTAAATTTCATTGATCATATAGATTACGTCTATTTATGTTATCCTGTGTTGTGCCTTATCATTTCTTGATATCCGTATGTATTCATCGATTACTAGGTCTGAGAATAGGTCTGATAATCAATATATGATATCTTTATAGTTATGCACAAATATTAATCGAGTATATCTTATTGTAGATGGTCACTCACGGAATGGGCAAAATTATGTGTAACTATGCGGATTTGGCAACCAAAATTGTTGAAGACAAATTTGTAAGTTTTGGTGTTACACGGGATCCAGAATCAATGGAGGTGGAACAAATTCTGAGAAGGTGCGATCTCGAAAAATACTGTGCTGCTCACTGCAATCCAGTAATGCAGTATGAAGCACTGGAATTCTTGAGGAATTTGAAGGTTGACGAGGAGAATCCTGGACACGAACTGATATCTTCAGTAAATGGAGAGGAGATCAGACTTACAAATGATGATATATCTCGACTGTTCAACCTGCCCAAAGGAAAAATCTCTCCTGCTCACTACAGGGAGAATGAAGACGAACTGATCAGGAATGAACTCTTCAGAGAGGCTGATAAACACCAGACCGTAGGCTTTGTCAGGCCTATGTTGAAAAGGAAATACCGTCTGTTGTTTGACATTCTGTCAAAAACAATCATGGGTATTTCGTTCAGCCCAGATGAATTAACAGCTGTAAAAATATATAGTATGGCTGCTATTATCGATGAAGCCAAAAATATTAATTGGCATGGTTTACTGAAGGCTATTCTGCTCCAAGAACATGACAAGTTTGGAGTTAGTGAACAGAGACAAGTCTATCTGAAGAAGAGAATCAGCAATCTCAACAAGGTTGCAGTCATTCTGAAGGACAAGATGCCAATGCTGAATGGGATCAGAACGGACTGAAGTCCTACAAGGCCTTTCTCTCAACCACAACTGCCATCTATGGGCCATCAGGTGATGATATGTGGCACACCCCCCCTAAGACTGAGAAAGGGAAAAACAAGGAGGCAGCTACGTCTGCAACTGATGCTCCTCAAAAGAAGAAGAGAAAACTGGTAAAGGCTCAGGAGAAGAGGCCAAAGAAGGTAAAACAGGCCGCCATGACTCTTTTTCTGGAAGACGAATCAGATGAAGAAGGAGTGCCAGATCAACCTGATGCGCAGCAGAGATCTGCTGAAACATCAGATAGGCAGGCTTCTCAAGTTGAGAGCTCGCCAGAACAATCTGAGAGAAGAGCAAGGGACGAATGATCTTCTTCACCTCAATCTCGCGCTGATTCACCACTCAGACTTCTAGTTGCTGAGCATATCTCTCCTTCTTTTTCACCTGCTCGCGAACCTGAAAGTTCACCAGTTTGCGAACCAATAAGATCACCTGCTGCAGAACCAGATGCACTTGCTGCTACAGTAGCTCCTCTGTAGATTCAGCCAATCAACCAATATCCAGCTACTCAGACACCACCAAAACCCTCTACATCTCATCAACCAGAACCTGGTCGATCTGAACAGATGATTCCTGAGTCCAGATCATCCAAGATCATCACCGGGAAAATGGTCTGAATGAGAATTGAATGCGATATTGATGAGTTGTACCCGGAGTTGGTAGCCCATCCTGTTATTCGAGAGGAAGTAATGGAGATCCTCACCTGGAAAGATCTCTGGTTGAAGAACTTCTCAGATTTCATGATCATTATTGAACAGATGGGAGGTGTTGATTCATTCGCAGATTTTGATTTCGACATGAAGAAATCTACTCAGGTAGGATCACCAGTTGAACTGATAACTGCTGAAGCGATCAAAGTTCTGATCCACAGAAAGTTGGGAATAATTGAACAAGTTGAACTGGAGGCTGTTGCAGAAACTCCTAAGGAAGATGATCCTTTGAAGGATGTGGGAGTTGCCGATGATAGTGGAACTGGTGCTGCAGTTCATGACCAGCCACTGGAGGCGCAAACAACTGGAAATGATCAGGTGATGCATAATATTCCTGCAACACACATCACCACTGATCAACTTCAGGAGATCAGATCTTGTTTTAAAGATCTTCTGAAATAAGAAGTTGAGGGAGTGTTGGCTAATGAACTTAGCAACACAATAGCTCATCAGAGGCAAATTGGCTTTAAAGAGATAACGGATCAACGGGAATTGACTATTTCCCAGATTGAAGGAATCAAAGATCAGTTCTCTCAAACCGTGACCAACCTAACTGCTGAATTTAAGAAGACAGATGATGACAAGTTAGTTCAGGTTAATCAACAACAAGTTTCTATTCTAATGGTCACAGAAAAGCTTGAAATGACTGAAGAAAAACTTGATAAACTCATTCTTACCCTCTCTACTGTCGTTGAATCTGTCAAGACTGAGCTGATCTCAAAGATTCAAAATCTATCTACTCAAGCTCAAGGTTTATCTGTTGAAGATCTTAACAAGGCTATATCAGTCAGCTTTGGATCTCTGACTTCCCACCTCAATGCTCTTTTTGATCAAACGAAAAAGGGGGAAGGACAGGTTGAGAAACCAACTAACTTTATCGTAACAACAAGAACCGATTCGATAAATGAATCCTATGGCCGAGACTAGACCATCCGGATCTGGTTTGCTATTGAAATTTCGGGAAGATGGAGAAGTCAAAGGCAAGAAAGTTAGGCTGCGGGTGCTGGGATATCAAAACTCGTACCACCACTCGCACTAAGAGAGTCACGAGAAACACAAATACAAATCTGACACGCCGATAAGAACCGGCCGAGAAACCGCTCTAAGGAGCAGATTGTCAAGAAGCTCGAATTAGTGAAGAAGAAAGAGGAGCGTAAAAAAAAATTGGCAGAGGCGTAAGATCCAAAAAAGAAATACGACGAGGGCGAAGAAAAGGCAAAGCCGAAAAATCTGGCGCGAACCTCGGCCACAAAGAAGAGTTGATGAAATCATTCCGAAAAACTGCACAGATATGCCGATAGGTTTGAGGAATGGAATAAGATCGAAGTGAATGGCTTCGATGCTTTTTGTTCGGATCTAGTGCCACAAGAAGAATCACCAGATGCAGAATTTCTCAACTGGTTGGAGAACAAGCACCCAGATTTTCTGAAATATCTGGAAAATGAGGCCAGAATAATTAATGTGAGAATATCTCGTCAAGAGTATGACGTGATGGACTACTCGAAGAAGGCAGATGGCTCATTTGACAGACTGACATTTCAAAGGTTCTATTTTGACATCCTGAACAAAGCTCGCATAACTGATCCTCAGCAGATCAATGATGTCAAATGGAAGCTATACCGGATATTCAACATTCCTCAGGATCAACGAGAAATGCCAGAGGGATATAAGCCAAGAGATTAAAGATCAGAAGACTGTTTAGGATCAGTTGAATTTAAACCCAAACTTTTCTGATGTAATATGTAATCGATAAATCTGATGAATGAAAAGTTTATTTTTTTCTGATCCTAAGACAAAATCTCATTGTCTTCTGATTATGTGTTCTTTATTGTTTTATATTTATCAACTGTGTTGGTTTCTCAAGTGTTTTGGTTTCATCAAAAAGGGGGAAATTGTTGGGAAATTTAGAGTTTTGATGAAAGTTCCAAAACACATGTAATAGGACCAGTCAGACTTGTTAGATGACTGATGTTTTTAATACCAGTTATAAGATGACCAGTTGATAATTATTATATAGAACAACTGATGTATAAGATAGGTCACATATTGAGGGGGAACCACAATATGTATAGGTCAGATCTAAAGATCAGAAGAACAAAAGATCAGCTGAAGTCCGACAGGCCAGAAGGCAAGGGAAGGACAGAAGATCAGATGATCTTATAAAGTCAGATAATCAGGTGAAGTCATGAAACACAAATTCAGAAGACCTGAAGATCAGATGACTGCCAAAAGATCAGACCAGAAACCTACATCAGCCAAGTCTGCTAGTTGAGCTAAGACAACTGCCACCAGAAGACTCTATCAGATAGACTGATCAGTTGTAACTGATCAGGTCAGCTCACACCACGTGGTAACTGATGTTTCACCAAGTCATAACGTTGTTGATCTGAACAAGAAGAATGTTAACTTTAGTTGGTGAACAAACTCTGATATGTTGTACTTGTTAACCAATAAGAACAAGACACGTATGACCTGAGCTGACACTGCGGATTTCGGTGCTGCATAGTCAAACGGCTAGAAAAATGACATACACGCTTTCGGCCATGCCGTACCTGGAAGCACGTCACATCAAATCCTACATATCTACCAAATATAGCCAGAAATTCAAATTGCTCTCCAACGGCTCTTTGATTTCGGGGTCTATAAATATGGGATTACTCTGCAGAGTAAAAACGACGGAAATTATCAAGAAGCTCATACTATAAGCCAAATTTCCGCACGAAGAACATAACCTTGAAGATTATTTTTCTAAGTGTTCATCCCATAGTTCTTAGCACAGAAATCTTATCCTCTAGTTGTTAGGCTACTTAAATACTAGTAGAGATTTCAAAGTTGGAACAAACAACAAATCTTACCCAAAACCCAAAGTTAGGTTAAGTTTGTTTAGCAAGATTTCAGACTAGGGTTTCTAGTTCTGATTTCTGGGATCGGTTGAGTGAGATCTCTCTAAATATCTGTTGGTGTAATGTGTTGGACTAACACAATAATCTAAGTCCAGTTGGTTAAGTCGGTTAAGTCGGTGCTCCTTGTGATAGGGAAGAGTGGACGTAGGACTGGTTGTCCGAACCACTATAAATCTTGTGTGCATTTACCTGTTTGATTAATTGCTTCACACTATTGCACAAAACTTGATTAAATCTGCATATATATTCTGAGTTAGGATCAGCTAGCACCAAGCTACTGATCTGATCAGATTGACTCCATAGTCATCTGATTGAAAACAACTTCAGAATCTAATTTGTTATAAACTGGTTTTTCACACGGGTATAAACTAGCTTCCGCACAATCAGTTAAACTGATAGACACCGAACTGATCTGCCCTCAGGATTTCAATAAGTTGGATATCAGACCAAACTGATTCACTTGCACTCGATCGAAAAAAACCGCAATCACACCGATCTACGAAAAAAGTTTTCGTAAGTCTATTCACCCCTCCTCTAGACTTACGCCCTCATTTAAACCCGTCGACCCTCAGATTTCACAAATAAATAAATCATGGAGGTCAATAATTAATTCGATTCAAAACCAAATTAATTGTTTAAAATACTTAGTAATTTTTTAATTTTGAGATTTTTCATTGAGCAATTCTCATGCAAACACATTTAAATAAATTAAATAAAGCATAAGAAAATACAACAATAAATCAAGCACAACAGAAAAATAAACATATTGGGGACAAAATATCCATCTGTCATGGTTTGATTTTTCTTGGCTTGATTTTGAAGAAACGCTGTCTTGAATTTCTCCCACTCGAAACGTCTCAAAAAGTCACGCCTCGTGCACCGACAAATTTCACGGTCGGGTGTACGCCATACACCCAACCCGGGTCCATATCGGGCATCGCCTCGAAAGACGCGATCGGCGCTTAGCGACATCGCCCGCACCGAAACCGCCCGGTGCGATCGCCTTTGTGCCAGTCGCCCAAATACCCCGCGTCCGCTCATTCGCCCAAATACAAATGGTTTGTAGGCGCCCGGTGCGAGAAACACGCGTCAAAGATGTAGCCAAAATATTATTCAAGCCCATTAATATTAATTTACTCCACTATAAAATTAATATTGCACTATCCATCTTAACCCACATTACGAATTCACAATAATATGGCTCCCAGTCATTATTTCCCATGTTTAAGATTATCTTAGTCCACTAATTAATTAAGCAACTGAACAAGCTTTGTATTAATTAATATATTTGTCCTTGGAGTAAAGACAACTTAACCTTATTATCCATACCGGAAATAAATTTTCACTTGCAAGATTTGGTATGATAAAGATTCTGAGCCCACCAAGGAGACAAATCAAGCAAGAAGTGCTTGCACGATTCTCCGTATTAAATCGTAGCGATCGTCGTGTAACTAATAATATTTCCCAAGATATAAGGTATCGAATCGCAATGATTCTCTTCCCATCATAAGTCAAAGCAATAGTTATTAATTTCACACGATCCTATTTAAGGAAGGGAGATTAAGAAATAACGCACCACTGAGGTCTAATTCTTGTATATTCAGTACCGAAGAATTTATCCTCCTGTAGGTCCTATTCAGCGCATCGTCATGCACTAGTGTAATTCTCTTGGTCAAGACAAGTCAACTGAGCCTTAAACTTCAACCTTTCATGATGGATTGTTCATTTCCATCTGGGTTGTGAATTTGTACTTAATCACAAGGACTGTTTATTTGATCTTCTGTGATCTGGTATCACCAAATTAACTTCAACGTAATACGTGCTTTCTTATCGAACGGGTTTGCAATAAATATATATATATAATTCATTCATATTTAGTGCAACAGTGATAAATAATTGTTGGTCCAGTTGGAAAACCCATTTTGCGCGTGCGGAAGCAAATCATTTTTAAAAGCGATGCATATAAAAACAGGGGTGAGGGCAGAGTGATTCCAATTTTTGCGTTTTAAGCTCATGTGTTGTGTTTTGCTTATAATCGAATGCATATGACAATATAAGAACATAAAGCAGTAAACAACACAACAATGTATAGTGGTTCGGAGACTCAAGCTCCTACATCCACTCTCCCTGTTCCTAGGGAAATTCCTTCAACCTGGACTTATCTCCCTCTCGGGTTCGCCTCTAGATATTTAACGAGCTCTCACTCAATCGGGACTTATCACCCTCCACTGGATTGCCTATAGATGTTTACCGAGTTCACACTCCAACCGGACTTATCACCCTCACTCAGGATTGCCTACCCTCCCTTTCGGGATTGCTAGATGTTTACCGAGTTCACACTCACCTACAAACTTAACCGACTGATTTGGGTAAGGTTTGTTTGGTTTCCAACTAGGTTGAGATTTTCCCTTACATTTGTTTAGCCTCAATGCTAAGGTTGGGAAAATCTCTCTAAGCTTATGATACATTGTGGGTTGCTTAGATTGGGTTCTAGAACACTCTTGAACATATTTGTATATCTACAGACTTGTGTTCTAGGGTGGGAATGCTTGATGATTTGGCTTGATGGATGTTTCACGCATTTTTCCACACTTAATTTGATGGAAGAACTTGTATTTATAGTGTGGATTTGAATGTTACCGTTGGATGGAGTCACATTCAAATCCATACTATTCTGTAGCTTTTTGCAGCTTTTTCAGGCTTGTTGTCTTCCTCTCATTGGTCCACGTCAGCTGAATCTAACGGCTATTTTCTTCAGGATCTTCTGAGTCTCCAGGGTTTATCTGATCCTCAGCTTCTTCGAACTCAGGCTTCCTTGGACTCAGGATTCTTGATTCAATGAGACTTCTCTTGATGGACCTTATGCGTCGATCGTATCTCGACACTCGGGCTAAGCGAGTTCAAATTCTTCCGACTTGAACAATCGACCCTCAGTCACTAGTTTTCGAGTAGCCCGATCATCGATGGCGTTCGATTCTCGATGAACATGACTTGGATGACTTCTCTTCCGATGACTTCTACTTTGATCTGGTATCTGATTTTGGTTTTTCGATATCACGAATTCTTCTCGCTTTGATCGATCGGCTCACATGATCGGTCGATATAACATCAGTCGACCTATCGGTTATCTGCATCATTAGTACATCGGGGTTTAGCATATTAGGTTAGCATATCGGGTTAGCGATCCCAATCACGCGTCGATCTCGATCATCCTTCATCTTCATATCTCGATCTCGATCACGCGCTCCGATCTCGATCGATCTCATCCGCTCCTCTTCCGATCTATAACCTTCTCTTACGATCTTACGGTCGGTTTCTTTTCGACGATCGGCTCCGATCTTCGATCACCATATCACTCGATCGTTCTTCTTGATCATCCGATCGGGTATGTTCTGTCATCCGATCTTCCGTCCGGTAGCAGCTTTTCTCCTTTTCTGATTTTGCACAGCTCATCAGTTAACTCGAACTCATCTAACTCCATCGATCTCGATCCGTCTTGTCTGCAACCTCGTCTGATCTCGATCATCTACGTCTGATTTCGTGAGTTCCCCCTCAACTTGTTCTTTCGTTCCCCCTCAACTTGTTATCTGTAAATTAGCTTCAATAACACAAGCATAATTCATCAAAACTAAAATATCCCAACAATAATTTATTTCAGTAAATAAATAAGAAATTCGGTTTGGTTATACAAAGTAAAAGCATACTTTCCAATATAACCCCAACACTTCTTACCTGATAATTTGTTTATTTCTACTAATTGGGAGATGATGAGGATGATTATTATCTGAATCAATGATTGGAGGGATAATTTGAACAATTTACTCTGTTTTTTTTATTATTATTATTACTTGTTCATCGACACTTTTTTTTTATTGTGAATTATGTATGCCTAATGTTTATATCGTTTATTTTTTTCTATTGTTTATTTTTAAAGAAAATTATAACTTGTTTAGATAGAAAAATATAACTTGTTTAAATAAAAAATTATAACTTGTTTAGATAGAAAAATATTGCTTGATTAAATAGAAAAGTATAACTTGCTTAGATAGAAAAGTATTACTTGATTAAATAGAAAAGTATAACTTGTTTAAATAGAAAAAGTATACCTTGTTTAAATAGAAAAGTATAACTTGTTTAGATAGAAAAGTATTACTTGATTAAATAGAAAAGTATAACTTGTTTAGATAGAAAAGCATTACTTGATTAAATAGAAAAGTATAACTTGATTAAATAGAAAAGTATAACTTGTTTAGATAGAAAAGTATAACTTGTTTAAAGAAAAGTATTACTTGATTAAATAGAAAAGTATAACTTGTTTAGATAGAAAAGTATAACTTGTTTAAATAGAAAAGTATAACTTGTTTAGATAGAAAAGTATAACTTGTTTAAAGAAAACTATTACTTGATTAAATAGAAGAGTATAACTTGATTAAATAGAAAAGTGTAAAATGATTAAATAGAAAAGTATAACTTGTTTAGATAGAAAAGTGTTACTTGTTTAGGTAGAAAAGTATAACTTTTTTAGATAGAAAAGTATAACTTGTTTAGATAGAAAAGTATAACTTGTTTAAATAGAAAAGTATAACTTGTTTAGATAGAAAAGTATTACTTGATTAAATAGAAAAGTATAACTTGATTAGATAGAAAAGTATTACTTCATTAAATAGAAAAGTATAACTTGTTTAGATAGAAAAGTATTACTTGATTAAATAGAAAAGTATTACTTGATTAAATAGAAAAGTATAACTTATTTAAATAGAAAAGTATAACTTGTTTAGATAGAAAAGTATAACTTGTTTAAATAGAAAAATATAACTTGTTTTGATAGAAAAGTATAACTTGTTTAAATAAAAGTATTACTTGATTAAATAGAAAAGTATAACTTGTTTAAAGAAAAGTATTACTTGATTAAATAGAAAAGTATAACTTGTTTAAAGAAAAGTATAACTTGTTTAAATAGAAAAGTATAACTTGTTTAGATAGAAAAGTATTACTTGATTAAATAGAAAAGTATAACTTGATAAGATAGAAAAATATTAGTTGATTAAATATAAAAGTATAACTTGTTTAAAGAAAAGTATAACTTGTTTAGATAGAAAAGTGTAACTTGTTTAGATAGAAAAGTATAACTTGTTTAGATAGAAAAATATAACTTGTTTAGATAGAAAAGTATAACTTGTTTAAATTGAAAAGTATAACTTGTTTAGATAGAAAAGTATTACTTGATTAATTGGAAAAGTATAACTTGATTAGATAGAAAAGTATTACTTGATTAAATAGAAAAGTATAACTTGTTTAGATAGAAAAATATTACTTAATTAAATAGAAAAATATTACTTCATTAAATAGAAAAGTATAACTTGTTTAAATAGAAAATTATAACTTGTTTAGATAGAAAAGTGTAATTTGTTTAAATAGAAAAGTATAACTTGTTTAGATAGAAAAGTATAACTTGTTTAAAGAAAAGTATTACTTGATTAAATAGAAAAGTATAACTTGTTTAAATAGAAAAGTATAACTTGTTTAAATAGAAAAGTATAACTTGTTTAAAGAAAAGTATTACTTGATTAAATAGAAAAGTATAACTTGTTTAGATATAACTTGTTTAAATAGAAAAGTATAACTTGTTTAGATTGAAAAGCATAACTTGTTTAAATATAAAAGTATAACTTGTGTAGATAGAAAAGTATAACTTGTTTAAAGAAAAGTATTACTTGATTAAATAGAAAAGTATAACTTGCTTAAATAGAAAATTATAACTTGTTTAAAGAAAATTATTATGTTGGGATATTTTAGTTTTGATGAATTATGTCAAAACATTATCAACTTGTGTTTTCGAAGCTAATCTACAGATAACAAGTTGAGGGGAACTCAGAAATCGTAAGATGATCGAGATCCGACGAGGTCAGCAGATTTAGACCGACGAGAAAGATGAGTAAGATGAGTTCCTGAGTTAACTGATGAGCTGTGCAAAATCAGAAGAGAAGAAAAGCTAAGCCAGCTGATCAGAAGATCAAATGACCAGATGACCTGATCAGATGACTAGATCAGAAGAGGAGGTTACAGATCAAAACAGGAATAGATGAGACTGATCGAGATCAGACGTGATCGAGATCAGATTAGATAACCTGATACAACTAACCTGATATGCTAAACTGATATACTAATCTGATGCAGATAAACTGATATGCTGACCTGATGTTGTACTGATCTAATCAAGTGAGCCGACGATCAAAGAGAAGAAACCAGATATCGAAAAACCGTAAATCTGCATACCGATCAAAGTAGAAGAAATCGTAAGAGAAGTCATCTCGGGTTATATTCATCGAGAATCGTAACGCCATCGATGATCGCTAGCTCGAAAAGCAAGTGACCGAGGGTCGATTGTCTCAAGTTTGAAGAGTCGAACTCGCTAACCCGAAGTGTCAAGATACCCGACGATAAGGTCCGGCCAAGAGAAGTCTTTGAATCAAGAATCCCGAGACTCGTAAGAACTCAAAGACTCGTAGAAACCCCCGAGACTCGTGAGAAACTCAAGACTCGTAAGATCCTCAAGAATATAGCCAAGTAGATTCAAATTGACGTGGACCAATGAGAGGAAGACAACAAGCCTGAAAAGCTGCAAAAAGCTACAGAATAGTATAGATTTGAATGTGACTCCATCCAATGGTAACATTCAAATCCACACTATAAATACAAGTTCTTCCATCAAATTAAGTGTGGAGAATGTGGTGGAAAAATGCGAGATCCATCAAGCTAAAAGTCAAGTCATCCAGCATTCTCACCATAGAACACTGAGCAAGAAATGCACGCATATATTCAGAGTGTTCTATCCTAGATCTAAGCACAAATGTAATATCCTAAGCTTAGAGAGATTTTTTCATCCTTAGCATTGAGACTAAACAAATGTAAGGGAAAATCTCAACCTAGTTGGAAACCAAACAAACCTTACCCAAATCAGTTTGGTAGGATAAGTTTGTAGGTTGAGTGAGAATTCGGTAAACATCTAGCAATCCCGAAAGGGAGGGTAGGCAATCCCGTGAGGGAGATAAGTCCCGTTTGAGTGTTAACTCGGTAAACATCTGTTGGGTGTTGGACTAACAAGTTAAACTAAGTCCAATTTTTTAAGTTGGTGCCCCTGATGATAGGGAAGAGTGGATGTAGGAGTTGGACTCCGAACCACTATAAAATCGTGTGTTCTTTACTGCTTTATGTTCTTACTTGCCATATGCATTTGATTATAAGCAAAACATACATTGGTTTTAGAAAAAAAAGAGTAATTGGAATCACTCTGCCCTCACCCCTGTTTTATATGCATTACATGGTATTTTCCGCACTAATGGGTTTTCAAAATGGGACCAACAATTGGTATCAGAGCGGGAGTTCAAAAGTTCACTGATTTCAAAGTGACAACCTGAACTGATCTATTTTAAAACCAGTTTCTATACTGATACCAACAATTGGTATCAGAGTGGGAGTTCAAAAGTTCACTGATTTCAAAGTGACAACCTGAACTGATCTATTTTAAAACTCGTTTCTGTACTGATGCCAACAATTGGTATCAGAGCGGGAGTTCAAAATTTCACTGATTTCAAAGTGACAACCTGAACTGATCTATTTTAAAACCCGTTTCTGTACTGATACCAACAATTGGTATCAGAGCGGGAGTTCAAAAGTTCACTGATTTCAAAGTGACAACTTGAACTGATCTATTTTAAAACCCATTTCTGTACTGATACCAACAATTGTTATCGGAGCGAGTTCAAAAGTTCACTGATTTCAAAGTGACCACCTGAACAGATCTTTTTAAACAAAAACCCGATCTCTGTATAAATGCATATATTTTAATGTTTTGGCGTCATTATCAAAAATGGGGAAATTGTTGGGATATTTTAGTTTTGATGAATTATGCCAAAACATTATCAACTTGTGTTTTTTAAGCTAATCTACAGATAACAAGTTGAGGGGGAACGAGAGAACAAGTTGAGGGAGAACTCACGAAATAAGAAGTAGATGATCGAGATCAGACGAGGCTGCAAATGAGACTGATCGAGATCAGATGAGTAAGATGAGTTCCGTAGTTAACTGATGAGTTGTGCAAAATCAGAAGAGAAGAAAAGCTAAGTCAGCTGATCAGAAGATCAAATGACCAGATGGCCTGATTAGATGACCAGATCAGAAGAGAAGGTTGCAGATCAGAAGAAGAACAGATGAGACTGATCGAGATCAGACGTGATCGAGATCAGATAAGATAACCTGATGCAACTAAATTGATATGCTAAACTGATATACTAATCTGATGCAAATAAACTGATATCTTCGACTGATGTTGTAATCGACCGATCAAGAGTCGATCGATCGATTTGACGAGAAGAAACCAGATATCAGAAAACCAGAAATCTGCATACCAGATCAGACGAGAAGAAATCAAAAGAGAAGTCATCCTCAAGTCATATTCATCGAGAATCGAACGCCATCGATGATCGCTTAGGCCTGAAAAGCTAAATGACCGAGGGTCGATGTCCGGTCGAAGAGTCAACTCGCTTAGCCTGAGTGTCGATACCCGACGATAAGGTCCGGCCGAAAAGAAGTCTGCTGAATCAAGAATCCTGAGACTCAGAAGAATCCTGAAGACTCAGAGAAACCTGAAGACTCGGAAGATCCTAAAGAATATAGACGTTAGATTCAGCTGACGTGGACCAATGAGAGGAAGACAACAAGCCTGAAAAGCTGCAAAAAACTACAGAATAGTATGGATTTGAATGTGACTCCATCCAACGGTAACATTCAAATCCACACTATAAATACATGTTCTTCCTTCATTATTCGTGTGGAGAGTGTGGAAAAAGATGCTACAGAGCCAAGAGCCATATACTCAAGCATTCCCACCATAGAACACTGAGCAAGAAATACACGCATATATTCAAGAGTGTTCTATCCTAGATCTAAGCACAAATGTAATATCCTAAGCTTAGAGAGATTTTCCCATCCTTAGCATTGAGGCTAAACAAATGTAGGTCCCGAACGGGTTTTGTGAGGGTGGAAGTCTAGAATGGAGGGGTGAATAGACTTCCAAAACGTTTCGTGCGGATCAGGTGTGATTTGCAGATTTCCTGATCAGAGTGCTAGTGTATCAGTTTAGACTGATGTTCAATCTTACTGAGTGCCTAAGGGCAGATCAGCTTGATATCTGTCAGTTTAACTGAGAGTGCGGAAGCTTGTTTTTACCCGTGTGAAAAATCAGTTTTATCAATTTGGATTCTCAAGTCAGTTTTCAATCAGCTGACTAAGGTGTCAACCAGATCAGATCAGTTGCTTGGTGCAGACTGAGCTTAACTTTAGAATATGTATGCGCTTTTAAACTCAGTTGTGTGAATAGTGTAAAGCAATAAGAAAGCAAGTAAATGCACACAAGACTTTTATAGTGGTTCAGAAGAAACCCGTCTTACGTCCACTCTTCCCTTAACACAGGGGAACCTTAACCAACTTAACCTACTGGACTTAGTTTATTGTGTTAGTCCAACACCCAATAGATATTTATTGAGTTCACACTCAACCGATTAGAAATCAGAAACTAGAAACCCTAGTCTGAAATCTTGAGGTGACAAACTTAACCTAACTTTGTTGTTGGGTAAAGAATGTTTGAGGGTTCCAACTGAAAATATATCCTGGTGTATAAGTAGCCAAATGCTAGTGGATAGAATTTCTTGCTAAGAACTATGGGATGAACACTCTAAGAATAATCTTCAAATATGGTGTTCTTCGACCGGAAATTCTTCTTGAATTTGCTTCTTGATAATTTGCGTGAATATTGTTGTTCCGCTTGCTCAATAGTTCATGTATTGGTCCTTTTTTTCTCCTTGACTAGCAATCTCATTTTATAGACCACGAAATCAAAGAGCCTTTGGAGAGCAATTTGAATTTCGGGCTATATTAGGTAGGTTGTAGGATATGATTGTGACGTGCTCCGAATATCGGCGTGGCCGTAGGCATCATTAGTGCCATTTATGTCCGCAGTCTCGAATCCCGTAATGTCAGCTCTTTTTGTGCACGTGTCACTTTCTCCTTGGCTTCGCGAGGCGGCACTTCAGTAATTTGTCCGTTAGACGATTGATATTCCTTTTGTAGAAGATTCGTCTTGTCTGATGTATCTTTTTTATTGACACCAGGTGTGAGCTGACTTGATCAAATAAATGATCAGTCTACCTTGTTGAGTCTTCTGATGCAGATTGTCTTAGCACAATATGCAGACTCCGCTGATATAGGTCTTCAGGTCTTCTAGTAGTCTTCTGATCTTCAGGTGACTCTGAGCCTCGATGTCTCGATCATCGAGTCATCTATTCTTGAGTCTTCAAGTTTATTCTTGAGTCTTCAAGTTTATTATCGAGTCTTGAGTTCATCTCGAGTCTTCAGGTTCATCTGAGTCTTCAGTGTCTTCTGTCTTCACCAGATCTTCTGACTTCTTGTCTTCTGATTTGTTCTTAGTCTTCTGATCATCTGACCTTATATGGGTCATCTGATACTTCGACCTGACCTATACATATTGAGTTCCCCCTCAATATGTGACCTATCTTTTACATCAGCTTTCTATACATTTCAGCTGGTCATCTTAATCTGATTCTAAGTCATCGATCGACCAATGTGTCCGACCGGTCCTATTACAACCTGTTTTGGAACTTCCATCAAAACTAATAATACAGATTTCCCAACAACAAATGTAAGGGAAAATCTCAACCTAGTTGGAAACCAAACAAACCTTACCCAAATCAGTTTGGTAGGATAAGTTTGTAGGTTGAGTGAGAACTCGGTAAACATCTAGCAATCCCGAAAGGGAGGGTAGGCAATCCCGTGAGGGAGATAAGTCCCTTTGAGTGAGAACTCGGTAAACATCTAGCAATCCCAAAAGGGAGGGTAGTCAATCCCGTGAGGGAGATAAGTCTCATTTGAGTGTGAACTCGGTAAACATCTGTTGGGTGTTGGACTAACACGTTAAACTAAGTCCAGTTGGTTAAGTTGGTGCCCCTGATGATAGGGAAGAGTGGATGTAGGAGTTGGACTCCGAACCACTATAAAATCGTGTGTTCTTTACTGCTTTATGTTCTTACTTGCCATATGAATTTGATTATAAGCAAAACACACATCGTTCTTAAAAAGCAAAAAAAAAAGAGTAATTGGAATCACTCTGCCCTCACCCCTGTTTTATATGCATTACATGGTATTTAACGCACTAATGGGTTTTCAAAACGGGACCAACATAGTACTTGATTAAATAGAAAAGTATAACTTGTTTAGATAGAAAAGTATAACTTGTTTAGGTAGAAAAGTATAACTTGTTTAGATAGAAAAGTATAACTTGTTTAGATAGAAAAGTATAACTTGTTTAAATAGAAAAGTATAACTTGTTTAAATAGAAAAGTATAACTTGTTTAGATAGAAAAGTATTACTTTATTAAATAGAAAAATATAACTTGATTAGCTAGAAAAGTATTACTTGATTAAATAGAATAGTATAACTTGTTTAGATAGAAAAGTATTACTTGATTAAATAGAAAAGTATTACTTGATTAAATAGAAAAGTATAACTTGTTTAAATAGAAAAGTATAACTTGTTTAGATATAAAAGTAGAACTTGTTTAAATAGAAAAGTATAACTTGTTTAGATAGAAAAGTATAACTTGTTTAAAGAAAAGTATTACTTGATTAAATCGAAAAGTACAACTTGTTTAGATAGAAAAGTATTACTTGATTAAATAGAAAAGTATTACTTGATTAAATAGAAAAGTATAACTTGTTTAAATAGAAAATTATAACTTGTTTAGATGGAAAAGTATAACAAGTTTAAATAGAAAAGTATAAATTGTTTAGATAGAAAAGTATAACTTGTTTAAAGAAAAGTATTACTTGATTAAATAGTAAAGTATAACTTGTTTAAATAGAAAAGTATAACTTGTTTAAAGAAAAGTATTACTTGATTAAATAGAAAAGTATAACTTGATTAGATAGAAAAGTATAACTTGTTTAAATAGAAAAGTATAACTTGTTTATAGATTAATATATTATAATTTAATTTAAAAATTAATTTACATAAAAAAATTATATAAAAATATGATTGAATTAATAAAAAAGATAATTAAAATAAAGAATTTTAAAAAAAAATTGTAAAAAAAAAAAACGAATTCTAGGACATATAAAATTAATTTCATTTAGTAAACGTAAGAAAGCAAGTGCCCGAGCGGAATTGATCCCCGCTCAGGCGCCTAAGGTCCCGTGTTCGGTCCTCCATGGGAGCGAATAGTTGTCTCAGTTAATTGGGAGGCATGGTGCTTATATATGAGTAGTTTGGTGGTTTGGTTCAAGATGGTTCGTGGCTTGGGTGGTTCGGTGGCCGCTCGGGCGTCCATCCGGGCCGGTTTCGAACCATTGTTAGCCTTTTTTTTTCTCGAAAATTCACGAGTTATCGACAGTTTTAGCGACGAAATCTATGGTCGCTAATAACAACGGAAATTACCCGTCGCTATTCCATCACTAGTTTTCGACGGTTATAGCGATGAATTTTTTGGTCGCTAACATCAACGGTAATATACCGTCGCTATACCGTTGTTGCTTGTCAACGGCTTTAGCGACGGTAATTCTGACCCGGGTCCGAACCTAGAAACCATCGCCAAAACTGTCGATAAGTAGAGACGGATATTTACCCGTCGCTATTTAATGACGGTATCACAATAACCGTCGCTAAAGTCTAGCGACCCTCATTTCTCCGACGGTCAGTAAGCCGTCGCTACATCCTGTAGCGACAGTTTTTGCCGTCGTAAATCACCGTCTTTTTTGTAGTGACAATTTTCTAATCATATAGACATTCTCATTTATAGGTAAATTTTCCTACATAAATGTAATTCATAGGTAAATTTGTTTATAGGTCATTTCTAAACTACAAATATATCTGCTTACGAAAATGTAAATTGCTTAGAGAATCATTTGTATAGACAATTTGTTTCCCTATGAAAATTATAAATGTGTAGGCAGATTGTTCATAAATTATAAATGCATGGGCAGTTTGTTCATTGTTAATTTGTATGTCTACTTAAATTCTAAAAAAAATAGGCAAAACGTAGGCAATCTACACTATTTAAGGAACAAATTAAATTTTTGTTGAAAATTTCTTTAGCCATTTGAAAATTTTCTTAGATAATTCTTTATTTTCTTCCAGTAACATCTCGTTTACAAATCGAAATTAAGGGCCAAAACTTGTAATATTCTTGAAATTATTAAGTCTACATGTAGGTTGATTTTCTTAAATGGATGTTCCAATTACATAAATTAGTTTTAACATAGAGTAATTTTTCTAATTTATTAAGTATATAACTTTGTGCATTAATTATATTAAAAAAATATAACACTATTATTAAATATGGTTCTAATATTCTACTTGCATAATTTGTATTTCCAAAAAGAATTCTTAAACTTTATGAAAAATCTAATCAGCTTGTATACAAAGATTGAGAGAGTAGTATATAGTATATATGAGTAACATTTTGTGTGCACCAGTCGTACCGTGCAAGTACGGGTAAACAAACAAAGAAATGGAGTCTTTAATCCCAAATAGTTGGAGTAAACTGTTGGGAAAAATTGGTTTGATCAATTAAATTAATTTAATTGATGTTTAGTGAGAGTGTGGGACATTCGTCACTAATTAATTAAATGAGGGGCATACAGTTTAATTTCGAGAAAATTAAAGGACATAAAAACGATATACCCTCGGAGTAGATGATCGTAGTATATTTATAATCTCAAAACCGATTTCCGGTGAGTGAGAAATTAAATCACAAAGTTGAAACATAATAACGTGTATTTTTTCCTGCACGTGTGAATTCAAATTTGGACGAATCTGGACGCCCGGATGTCCAGGTTTGTGGACGTTTCAAATTTAGGTGTAACTCCTGAAAGTTACAATTGGCACTTGAATGTCATTATGTTTGTAGCCCCTAAAGCCATCAATTCTTGGCTCCCCACATGGTTGGCATAACCCTATAAATAGGGCATGCATGTTTTTTGTTGGAAAACACTTGAAACACTTGAAAGACTGGAAAAGACTTGAAAATACACTTGAAAAGATTTTGCAGAAATATTTTTCATTTAATCATACATATTCCATGTGTGCATCTGCATATAGTAGTGCAATCCAGTTCTTGCATCGTTTCAGTTCGTCGGAGCTTTACACGTTGCGGTGATGCACGTGTAAAGACGAAAGTCATTTTACCTTTGGAAACGATACGTCAAATCGAGAACACTACCGATGTGTATTTCGTTTTGCGGGAAAAGGTTCCACCTTGACTGACTTTGGTGTGTTTTTCTAATAATTGTTTATTATTTTCTTTGCTCGTGTTGTTGCTGTTGTTCGTGTGTTGTTCGAGTATTCCAGAAATCTGCTAGTGCGTGCGAAGCTCAAGTTATATTCCAGAATTAGTACGTCCAGAGTTCGAGTTGCTGTCAAGAATTAATTCATGTGAAGATTAATATTTTCCAGAATTAGTGTGTGCGAAGATTGAATTGATGAAAAGTAATTCTAATTTTACTGAAAAGTAATAGCTCATTTGGTGTAAAGTACTACTGTATTTTCTGCAATTTTATTTATATTTTTTATTATTTCTCCCATATTGTAAGTCATCGTTGGGTTCTCTATAAACCCAACAATCGCAAAACGAAATAACGGATTGAACTATGGCATCGGGTGGAAATAATGATGGAAATAATACCGATAATCTTACCCCTACCCCTATTGCACCGAAAGGAGGACAATCCTCAAATTCAATGGTTGTGTCTCCTTTCATGCAAATAGCACCTAGATCATTTATGATTCACGGTGAAAACCCGAGAAGTTCTTGGGTAGTGACTTCAAGATGTGGCAACAAAAAATATTGTTCTACCTTATTACGTTACATTTGGCACCATTCCTCCGGGAGGATCCACCCGTGAACGATGAAAGCGACACGGACACGAACAAGAGAATAGCTTTTGATCAATGGAATCAAGAGGATTTTCTATGTCATAACTATATCCTTGGAGGATTAGTTGATGCACTATACAATGTATATTGCAAGGTTCATTCCATTCCACCAAAGAGTTGTGGGACACTTTGTAACGAAAGTACAAAACTGAGGATGCCTGAACTAAAAAATTTGTGGTAGCTAAATTTATGGACTTCAAGATTATAGACGGAAAATCTGTAGTCAAACAAGTTGAAAAATTTCAGTTAATCCTACATGATATCCTTACAGAGGGTAAAGTCCTTCCGGACGCTTTCCAAGTAGCTGTTGTAATTGAGAAGTTACCCCCTTGTTAGACGGAGTTCAAGAGTTATCTCAAATACAAGCGAAAGGAAATGACCTTAGAAGACTTGATCGTCAAACTCCGCATTGAAGAAGACAATCGAAAAATGCAAAGCAAGTCCAATCGAGTCTCAATAGAGGCAAAGGCAAACTTGATGGAATGTGAAGAACCATCAAAGAAAAGAAAAAGGCCAAATGAAGACAAGGGCAAGAATCCAGTCTCGGGGAAACCAAAGTTCAGTGGGGACTATTATTGTTAGTGTTAGTGTCCTAAAGATAATCTATTATAAGGACATAATACTCGATGATATTCAGTTTGATTTAATATTATAGTTCAATTAATATTAATGTATGACAATACACTTGTTTAAATATTATGTTTGATTGTTTGCATTTATTCATACAAGTGTTCTCATGAGTCATTGCTGTCATTGAGATTGTGAGAACTCATATGACTTAAGCATAATTCTCAAATAGCCCCGATCAAGGATCATCAAGAATGGGATATTGATGATACAATGGAGATTGGTGTGTGATCTACATCATACTCTTAGAGAGTATAGTAAGATGTCACTTACTACGAGATACTAGGTATCTCATGATGGATGCACAAATACCTTAGAGGGTATTGGTATACCCATCCAAGAAACCGTTTGATGTATTTCCACTATATGTGTCTACGGGTGTCTCGGTTAGTGGGAGCGATGTGATACTCATTTGACTTGAGGTCAATACGCACAACATGTGTGGAGTGATGAACTTTGACCATGACCAACGCTTCAACCCTTCCATGGGTAGATACGGCTTGGATTGGGTTCATCATGAAGTGCATGTGCGTGGTAGTTGAGCCTAGAATAGGATTCATTCCTCAATGTGGATTTAGAGAGAATACTCATCTTCTCATCATAATTGGATCAAAACCATCGACCGATGCACGTAAACTTAGACTTTGTGGCTAAGTGTGACATACATGATCAATTAGTGATTAGAGATAATATGATTAAGCTATTTGAATAGACACTTCATCATGTTCAAGACTTAATCGAGTATTCGCGAATGAAAGGAGGAAATCGTAATAGCCCATGTTTCAGTTACAGGTAGTTGCACGTTTCTCGCAACGTACCTCATATATTGAGAATGTCTGATTTATTGTCTAGGGTTCAATTAAGACTGTTAGTTTGACTAATCGCTCGATATATGAGGGCCTATGGGTCACACAACAAGTAGTTCCCTTTTGCGGATTATAGTTGGTTGATTAAATGTTAAATTGGATTTAATATTTAATTTATGGATAATTAATTAATAATAGATTAATTTGGAATTAATTATTATTAATGTTTAATTAAATTAGATTTAATTAAATAGGATTCCCAATAATAATATATGGAATATTATTATATTATTATAGGATTTAATATATATGGAATCAAATTCGTAGAGATTTTATATACTTGAGAATTAAATCCGTAGAGATTTTACATGTAGGAAATAAATCTAAGAGATTTATTCAAATAAAGATTCGGGATTTTATTTCATAATCAGGTTAGCTTAAGATTTAAGCTGGGTCTCTCCTATATATATGAGCTCTTGGGAATCCATAGAACGACTGTTCAAATTCTCTCCATAAAATCTAGAATATGAATTTTCCTAGCAAATTCCATCTCAGATTCAACGCTGGCAAATCTGTGCAAGTCCGTGAACGGGGATTACGTGGATACCATATTAGAGAAATATGTGTACGGTTTACTGTAAGGTTTCTCTTTATGTTTATACGTATTCAATTATGCAATTATATGTTCGTTGTTGGTGAACTGTTTAATTCTGCTGCGAATGTATTACGTGTTTATGTGCTTCTAAATTCCAACAATTATAACTGTGGAAAACCGAGCCATATGGCACGAGACTGTAAAGCTCCTAAGAAAGATCAAAAGGGCAAAGGCAAAGAGTCTAGTGCCAATCTGGCTTAACAAGTACTAACCGATGAAGACTTGTCAGCTTGAGCATGTGTTGATTTTGAATAAATTTTATGTGTTTAATTATTCAAATAAACTCTTCAGTTGAGAAAGCGTTATAAATAAAATTACATTTTTGAGCGTTTATATAATTATGTGTTCCTATTTATAGTGTTTGAGATTTACAATCTAAAACTATAAACCGATTAATATTTTGAGATATCAATGTGATATATGTGGAATTTGAGACGATAAAAATTATCATTAGATGGAACACATTACCTCTATACTTAAATTACATAGATAAGTGTGATGTTAAGTTCGTGTAAATTAGAGGTGGTTTAAATATTTCGAATTGTGGGAGGTATTTGAAAAGATTTAATCTTTAGTTATAATCGAGAGGGCCAAACTATGATTAAATATTAAAGTGCTAAAGGAATGGATCAAAAAATCCACAAATTAAAAAAGGAAACAGTGGTAACCCAACCTTGTTGACTGGAGATCCCAATATCTTGGTTCAATGGGAAAACGAAGTTGTGGATGTTTGTTGGAAAATACTTGGTATTCTGATCATTCCTTAGAGGGCAAAACACCAAGTGTTGAAACCCGTAAGATTGTGGTAAAGGTTAAGTTTTGAACTTTTAGTGATTCCTGATACCTCGAGGAGGATGAGTATGACGGGATACTCTGGACAAAAAGGAGATCACCTATATAAGCGAGAAGTGAGGGCCGCTTCGACCAAACACTTATGAATACAAAGTGTTGTCCATGGCTAAAACGAACAAAAACGTGAGAACAAAAAGGCGTTGAGGCTTTATTGTGTCTACATTGTTGTCTCGATATACACGAAGGGGGAACAGTTCAAGGCTTCACATCCACTAAGCCGTCGGTATACTCGATAATGTCTGACTACGAAAGGTTCAAAGCCACAAGCTACCTCTCCGGGCGCAGTAGAGTCTCTCGAGGACTGGATTGTGGTTCTGCATAATTATAGGTGTAATTTTCACTCATGTGGGGGATTGTTGGGAAAAATTGGTTCGATCAATTAATTTAATTAATTGGTGTTTAATGAGAGTGTGGGACACTCGTCACTAATTAATTAAATGAGGGGCATACAATTTAATTTTGAAAAAATTAAAGGGCATAAAAACGATATACTCTCGGAGTAGATGATCGTAGTATATTTATAATCTCAAAACCGATTTTTGGTGAGTGAGAAATTAAATCACGAAGATGAAACGTCAAAGCATGTCTTTTTTCCTGCACATATTTGAATTCAAATTTGGACGAATTTGGACGCCCGGATGTCCTGGTTCGTGGACGTTTCAAATTCAGGTGTAACTCCTGAAAGTTACAATTGACACTTGAATGTCATTATATTTGTAACCCCTAAAGCCATCAATTCTTGGTTCCCCACATGGTTGGCATAACCCTATAAATAGGGCATGCATATTTTTTGTTGGAAAACACTTGAAAGACTAGAAAAAACTTGAAAATACACTTGAAAAAATTATGTAGAAATATTTTAAATTTAATCATACATAGTATGTGCGTGCATCTGCATATAGTAGTGCAATCCAGTTTTTGCGTCGTTTCAGTTCGCCGGAGCTTTACACATTGCGGTGTTGCACGTGTAAAGACGGAAGTTGTTTTACCTTTGGAAACAATACGTCAAATAGAGAGCACTACCGAGGCGTATTTCGTTTTGGGGAAAAAGTTTCCACCTTGATTCGACTTTGGTGAGTTTTTCTAATAATTGTTTATTATTTTCTTTGCTCGTGCTGTTGATGTTGTTCGTGTGTTGTTCGAGTATTCCAGAAATCTGCTAGTGCGTGCGAAGCTAAAGTTATATTCTAGAATTAGTACGTGCAGAGTTCGAGTTGTTGTCAAGAATTAATTCATGTGAAGATTAATATTTTCCAGAATTAGTGCGTGCGAAGATTGAATTGATGAAAAATAATTCTTATTTTACTGAAAATCAATAGCTCGTTTGGTGTAAAATACTACTGTATTTTCTACAATTTCATTTCCATTTTTTATTATTTCTCCCATATTGTAAGTCATTGTTGGGTGCTATATAAACCCAACATAAACTACATGAAACAATAAATGAGTCACATTGGGTTGCGTGTATGCAAGGATGAAAATATCCCGATATGTCCGCGATATATCCACGATATATCCCATATTTTGTAAGTGCGATATGGATATTGAGGTAAAAAATATTTTTACCGTGTATCGTTAAGATATCGCGATATATCGCAATATTTCGCGATATATTGCGATATATCGCGATATCTTGCGATATTTCACAATTAATATTGAAAAATTGTATTTTTTTTAATCACAATTTTTAATTTTTAGGGGGTAATGTATTTTTTTTCCTGATTATGATGAATATATCGCGAGTTATCACAAAATATTGATATGTTTATCGGTTCAGTCATAGTATAAAATTGGATGGAAATCGAGAAATAACGCGGATAAATCAAAAAATATCGCATTTAAAAAAAATCGTAATTCCTTTTTTAGGAAAAAAAAACTCAACTATAATAGTAATGTCAATAATAGAGTATTCATATAATAAATTGTCAATGTATTTCACAATTTATTTTGCTAGAGATATATATAATTTCAAGGTACCAAATTAGAAGTGCAACTCTGCAATACGTCTAGTATTGTTTTGACAAAGATGTCATTAAATATTTTATATTTGAGCTTCATAGGTCATCATTTATGTACTAATTGTATTGTAATGTAATTTTAGGCATTTTGTGTTATATTATATATTATATTGTAAATTGTTTAAAATACTTCAGACAATATTTATATAATTTATTATTAATATGCTTGCTATAAATAGGGGGCTTAGTCCACCTGTCCACTGAGCTCCTCATTTGAGTGAGAGACCCAGGTTCGATTCCCTTTGGGAACGAATATGGAGTTATAGGAATTATATGGTGGATTGGTGATTTCGTGGAGTATTTGGGTGCTTGGTATATACTAACTACTAACAACTAACTTTGCCCGATAAAAAAAAATGCTTGCTTTAAATATGACATATTTATTGTCATATTAAATTAAATATATGTACAATAGTATGTTATAATAATCTATAAAATTTCATGTAAAATTTCCAAAATTTTAACATAATTTCCGTTATTTAAAAAAAAAATTACAATATCGATATGAAATATCGATATATCCATCAATATATCCGTAAAATTAAGGTTGTTATATGTGTTGCCATAGCGATATTTTCATCCTTGCGTGTATGAATGAACACCCAACACAATTTGATAATTGACTCATATCATGGTGATGTGACAAAGTTTTACGCTAACTATCATTCTCTACCTCACTCTTCTCTAGTGCACGATTAATATTATTCAATAAAAATTACTAATACTATTGAATAAACATAAATTATATATATTGTGCAACTAACGTATATATACAAGCATTTATCCATGTACATACACTATCAAACAATATATATCAAGACAAAACCCTGACCCTATGATAATAGATGAATTAATTAATAATATGAAGACCTGGCCTGAAAGCAAGAAAGAAACAAAAGTCTATATATAGTTTCTTGAGTCGTCATTTTTGTAATATTATTTGACTAGACATGGACTCAGTTTTTGCCGGGTGAAGTTTGATATTCCTGACAACAGCCAACTTGGTAGAAAATCGACCAAATTCTAGCGAGTCTATTCTGTAATAATTTCTCAAAGCACTAAGAATTGTTAATTAAAACATAAGCTAGGTAGATTAGCTACTAAATTAATTAATTAATCTCAAGTTCCTTCAACTAATTAATCTCCCATGCATCATTCATCGAGCCACACTATGTTCAATATAATTGGGGTCAACGTGTTCAAACCTTGACACAAGATCCTTTTCTTAAATGAAACCTTGATTCCTGCTAGATTCTTGTCCATCTCTTCCCACTTTTCAAGATTCATATATTTTTTTTTTTTAAGAAGAGACGAGAAACTCTTCCACCCGTGCCGTTGGCCCCTCAGTCGGGCGGGTTGTAAATCGAAGGATGTGCCCAAGTGACAGACACTTGTGGAAGAGAGCAACATGATTCAATCCCCAGGACAAACCCTCATAATATTTCAATGGAGAATTTGTCCTACAAGAGGTTCGAACTTGCGTTGCCGGGAGACTTCTCTCCACATCACTACAAACTTTACCACTTGGCTATGCCCTTGGGGCAAGATTCATATTCACATATATTTAATGTAACGATCTTTGATTCTACATTCTTGTCTAACATAATCCATATTGTTAGAAAAAAATTCATCTCACTCGTATACTTAATTCTTAGGGAGACTCATCGATTGACACTATTAAAAATAGATTTTTAATAACAATAATTTTGTCATTAAAGTCGATAAAAAATGATCTTTACTCCTGTCTAGTTAAAGATTATTTTTCTATTATTAAAGAATTTTATCTAAAAAGCTTTAATAACATGATTATTGTCATTAAAGTCTATTTTATTTTCTTGTAGTATGTATAATCACCACTACACATTTGAGCTTGGAGAGCTCCACTTGGACAGCCCTTTTTTCGAACAGCTCTCCAAATGGTCCTCTGGAGAACGGCTCTATTAAAAAAAAAAAACAGCGGTTAAAAATCGCTGTCCAAGATCAAAGCTTAGACAGCGGTTCATAACCACTGTGCAATGATAATTGGAGAGCAGTTTTGAACCGCTGTCCAAGGGTAATTGGAGAGCGGTTTTAAACCGCTGTCCAAGGTAAAGCTTGGACAGCGGTTCATAACCGCTGTGCAAGTGAATATATTCATGATCATTAATTTATTCGGCTTGGATGCTTTACACATTGCGTAGTAGGGTAATTCTCATACCCATTATAATATAATTATTCTTTTGCCTTTCAAAAAAAAAAAGTGAATTAATTTTTTATTTTTTTTGTAAAGCTTGTATTTTTTATTTTATTTTTTTGTTTTAATTTGTAAAAAAAATTTAGGTACAACTCAAATATTTTATTCTTTAAATTCTCGTGTTATTTCTTTTTAATATTCGTCTTATATAATGAGATTAACACAAACTCTTATGTAAAACTTGTTCATAATATTACTTGTTTAAATAGAAAAGTATTAATTGTTTAGATAGAAAGGTATAACTTGTTTAAAGAAAAGTATTACTTGTTTAGGTGAAAAAGTATTACTTATTTAAAGAAAAATATTACTTATTTAGATAGAAAAGTATTACTTGTTTAGAAGGAAAATTATTACAAGTTTAAAAGAAAAGTAGTATTTTTTAAAAAAAAATACAAGTAAAAAATATAATTTTAATATAATTTAAATTTAAATTTATATAAAAAATTATTATATAAAAATGTGATTGAATTAATAAATAAGATAATTGAAATAAAGAATTTTAAAAAAACTTGTAAGAAAATACAATTTTTAAAACATATAGAATTAATTTAATTAAATAAAAACAAGAAAAGTATTACTTGTTTAGATGAAAAAAGTATTACTTGTTTAAAGAAAAATATTACTTGTTTAAATAAAAAAGTATTACTAGCTTGTTTAGATAGAAATGTAGAACGTGTTTAAAGAAAAGTATATATTACTTGTTTAGAAGAAAAAGTATTACTTGTTTAAAGAAAAATATTACTTATTAAGATAAAAAAAAAATTACTTTTTTAGAAGGAAAAGTATTACAAGTTTAAAATAAAGATAAAACTTTTTTTAAAAAAACAAATAAAAAATATAATTTTAATATAATTTAATTTAAATTTATATAAAAAAAATTATTATATAAAAATGTGATTTAATTAATAAATAAGATAATTGAAATACAGAATTTAAAAAAAATTGTAAGAAAAAACAATTTTTAGGACATATATAATTAATTTCATTAAATAAACGCAAGAAAGCAAGTGTCTGAGCGGAATTGATCCCCGCTCAGGCGCCCAAGGTCCCGTGTTCGGTCCCCTATGGGAGCGAATAATTGCCTCAATTAATTGGGAGGCTTGGTGGCTTATATATGAGTTGCTTGGTGAGTCTGTGGCTAAAAACTGAATTTTCTATTTGGACAGCGGTTTACAACCGCTAAGTGGTTAATTTGGACAACGGTTCATAACCGATGTCTAAGTGTCAATTTTACTTAGACAACTGTTACTTGAACAACCCTTATAACCACTGTCTAAGGTCATTTTTAACAGTTATCCAAACTCAAATGTGTACTAGTGAATTTAATATGGATGCAATTTTTTAATGAGTGTAGATGAGAGCTAAATATTCTGATACAATTAAAGAATTTTATCTTATTTGAAATTTTGAACTAATTATAAAGAGGTATGAAATCAATTTATTAATATAAATTACTAATAATTGTAAAGTTAATTAAACTTTATAACAAGTATGCAATTGAAATTTGGATGTGAAGTAGAAGATGCGACATATGAGAGCATGATATGAGGGGCTAATGTTTGGGAGGGGGCCTACATATGTTGGTTCTCATCACTCATTCGAATATGATTGGGTGGAAAGGCACGCATGGATCGATACATCCATAATTCAAAGGGGAACCCTCCCATTATTAAATCGAGGCATTTGTCTACCTATTTTCCTCTAATTTTTTCTTTTGTTTCTTCATTGTTATTAATTATTTGCTTCTTCATTCAACCTTTATGTACCATGTCGTCGCTCGATATTTTTCAATGTAAAAATCTATGTCAAATAAACTAATTGTGGGTGCAAACGGTGGCGATTCAATTAATATTTACTAGAAAAAGAATATTAGTACGCAATTTTCGTATAATATATGAAATTTTTTGTATGAAATAGAGTTTGAATCACAAATGGTCATGTAACTTTGGCCTCAAATAAATTTAGTCTTATAATTTTTTTTTTCGTCAATTTAGTCCCAATTAACTTTAAAAATGTTCAATTTTAGTCTCAAATCGGTCGAAACAGTGTCGTTTTGCCGTTTCAATTTTAAACTTTTCGGCGGATGTTGTGACTGGACTGTCATGTATACTGCTGTCGCGAGTCGTTTCGGTTGATGAATATTATGTGGCTAATTTAATTACAACTCACAAACAAAACATATACGTGTAAAATAAACAGTAAATAAGATGAATTTGTTGACCCAATAAATCAATATATGACTACTCTGGGGGGCATACCAAGCCGGAGATGTAGTATTATGAGCTTTACACGTCATAGTTCTTGATACATCTTACGAAGATGAATCGTCTGAGTTATAGAATGAGTTCTAGGGTTTTTCATATATGTGGATGAACACTCTAATTTTTCTATTCCTCACCTCTCAGGGGATTTTTGTAGGCTATCTTTCTGGGATTATTTTATGAACCAACCTTTTTCTTCTTCTTTTTTCTTCAATTTATCGTACTTCGTCAAGCATGAGCTGGATTGGTAAAGCATGTGCTGGATTCTTTGGATCATGCAAGAACTCCGTTGGTGTTGCCCGCGTTTAACTTCATCTTCTAGATTGATCTTTGAGCAAACGTCGTCAATCGTCGAAATTAATCTTTTTGTTCGGTTGGACTTTTCGTTAAATCGCTTTTAAGACAGTTCTTGAGAGATTTGAGTTCAACATCTTGACTGGTTATGTTTGTTTGTTAGGTAAATTTGGCCAGCAATTACGATCGGTTAACGAACAAAAAGTAACTCATCCACCGGGCATGATTATTATATTCAAACATTACACGTGTCACTCTTTGATGTTCGATTAATTCTGATTTATTATATCGAACACAACAATACCCCCCAGCCGGGTCGCTTTGTATTCTACATTGGGCCCGGCTGTTAAAATCTGATTGGGCCATGTTTGGCATCGTCAATTCATGAAAAACTTCAATTAGTACCCGGTGTCTATTTAAATCATATTTCTCCACTTTAAAAATTTTTCCTTTTTCCTCTACTCTTCTATCGTCTTCCGCATTCGAAAGTTTCCGGCGAAGGATTCATTGTTCCGGCGAAGAAAATCATTCGTAATCACGATTCTTCTTCTACATTATAATCATGGCCTCTTGCTCAATTCCTCTGCTCAATCCGACCATTATAGTTCCCTTCGCCTTCCCCATTAGTAGAATCCCCGTTATAATGTAAGTACATCGGAGGCAAATGCCTCGAATTCGTGATTTCCGCTGGCAATTTTGGCAACCATTTACCGTTTCTTTCTTCCGACTCGATAAAGCCCAAACGGAGTCGGATAGGGTTTATCCCGTAATGATTCGTTGGACGATTCTCGATTATAATTCTTAAGCCCCAAAATTCAAATTAGGTCTATGGCTATTGATAATGTTGATGTAGATAGAAATGATATTTCTTTGGGGGGGAATTTTAGCAATCGCAAATTTAGTCGAATCGAACATAGGTGTAGATGGTGGGCAAAACTCGAACTTGGTATACTGTTGGTGTTCCTCACAAATCCAACATATAAATGAGTATAATGCTCGTTATAATTTCGGCTTGTCTTAACAACCTCATAGGATTAGTGTAGAGAACGAGTACCCGGCCGAGCAAAATGGCGAAAGCATAATTGATGTAGATATGCTCGCTTCACCGCATAGAATTTATGAAACCCCTAAGGATGTCTTTTTTTCGGGCACCCGGTCCTAATGAAGCGGGCGACCAACCCCCGAGGGTTGTGTTGCCGTGAATTTGGACACCATGGAGGCCGGTCTTCGATTTCCTCTCCATCCGGCAATTTACCCGCTTTGCTCGTGGAATGGAATATCTCCATTACACAACTCAAACCGAATGGATGGCATATGGTCATGAGTTTTTGACGTTGTTCGCAAAATGAAACCAAGGTATTATCCTTCGGCAATGAACTTGCTTTCGGTTAGTGCACTTGACTCGTCCGAGGGGCGAACATGGGTGGTTGTTTATGCAAGCTAACGCCAAGTGCAAAATTATCGAGGATGTGCGAACAAAAATCGATGGATCGAAAGAGAAATTTCGTTCGTAGGGGGCGATTGAAAAGCCCGGCCTCGAAGCGAGCCAAATGCTCGTTTGATATCCCCACCGACTTCGGAGTGTACCAAGTAAGTGATTTCAGAATTTCATTCTTCAATTTGAACCGATTTTAACTCACTTTTTATTTCAGGATTCCAAATGACGGATAAGGAGACAAACGAACGACGCTATTTCAAAGAAATTTGGCGGATCGATCTAGAACCCCGCTCGTAAAGATCCGTGATAACTTTGAACACCTGCCGAACAGAGAAAAGAAAGGAGGTTTGTTCGTGCCTCCTCACCATCTTGTTGTTTGTTGATCCTTCCGAAGGATTATCTTTTGTTTTTTTGTACAAGTCTTGTGGTCTTTTTGTTCGGCGTCACCCGCTGATTCTCGATTTCGCTTTATTTATAGCTTTTCCAACCGTGACCATCGCCGCGGAGTACGCCCCAACACACCGAGATGGCTCGACTTAAAAGGCCACAGAAATCGGTTTCGATTCAGCCGAGCGAGAAGCTCTCAAAAACAGTAGAGGGAGGCGAAGCAGGCCAAACGACCCTCATCCGGGTCCCCGAGAATCAAGTCGAAAGCACAGAGGGGCTCCCCGTCGGCCGCATACGGGTCAAGGAACAAACTCCACCACCGAAAAAGACCAAGGGTGGAGATCGGTGAACAGGGGGCTTAACAGGCCCGAAAGTAAATAAGGGCTGATCGAACAGGGGCCAACCGAGCAAACTCAAACAAGCACTGATGCCGTCAGGTCGACTCGGACCCCTACCGTCGAGGCGATCAGAGCGGCCGCTTCTGTTGTTGGTCCCATTTCGCAGATTGTCGAAATGGAAGTTGGCACATCTTCTCCTCCTCCAGCTGGACCTCGATCTTGGACTCCAATAGACTCCGAGCTACGATCTCCCGAAGATAAGTCATTCCTGGGATGGGATCCGGCTCGCGTGGGCAGGTACATTTTGCTCGCTCTGTACCTGCTTTGGTTTCTGGTCGATATCTCTATTCTCACTTAGTCAAATATGTGTATACTGTAGGTTGAGCAGGTTGTCGCCCTTAATGCCCGACCTAAAGAATTACTTTTGCTCGCCGAGTGTTCGCAAAGTTCCAGCGTCGTGCGAGCATGTTCAAAAAGCTTGTCGACTCGCTTCGGCGTGGACTCATCGATCTGGAGGAGTCTCACGACGGGTCCCACCCCTTGGAAACTATGCGTTTGGGGCTGGTGCTTGAGGTCGATCTTTGGTTGCTCTTGAGAAAGCTTATGCTCAAATTCCTTAACATCCAAGCCAATTATTTGGCTTTGATTAGAACTTCAAGACAAAGTGATCGAGTTGAACAGGTCCGCGATGAACTCAAATTGGCTCGAGCAAAAAGTTTTTTAAGACAAGTCATTTGGCGCCAATGCCGGCTCAGGAGGATGCCCGCCAATTTCAAGAGAATGCTCGCCTAGCTCAAGAGGATGCTCGTCACACTAAAGAGGCACTGAATCAGTCTCAGGAGGAGGTGATCAATATACGAAGGACTCAAGAAGAAATGAATGTTGAGCTTCGTAAACTTCGGGCTGGTGTTGAAAAAATGGAAAGTGAGAGGGACGAACTTGGCCAACAGCTCATCATTGCTGAAGAAGCTAACACTCGTTTAGGCCTCGAAAACTCTAAGCTGCATGATGACGAATATATTGACTCCATGTCTAATTTCTCGTATATTTGCGCTTTTGCCGATGCTGTCCGATCTGTTCGCCACACTCTCAACAGCGAGCAAATTGCCCCTCTCATATCCGACTTTCAGCAGTACCTGGTTGATAACCCTCCAGATCGCAACCTCCCAATGTCGGATTTGAATGGTCTGTGTGACTTTTCCGTTCTTCCTGAAGGGATCAAAATTGACGATCCAATTCCGGATGAAGAGGAGAACTCAGACGTTATTGCTACTGAGGTTGCCGATCAAAATCTTCACACTGAATCTGGGATCAATCAGGTACAAGACGAGCAAGAACCTCCTCGTAATCGAAAAGCAAAGTCGCCTCCCCAAATGAAAGCATCCGATACCCGACATCCTCCGGTTGTTGAGGGACCGAACATAATGTGTTCGACATTTCTCTTCCATCTACCCCTAATTTTGACTTTATGCCTTGATGTCTTTTTTCTTTGCAAGACTTGTGTAATTTTTTGTCTTCTTCACTTTTTAATTCGAACAATATATCTTTAGCTGTTTCTTGTTGATACTTCTTCTTTTGTCCGAATATTTCGTCAATTGAACAAATGAATTTCATATTGAATTGTTTCCTCTAACCTGTTTGTTGAGGATGAATGTTGATACTTGTGTTGCACGATATTTTCTTTGTTGCTTTACGTTCGCCTTATTGCTTTCCGGTTTTGCCTCTTTTTCTTGAATGAATTGAACATTGGGTTTTACTATGCCCGCTCCCCGACTTCTTTTCGGTTTTGATTGTCTTATTGACGTTGCATCGGTTGATCGTCTTATTTAGGTGCGACCAGATGGGTTACTTTATGAACCCCCCTTTCTTGGTCTTGATCGTCTTATTTAGGTGCGATCACTTCGTACTTTCGGGCCGTCTTATTTAGGCTGCGACCACGTATTTAAATCACCGCGTCTTACTACGGGTATCTGTAAGTACTAGTCGGTTTATCTTCGCTGGCGTACCCATTACTCGCTTTTCTTTGAATCGAATCTGAATTAGATTAAATCGGTGAACATAGACTGGGCTCGTTCGTCTTTGTTGGTCGTCCGCTTTAGTCGCGACCTCAAATAGGCCCTGAACTAGAAAATCTTTAGCGAACAAAAAGTACATATATCATTCTTTTTCTTTTTGCAACACTTTGTATTCTATTACATCGTTCATAGCTGAAGAAGACTATCTATTACACAACTATTGTTATCAGACCAGGGTTTTGAATTTAAATCCTGTCTTGAGTAGACACGAACTGGCCTCACCTTGTCCGCGGAATTGATGTTGACAAGGATGTGGCACATCAGGCTGTCTACCCTTTCTTCTTTTGTAACATGCTCAAGCAGCAGCAGCATAAACTTTTGTCCCTCCTGGCATGAGCATGTGGCGCGCATTCCTGCTCGCCTAAAATAGGTGCGAGCAAAACTTTCAGCTCGCACCATTCCGTCCCCTCCAGTAGATGCCTGAGCATCAGCATCGGCATCTTATTTTGGGTGGACTCTATGACATCCCTCCCCTTCAGAGGAGATTTTGGGGATTCATAGGGGACTCATGGCTTATCATCACGTAGCGATAAGTAACGCGGAAGTGGCAACCATGACTCTTCCGAGCATCTTGAGTCCGGAACGGGCTTCAACTGTGGCTCGCAAAACGAATGTGAGGTAAAAAAAGCTCAGATCCGGACGGATGCTCAATTCAAATAATTGATTCTTTGAATCGAGAGCTGGATTCTTCTACGTCTGGGGGCATACTAAACCGTCTTCCTTCTGAGAATCGCAGTATTTTTCTTTTTTTCTTTTTCATCTTCTTTCTTTCTTTTTTCCTGCTTTTCTTAAGTATAAGTATGCCCCTATTTATAGAACTGTCCCAAGCTAGTGCTGGCATAGATAGTTGGTGCTAGCTCTCTTATTTCTGTCCGGCTTTTTGACAGCTCTTGCTTAAAAATTAACTTATCCTCGCATGGTCCCACCACTTGTCAACTCGCCCCGACACGTATCTTCTATTGACAACTCGTTGTGACATGTCTTCTTTGTCTGTCAATAGTGCTGTCCAGCATTTTTCTTGAAGATAAGTATCGAAAATAATATATTCTTCTTTTATGATCATCTTACTCGTTTGAACTGAATGGTTGATTGTGTTCGGTCAACAATATGCTCGCCTTTATTGATAATATATTTTCAAATTTGACGCGTTCCACGAGTAAGACAATGGGACTCCATTCAGGTCCTCCAAGTCATATGCCCCGTTTGGTAAACGTTATGTGACTCTGAAAGGACCTTCCCATGCTCGACCGAACACACCACTTTAGGTACCCCCCATCGATCGCCTTAAAACCAAATTTCCCCACATTGAACCTGCGCATTCGGACTTTGGAATTATAAAACTTTTCTGATCTTTTTTTGTACATAGCATTCTTGAAATCAGCCTCCGTCCTTCTTTCTTCCAACAGGTCTGAATTCAAAGCGAGCGCCTGGTCATTAATATGCTCTCCAAAAGTCATTGTTCGATGACTTGGAACTTTGATTTCTGCGGGTATAACAGCCTCCGCACCAAATGCTAAAGCAAAAGGGGTCTCTGCAGTTGATGTTCTGAAAGTTGTTCGGTAAGCCCACAATATTTCAGGCAATTCTTCAGCCCATCCTCCCCCCTTGGAATTATCAAGTCTAGCCTTGAGGGTATGCTTGATAATTTTATTGACGGCTTCGACTTGACCATTTGACTGGGGATAATACGGAGTTGAGTAGTGCTTTTTTATCCCCCAGCGAGCACAATTTTGTCTAAATTCACTTCCATCGAATTGTTTGCCGTTATCCGTGACCAATGATTGGGGAAGCCCAAATCGACAGATGATGTTTTTCCAAACAAAGTTCCACATCCTTTGTTCGGTGATTTTAACAATTGCCTCTCGCTTACGCCCATTTAGTATAATAATCAACGGCTACCACAAAGATATCTAACTCCCGATGTGCCAAGAGGGAAATGGGCCGATTAAATTGATCCCCATTTAGCAAATGACCATGGACTATAAACTGATACTAATTCTTCAGGGTGGGCTATGAATGAGTGGAGCATGTACCGCAATTGATAACATGCACGAGCATATGCAAGCGAATCCTTTCTAAGGGTTGGCCAATAATAACCTTGCCTGATTATTTTATGTGCCAGATCGAACCCACCAGATGATTTCCGATATTCCATCATGGATTTGTTGCGTATACATGTCCCTCTTCAGAGTAATTCACTTCAAAAGTGGAAGAGAGAAGCTTTTTTGTACAAATGCTACTTTATAATAGTATATCGAGCAGATCAGAATCCGAGGCGAGTAGCTTGTGCTTTATTTTTCGCGGAGAAGTCCCTTTTGTAAATAACTCATTATTAGAGTCATCCAAGTTTCTTGTTTGCTTGTTATCCGTGCGATCGCAATCTCGAACTCGAAGGCGTATAAGCGCGGATTTATCACAATGTTCATTGTGTTCGCTACTCCTTCCTATTGTTGCCCGAGCGTGCCAAAGATCGTGAATCTAATTACCCAATCGTGGTAATTGTTCAATGAAGACTTGGTCAAAATGCTCGAGCAACTCTTTTTGCTAGTTGTTGATATTGTGCCATTTGTTCGCCTCGGCCTCATATACTACTTTGTTACTTGATAAACGATTACGAGAATCGCTATAGATCATCGATCTCACGAATTCCCATTGTCATTGCCATCCAGAGTCCAAATGATCAAAGCTTCATATTCAAATTTCATTATTTGTAGTGGAAAATCAAATCGAATGGTCATTGTAAACGTTTGCCTAGTTGGGTTTGATGAGAACTACGCTGCTCCGGCTCTTGAACTTGTTGATGATCCATCAACATACATGTGCCATGGTTGATCGACAATTTAAATCAGAATTTGTGGATATGTCAACTCAACCATGAAATCGCCATAGCTTGGCCCCTTCATTCTTGTCAGGAGCGAAAGTAATGCCGAATCGCCTAACTCCACCGCCCATTTGAGCAATCCGCCTCAAGTATCTGGTCGGTGGAGGACTTCTAGCGCAATGGAAACGCAATCAATACCTCAATCGAGTGGTCGAAAAAAATATGGTCGCAATTTTTGCACACTCATTACGGTATGCGATGCTAATTTTTTCCAACGGAGGATACCGAGTTTCGGCTTTTTTAGCACTTGGCTAACATAATAAATGGGTAAATCGTTGTCTCTTACGCGTCTGAGCACAAAGATCGATCGCATGTTCGGATGCAAAGAAGATACAAATAGAGTTGTTCGCGCTCGATAGGCTTAGACGGTCCGAAAGTATCTGCGCAAGGTATTGCTTTTAATGATTCAAATGCATTCGCAATGCTCGGTCCATCAAATTTCCCCTTCTTTAATGCATCAAAGAAAGGTTTACATTTGTCCCCATTTCGTGATATAAACCGCTTACTTCGGAAGCTAATCGTCCTGTTAACTTTTGACCTCTTTCACATTTAAAGGGCTTGCATATCGAGCATTGCTTGAATCTTTGATGGGTTTGCATCAATCCCCCGCCGACTAACCATATGTCCGAGGAATTTTCCTGAATGAATCCCAAAACTGCATTTCTTGGGATTTAACTTCATATTATACTTCCTCAATATATCAATCGTTTGTGCGAGGTGGGTGATGTGGTCTTCCTTATGTTCGCTCTTTACCACAATATCATCGATATATACCTCGATTGTTCGGCCGATGTGTTCGTCGAACATCTTGTTCACCAAACGTTGATACGTTGCTCGGATTCTTTAATCCGAATGGCATGCGTTGCTAACAAAGACATGTTCTTTTCAATTGCAATCGTCAGATTCTTTTGATCGTCCGGATGCATTGGTATTTGGTGATAACCAGCGAACGCATCCATAAATGTCATGAGTTCATGACCCGCTGTATTATCAACCAAATAATCAATGTGGGGCATCGGAAAATTATCTTTTGGACATGCCTTATTCAAATCAGTGAAATCGATACACAATCTCCAAGATCCATTTGATTTGCGAACGAGCACGGGTCTATGAAGCCATCTTGGGCATTTTACCTCTCGGATCGGTTTGTTGTCGGCGACTTTTTGATTTCATTATTCATCGCCGCATATTTTTCCCTGACTAAATTTTCTACGTTTTGGACAACCGGAGCTTGTATTGGATCAAGGTTGGGGGAGTGGCGTATGCTCGATCTATTCCAACCATGTCCTCGTGTGACCATGCGAACACATCAAAATTTGCTTGAAGGAAAGTAATTATTTACGCTCGATTGGTTCAGTAATTACAACCAACGAACACTTCTAAATCAGGTCTGTTCGGGTCGATACTGATTGGTTCCAATTGCTCAACAGGAGTCGCCTGCTTTCGTTTTTGCTTCCACCGAGGGTCTTGAATGGATCCTCGGGGCTCATCACCAACTTCCATGGGTTCAAAACCTATGCGAGGCTCTAGGTCCGACTGCTCGTTCGGCTGATCAATATTCATTTGATCTAGGAGATCGGGGGAATTAGTTGTCTCCCGAAGTTTATGTTCGTGCTTACGTACTTTCGCACGAATGGTTATGCTCGTCGAACTTAGGTTCGTCGGAAGATCTTTCTGTGAGATATTTGCTCGCTGGCTAGGCTTATCAATCTCCCGTGTTCGCTCCATCATATTGACGATACTTTGTCTTTCTGGTACGCACGATAGCAAACAATCTCGAGCCTTCTTTTGATCTCCTTTTACACTCCCCGTTCCATCTTGTGTCGGAAATTTAACACAATAATGTGGAACAGGCCGCTTTGAATTCCTGAATAAACGGGCGACCTAGAAACCCGTTATAAGTGGACTGAACATCGACGATTACAAAATCTAACATTCTAGTTCGTCTAATGTCCGGATTCAAAGTTGATTCTAGTTCGACTCCTAACCTAATCATACCATAGGGTCGGGTTTCAGATTCCCCAAAACCCATTATAGTATGATTACATGGTTCAATATAACTGCTCAAATCCCCAACTTGTTTTTCCATCTGGCGAAGGGTATTAACGAACAAAATGTTTGCATAAGCCCCAGTATCAACTAAGAGGCGATGTACCTTCAACCCAAGGAGACGAGCACTGATGGTTAAGGAGTCGTTATGGGGAGTTATAATCCCGTCGAGATCGTCCTCCGAGAAAAAATGATTTGGTGTGTAGGTGGGGAACCGGATGATGTGCTCGCCACCTTTACGATGGATGTTCTGCGTGGCACGCATCTCCATCTTTTACGTCTGTTAGATAACGTTGGCGCTGGTAACATCCACCCACGGGACCATATTCGGGATTTAATCATTTGGATTTCTTGACTTTCTCGACCTCTTCCAATAGTAGGAGGCCCTCTTTTGGGCGTTTTCAGATCTCTTGCGTGATTCTTGGGATCACCACAAATGTTTGTTCGACCTTTTCGCTTTCCCCTCGGTCTTACGTCTTTTTACGTTCATGAATCCTGTTCACCGGGCTTTTCTAAGAACCGGGAAAGACGATTTTCTTCATATAGCTTCCAAAGTTGGCGGAGTAAATCGCGGCAATTTTACATATTGTGCCGATGTACTCGTGATAATTCTGATATTTGGAAGCGTTAGAGTCGACGCTTATCCATTACAATTCTTCTTGCCCCGTCCAACATGTCCCGATCTTTGATTTGATTAAAGATAGTTTTACGAAACGCCCAAAAGACTTCGTAGGGCATTTGCTTCCCGCTCTTTGTTCAAAAGGTTTGAAAGAGGTCAGGATCTGTACCTTCATTCATTGTTTTTTTTTGAAAGATTTCCTAGCGATAGGCTCTGTCTCAATTGTGATTGTGCGAGCAAATCTTGCATGGCTATAATTTTAGCTGCTCGCTCTCTAAACTCTGAGTACGAGTTCGGCCAATCTTGATGCATGGCCTTCCACATGTCTCAGATTTAAAGTCGGGGCCTCCACCACCGCGAGGATCTTAGCATCCTCTTCAACCGGGGCTCCATCATATAAACATTTATCAAATCTTTCTATGTATGATCGATCGACTCACCTTTTAATTGGGAAAAATCGCCAACTTTTGTTTCGGTAGGCGGGCGAGCACATGGACGAGAAATGGGACAAAAATTGCCGTCCCAGTTGTGCGAAAGATGTGATGGATGCAGCGGTAAAGTGGTAAACCACCTATGTGCTCGATCACCCAAAGTCATGGGGAATGATCGGATTCGCGTCGTCGTCAGAGTAGAGCCCCATCGCGATCATAAAGTCCTAAAATTTGCCGAGATGGACATGAGGATCCGACTCAAATAAAAATAGGAATTGGTGGTTGGGTCTTTGCGACTTTCTCTTGGACTTCGCCGCCATGATCGCCGGAGATAATGGCGAACAAGGTACGGTGCTTCGTTCGAGGGTAGCTCTTAGTCGCGCCGATCGGGTTTGTAATTCCACGATGGCTTTTTGCATTTACGCAAATTTCATGGATCGATAGACTTAGATTGGGGCTGTTTCCCATCATGAGGATCTCGTGGATCATGCTCGTGATGGGGCGATCCCCTCTCCAAGTTTGTCCTTGACTACCCAATCGGTGATGGATAGACAACTTTGTTCCCGCCGATATTTGTTCGGTGTACGGATGCTTTTGAAGATCTGAATGCGCGGGCACCTCTATTGGATGTCTCTTTCCTAGATCCTGTCGCCTATTATTGCCGATTCGGTCTTTGGCGGAGAGCCTCAAACGTCCAAACGCCGATGGTCTAGACCCTTGAGGTTGTTTCGTCATCCCATATATCATCGGCTTTTTTTTTACTAGTCCGCTTCTACGTTTTCTTTTTAGCTTGCTTCTTTGTCGGTGTATGTAGTGTTGCTCTTCCCGCTTTTGAGCCTCTAACCCGCTAATTCTTTTTTTTCGCCCTCTCTTTCTGTGCTCGTAGCAAGAAAGTGATTGCTTTTGTAGTGGCCGCCGGATTATTGGCTATATCCTCAAGATTAATAGTTTCCTTTTTGATCTTTATAGAGGTCGACAACAGCCTCTTTTTCGGTCATATGGTCGGCTTTGTTCCGACCTCTCCGCTTGGGTGTTCTAGATTGAGGCATTATATTTTTTTTTTTACGCCTCGGCTAACTAGGGGTTTGTGTATGGGTTGGTTTTTGGATTTGGATTCAAAATTCACCTCCTTCTAGCACCAATTGTCATGAGTCGTTTTGATGAATATTATATTATGGGCTAATTTAATTACAACTCACAAACAAAACATATATCGTGTAAAATAAACAAAAATAAGATGAATTTGTTGACCCAAAAATAATATATGACTACTCTGGGGCATACCAAGCCGTGATGTAGTATTATGAGCTTTTACGTCATTCTTCTTGATACATCTTACGAAGATGAATCGATACAGGTTATCGAATGAGTTCTAGGGTTTTTCATATATGTGGATGAACACTCTAATTTTTCTATTCCTCACCTCTCAGGGGATTTTTGTAGGCTATCTTTCTGGGATTATTTTATGAACCAACCTTTTTTTTTTCTTTTTTTTTTTTCCATTTATCGTATTTAAATCAAGCATGAAATTTGGATTGGTAAAGCATGTCTTTGGATTCTT